>CM063442.1:21707350-21849850 GCA_032191425.1 Lymantria dispar
CTTGACGACATCTAAATACACCGCCAACCGCACCTCTCCGCCAGTGAGTGCCTTGATGACAACGGGCCACAAGCATAGAAAGGCTGAGATCGTCTGCCAGAAAGAGTTGGTCTGATTGAGACAACCTCGCTAAGGTGCTGGCTGATGGGGGCAATCAAGATTCTCTGCACTACCTTGCCATCCAGAGCAACATGTTGGGCCTGTAGAACCCTGAACATACTACACAGTTATCTGTGATTGCCCCTGCCACATATAATTTGTATGCGGACGAAGTCGCGGGCAAAAGCTAGTAATGAATAAAATTTAAAAGTGCTACATGACATTTTGTTAAAAATCACAATACTGTCAAAAGACCCAAATCGTTGTTGTGATCTGACAATTGAACATTGGTAACAATTTCGACGTCTTAAATGCACATCCCTGAAGCACAAATTTTAGTCATTTACGAGGTTCATGGTTGAAGAAACTGAAACTTAATATTCCATCAATTTTTTTATATTATAGGATGCAAGTGCAAAGTCGCTCAGTACTATATACTTATTTATTAAATAACATTGAGTCATAAGGTATAAAAATCTTTTAATCGTTTTCAGATCACCAATTCACCATTCGTATTTCTTCATTTTCTTCAAACATGATAAGCCATTTTTACCAGTGTTAAGTTATAATTTTTTTTTTACAAATTATCAGTTTCTTCATATTAGTCGATGTCCGTCAGTAAGTCAAATGGTCACCTTCAATAGTGTTATGGCCACTGTTCTGTATCTGCCGAATATATTGGTGGCAACAAAAAGGTATATTCAATACACCTCAGCAGTTCTATCGCTACATTTTCTATAAAATTCCATCAAAATTATACAATGTAACAAGTTTAATCACAAATATATTACATTCTACATTCCCGCCAAATGTCCCATTCGTCCATTTCATGCAAGCATGTTTTTAATATAAAACACCAACATTTGCGGGGATTTTTTTTTTGGAATTGAACATCTGTGAACGGATGGCAATTCAAGTTTAAAATCTCCTACTTTATCTCTACAATTTATTCGATACAGTACCTATCAAAAAATACTCATTGAGTAAAGTATAGAATACAAAGTAGGAGTACAACAAATGAGGAGAAAGTGGAGTACAAAAGTATTTGTATCGAAAGAAAAAGTATTCGATAACAAAAAGTATCGATACTTTTTGTATGCCTATTAGGGATGATCGATGTTAGAAAAACATCGATGCTAACATCGATGTCATAATCGAAAGCCCAACATCGATGTTCGATATTTATCGAAAACCAAACATCCATGTTAGACAACATCGATGTTAAAAAAACATCATCTAATTGTGTCATTATCGAAAGTCTATCTGTATAACATCGATGTTACTAAGAAATAAAATTCGTCGGGCAAATTTTAATGAGTTTTTTTTTTAGGAAATCGCAGTGGGATGTTCTAATGCAGTGGTTCTCAAACTTTTTAAATGACGGAACCCTTTTGGGAAGCAAAATACTTGATGGAACCCTACAATAAAACAATTATTTTTATAAGTGTATTCTATATTAATCAGCATAATAAAAGTACAATGTATCAGTTACTAATTATTATTTACTTCACCACTTGGTAAGGACAATAATAGAAAACATTAAAAAAGAAAAAATCTAACTAGTGGGAGGTATGAAACTGTTTTTTATTTTTCATCAATTGCTTGATATCAGGTTTGATGGAAGAAAGTTGGAGTCTCATATCAGCTTCGGCGTCCAGTCTATTGCGATATTTTGTTTTCGTGGCTGCGTAGGTAGAGAATCCTGTTTCGCACAAATATGTAGTTGGGAACGGGAGAAGAATATCCAGAGCCATTTGGCCAAGCATTGCATATTCATCTTGGATTCTGCACCAAAAATCATTAAGAGGCGTCGTTTTGAACAATGACTCCATACTTGTGTCTGATGACATTTCTAAAAGAGATTCATATATCTCATTTGACATGTTTTCAGGCTTTTCCAAGTTGGGTAAAAAAGGATTATGAATCCAGGAGTTCACTTTAATTTTTGTATTGTGTTCTTCGGGAAAATACTTTTCAAAAGATGCGCGCATCGAACTGAGATATTGGACCAATTCTTCAAACACATTATCTTCAAACATTTCTGAGTCGTTTTCGCTAACAAACTCACTGAGTAACGTAAAACTTTCTATTTCTTTCTTACCAATGCAAATGATCCAAAAATCTAATTTTCTTTTAAAAGCAGTTATTTTATTATAGGCCTGAAACACTGTTGTCTGTTTACCTTGCAACGATAAATTTAATTCGTTAAGTTTTTGAAAGATATCCGCCATAAAAGACAATCGGAACAACCAAGTTTTATCATACAAACGGTCCTTCAAATTAAAAGAAGTATCTGCTGAAAGAAACATTTGTAACTCGGCTCTAAGTTCAAATAGCCTTGTTAAAGTTTTTCCCCGAGACAGCCATCGCACTTCTGTATGGAGCAGCAGTGTTTTATGTTTGCTGCCATAATCTTCACACAATAATGAGAACAATCGGGATTGTAGTGGTCGTGATTTGATAAAATTAATTATTTTTACCGCTTCATCCATAACTAATTTTAGATTAGACGGCATTTGCTTCATCGCAAGTGCTTGTCTATGCAGAATACAATGACTGGAACTACAATTAGGCGCTTTATTTTTCATTCGTGACACTGCTCCTGCTGTTTTACCTGTCATCGCCTTGGCCCCATCTGTATAAATGTCAATGCAATTGTTCCAACTGAGATTATGTTCTTCAAAAAATATATTTATTTTATTAAAAATTTCTTCCCCGGTAGTGTTTGTAAGCAGCGATGAACACATAAGCATTTCTTCTTCAAAAGAACTTTTATATGGATATCTCACAATAACCAGCAGGATAGCCAAACCAGCGACATCAGTCGACTCGTCCATTTGCAATCGTGTATTTTGTAGACGTGTAACTAGTTCTTGTTTGACGTAGCTTGCCAGATCATGGATTCGTCGTGAAACAGTATCGTTTGATAGCGGAACAGTAGAAAGATGCTTTGCAGATTTTTCATCAAGCATACATTTTGTTATGTCTAATACACATGGTTTTATTAATTTCTCAGCGATAGTGTGCGCTTCACCTGCTTGTGCAATGCGATAGCTAACTAAGTATGATGCCTCCGTGGCCTTTTCGTTGGTAGTTTGTGTTACATGCATCATATTTTTTTGACTTTCTAATAACTGATCTTTTTTGCGAACAAAAAATTCTTTATTCTTGTCTTTAGTCTCGGGGTGTACGGTTTCTAAATGTCGACGCAATTTGGCAGGTGCCATGGAACTATTAGGAAGCAGTTTACTACAGAGCATGCAGAGAGGTGAGCCGTTGGAATCAACAAATCCGAAACTGATATAAGATTCATCATACTTCCTTTTTTTCGTCTTTGAAACCGTCGAGCTTGACGTCGTGGCACTCGTGGCATCATCTTCTGGATCGGTGATTGCTAAATTCTCCGCGCGCATTGCTTTTGAACATTCAGCGTCATTAGAAGATGTTGTTGGAACACGTTTAACACCTTTAAGCCAACGTTCCATTCTTCTTTATTTATAATGTTACAAGTCAGGATAGTGGGGTTTAAATAATGCACAATCGTTACTGCGTATAAGAGACTAAATTTAGAACCTACAGGGAAGAAATGTATAAAACTGAGACAACAGAATACAGCAGGCAGTAAAACAATGAACACTAGTTTCTCGCTAGCGAGCTTGTAAGTAGGTAGTAACTTATCGCTCCGAACGCTAATCATCAACTGACGACGCCAACTTTTTTTTTTTTTTTTTTTTTTTTTTTGTGTGTGTACAGCTGTTGGCCGCAGATGGCCTTGACAGCTTGACGCGGACTATGGGTGAGCGCTGAGGGCTCTCAACCCGGAGAAAAGTATGCTAAGCGACATCGCCTAAGGGCTCCCCCTGTGGGGAACGGACCTCGGCTTGGGGCGTCGCTGGAGGCAAAGTGGGCGTGCCCACGTTTTTGGTAGTGACTTTTGCGCGGCGCGGTTTCGCACCTCGACGGCGAGGGCGGAACCGCGGATATTTATTTGTTAAGGCCTCGCGGGCCGTGTAGGCTCTTTGTTGAGCGAGTGTGATAATGTCGTCCTCTTCGTCGAGGACGTGACGAGGACGTCGGATGGAGGAGATTTTGGAGGGTCTATAGGAAGCCGCCCCAACCACTAGTTGGTTGGGGTGTGTCATGGGACGACGCCAACGCGCGATCGCCGCTTTTATACTTAGTCCTAGACTCGATCTCAAATATTCTCGAAAATACTCGAGTCGGCACCTTTGATAAACAAAAAGCAAAAATAAAAACAGAAATTTAAAAATAGCGTTGTAAACAATATCGACTTTATCCTTTGAAGTTAGAGACGAAAGTCGCTAGTTGACAACTATAGCGTCTAATTCAGAGGCGGCTTTTATCAAAGAGACTGAGCGCTTACAAGTATACTACCCGCTCGTTTTAAGTTTGCCGCTGGCGATAGGTATGAGTGTATGACGTTCGAAATTTTTTATTTAATTGTAACAATAAAAATTGTGTACGTTAGATATTTGGGTAAAACTATGACACATTATAAGTTTTGTTGTCACGTGGGGGAGGGTACGCGCATTCCACAGACCGGCAAACTTAGAGCGAACGCGTTGTACAAGTATAAAATTGTTGAGACCAAACTTATGAGATATTGTACCAGCTAATGTAACACAAGCTTATACAAATACAAATAAATAAATAAATAACATTCATAGCGTTTTGTCTCCGCGCGGCCGCGGAGTCCGCACAGCCGCGGAGCGACCAGAGAGAGGTGTTTTGATTTTTTTATTTCTAAATTCTTGCGGAACCTCGACAGAGGTATCACGGAACCCTAGGGTTCCGCGGAACACACTTAGAGTATAGCTGTTCTAATGTATAGGATGACTTGTGACATCGATGTTACGTTTTATTATTTGACGAAGAAATAAAATCCTCCGGGAAAATTTTGATGAGCTTTTTTGTTTAAGAAATCTCAGTCGGATCTTATAATGTATAGGGTGACATCGTGACATCGTCCATTATCACTAAAATTTTTTTTTTTTTTTTTTTTTTTTTTTTAGGAAAATCTCGAGTTCGTTCTTGTAATATAGGACCAGTACCTAAGTACTTTTCTCAGCGCAAAATTATGCTGAGCTTCTTTTTTTTTTAGAGAAGTCAATACGTTATCATCGATGGTCAATTCCGTTAACATCGATGTTACGATATTGAATTATCATCGATGATCAGTTCCGTGAACATCGATGTTACTATATTTTGCCCATAGCAACATCGATGTTCATCGATCATCCCTTACATCCCTAGTTCCTATCGGCCGCGGCCAGACAATGTGTTAAATTAAACTAGGCACAACTATGTTGATAGAATATTAAATGTTTATCAAATTATACAATTATATTATAATATAATAAAGTTTATTTACAGAACTCTGTATTTAAAAAATAATCAGGTTGTTGTGGTATGTAATAACGCTATTTCAAAAAAGATTGGATTGAGATTTTATAAATAATTGTGAAACTTTTGAAGATTAGATTGATATTTTGTAAATTATTGTGAGCTAACGCTTGTGACGCTATTGTGAGCTTGTTTAACAAAATAATAAAATTAATATTTGACTCTCACTTTAAGTTTTTAAAAGTATTAATTCCTATGAAATCCTGTCTTTAAAAGTTATTTTAAGTTACCTTCAGCAAGAAAACTTATTTTCCTAATTGAAATCTCTGCAGTTTTAAGGTGATCCGTATAGCATCCAAAACTTAAACAAGTGAAATAATGGCAGAGATTACTTCAAAAAAATTAAGTGAGTTATTCTTATTAATTTTATATTAACATATAAGTACATAAATTAAACAACATTTTATAAATCAATAAAATAAAATTATACAGAAATATAAAAGCTAAATAACTCAAGGTCATATATTTTTTTTTTATTGCAAACGGTGGCAAACGAGCAAACAGTACACCTGATGGTAAGTGTTGCTGCCGCTCATGGACCTTTACAGGGTCGCTGCCTACCGCGAAGAAAGTGAAGGGAGTGTGAATGCGTGCATTGAGGCTCGGTGATACCAAGGGCGCCACCAAAACCCTCCACACGCAAACACCCTCAGAAAGTTGGGCTTTCGGCTCTCTCGCTCACCGAACGAAGCGCAGTAACAAATTACTACTACTCAGACGTCGATTTTCTGCAAGAGTGTGGTACTACTCCGGACGGACCGGCCCGCGGCTGTAGACAGGTAACTGTCGACAGTGTGGTCCTACCACTCTTGGAATAGTATACTCTTATATAATAGTATCTCATACTCATATATAATAGTAAACTCTTAAAATCATATGGGAGTTTGGCTATACGATTTGACCTTCCGTGTGGTGACAGAGTAAGAATACAATTCACCACTCCCTATCTTGCCCGTTGATGTTGTAACAGACGACTATGCGATATAATATGCATATAACTCAAAATGAAACCCTATACCAACATGTCTGACCAGCATAGTTGGTCAAATTCCCTCCCATTGTGGAGGAGGCCCGAGCCCAACAGTGGGACGTATGTGGGCTGCAATGATGATGATTTGACCAACCTCTTACCTGTGAGTTGTACGAAAAACCACTAAGGGATGACAATAAGCAGTAACATCTATGCAAGTGAAGGAAAACTGTGAGTGTAGAATAGTAAGTCACTTTTCCTTCTCTTGTGGAGGAGACATGAACATAACAGTAGGACTGATATAGGCTGAGATGATGTTGATACTACACTTTTCTGTGTGTTGACGGAGTAAAGAATACAGTTCACCACTCCCTATCTTGCCCGTGGATGTCGTAAAAGACGACTAAGGGATATAATATACATATAAAATTATTCAAAAGAAGACATACTCGAAATAAAACCCTATCTCACCAGCATAGTATAGTAAGATCAATTTCTCTCCTATTGTGGAGGAGGCTCGAAACCAACAGTGGAACCTATATGAGCTGATATAAAAAAATATGATGATGATGACAGATCTGACCAACAAACAAATCGAAGCAAGTATTAGTAATAGCGGAATATAAGTTAATTCTTTAACTAAGTGAGTATATAAGTTAATTCTTTAACTAACTCCCTGAGTTTTACTTGTGTAAACTCTTATTCATAGCATGCAAGTTCTCCTTTAATCAGCTAACTACCCATTACAGTATAATCTCACTAATCCGGCACTATTAAAAATCAGAGGGTGCCGGATTATTGGAATGTTCGGATTACTGGATTTTAGAGAAAAATAATATAAAATAAAGCATTTCATAAAGAGAATACATATAATGTATTATATTTACATATTATTATGTAATCACATAGCTTTAAAATGTGTAATCCTTAATTGAGGTCTGCTTTTGTGCAACTTGAAGTCTTTGCTTAAAAAGCCTCTCTTGCATGTTTCGAAGAAAAAATTAATATAATATTGTAATCAGGTGAGTGGGGTAAGAGCGGAGGGTGCCGGATTATTGGACGTGTTGATCTATTGAAGTGCCGGATTAGTGAGATTATACTGTACTACAATTTATGTAGTGCTTGAACACCTACTATAATCCAATTATCAAATTTCTTAACATTAACTCTAATGGTGGTAGAGTTAATCTTTATCTTCAATACTTCAAATTGAGTGAAGCACATTATTTCACCCAGAGAATTTCTAATTTAAGAAAAAAGCCTAAGTTTAATTTCATCTTGTCTCAGCTCATATACATCCCACTGTACCTCCTCCACAATAGGAGGCAAATTCAACTATGTACTACACTGGTCAGTCATATCCTTAGATGTCTTTTACGATACCCATGGGTAGTAAATCATATTCTTACTCTATTACCATATGGATATCGGGCCAAATTAAAACTGTGTTAATTATTAAAATTTTCTTAGTAATGTTTGCCTAATTAAGTAACAAATTAAAAGCAGATTGGTAACCTATTTAGCGTTTTATTAAACATAATATGTTTCCAATTTTAATCCTAAATCAGGTTAAGAGCAGATAAAACTCGGTACCAGTGGTCGGTCCAATGGCGAAGGAGAGAAGATACGGTGGGTTATGGGGCGCACGCCAACCTTTCGTCACCCTGGACGGAGCGGACGGCTTGTGCGCTGATCATAGTCCACCCCAAAAAAATTATGGTTCTATGCCACCTGCATCTAATCCCCGCTTCTTTTAAAATCGCGTCAGTAGTGACTACTGGAGAATCCTCCTATGCTACGTCACCACTTGCGAACCTTTCTTCCCCTATGGTTGTCAATTCGGCGAACGATGTAATCTGCCTATTGCCACTTCAACGTGCTAGTTCTTTGGGTCACGTCGACGTTACACCCGTTTTTCTGCGGATTGCCATATTTTGGATTTTATTACTAAGGGAAATACCGAGCATAGCCTTTCCATAGCACGCTGAGCGACTTTGAGTCTTTTTATGAGGCCAACATTTAGAGACCACGTTTCTGTGCCACATCGCTGGGAACACGCTGGTTATAAACCTTTGATTCCATCCATCCATCAGCCTACAGACGTCCACTGCTGGTAGGGGGGGGGATCGTCCTACTCTGCACCGTCCGATTCGTGGTCGCCACTCAAGAACCTTTCTCCCTCAACGTGCTAATTCTGCGTGCTATGTCGGTTACACCCGTTCTTCTACGGAAATCCGTGTTCCGGATTTTATCACGTAGAGAAATACCGAGCATAACCCTCTCCATAGCATGTTGAGCGACTTTGAGCTTTTTTATGAGGCCGACATTTAGAGACCACGTTTCCGTGCTGTAAGTCATCGCTGGTAACACACACTGGTTATAAACCTTTGTTTTCAGACACAACGGAATATTGGACGACAAGATCCTCTTAAGTTTTCCGAATGCTGCCCAGCCGAGTTGGATTCGTCGGCTGAACTCTTTCTCGAAATTGGATCTACCTAACTGGACTGCTTGTCCTAGGTAAACATAATGATCCACAACTTCGAGAATCGCATTCCGAACTAGGACCGGTACAGGAATAACATGGGCATTAGACATGACTTTCGTCTTGTCCATGTTCATTTGTAGACCCACTAGTTGAGAAACCCTGCTGAGGTCATTGAGCATAATGCCAAGGTCCTCTATGGATTCTGCCATGACTACGATATCGTCAGCACATCGAAGGTGAGTGATGTATTCGCCGTTGATGTTGAGCTGAGTCCGGTCCAGTCTAAGAGCTTGAAGACATCGACGATCAACCTTTGATTGAGAAAAATTTAAAATAAAATATATTTTCGTTTTAGATCTTAAAAATGTATATGTTAACAAAACAAGCCTTGAAGCACAAATTAAAACGATTTTATCCACACATCATGTAAAATCGCCTAATAACGTCAATGCATGGCTTTTAAAAGCCATCACACTTATTGATTTGACTACACTATCAGGAGATGACACCAGGTCTAATGTTTTTAGACTTTGCCGCAAGGTAAACATAGCTGTGATTAAACGCTATTTTCAGTTTCAGTGGCTTTTTGAACAAATACTGAACCTAATTTTTGGATTAAGTTCATAGCATGGTATATGTTTGATTGTGGTGTAAAATACAATTCATTACGTCTTTTATTCTCACTGGTGTCATAAAAGATGACAAAAGGATGTCGATGGGGAAGAAGTAAAAATCGTGTGTCGTAATATACGATTAAGGGTTTATAATATGCAAATAATGCTGCTGTGTGGTAGCGGCTTCGAATACTACCAACCCTTGCTTTGCTCGTGGGTGTCGTAAAAGACGACTAAGAGCCCTAGAATGACCCGGACCAACTCCATCTGGTACCATTTAGGTCAACGATTACATTCCCAAGGAGGGTTGACGTCAGGCAGGCGGCCGGTCATAAAAGTCATTGCCGAAACTTTTTGCAATATGTCAAAACAGATGACATATTGCGTCGACCCCAAGTAATTGGGATAAGAGCAAGATGATGATGAACATGCAAATAATATCTATGCAAGAGAAGCAAGACTGGAACAAAACCCGACCAACCCTTCTGACCAGCGTACTATATAGGTTAATTGCCATCCCATTATGGACGAAGTTCGAACCCAGCAGTGAGATGTAGGTATATGAGCTGTGATGATGAAGAAATGTAAATAAATAATATCACTGAAATGGATGGAAACTTTCAAATAAATCTGTGTACCATCATGTCTGACTAGAATAATTTGGGTAGTCGATCCCTTCTTGGAAAGAAGGGCTATTATGGCTCGTGTCCATCAGTGGGACGCAGCTATATCAGCTAAAATGAAGGAAAAAACGATACCAAAACAAAAGGCATGTAGCTGTGGCAGTATACTGTTTTTGTTTGTATAAACTCTATTTCAAAACTTCAACCAGCACCAAAGGAATGAGCGGAATCCTTTTTCGGAACATATTTCATAAAGCCACGAAAGCGTGCCTTAACCCCACAGCAAAGATGCTAAGGTATCTTTTCTATAAAACAAAGAAATTAAAATGATTCAAATTTGTTGCAACGGGTTAAGAACATCAACCGTTACTTGCCAGTGAAAATTGTAATAATTGTAATTGGCAGAGGTAGCCCCGACTACCACTACAAGATTGGGCAACGGCACTCTCTGGGAAACTTATAACACCAACTGTGATCACCAAGCCACCTGTCAAACGTTTCGGTTATTGCATTATCCCCCCTTGAGGAGGCCTATATACAGTATTTGCCTTGCAGCAAAGTCTAGAAACATCTATAGCTCTTTTTTTCCATATTAATTAATAACAGTGTTATGAATTTTTAGGCAGCAAATGCATTGCCATCCGAATTAACAGACGAGCTGGATCTTAAAGACAAGATTCGAACAGCAGCCGTTTGTGTATATCCTAACAGAGTAAAAGATGCATATGAAGCTCTCAAAAGCCTGAATGTTCTGGAAGAAGTTAATATTGCTTCTGGTATGTGATTCTGTTCTTTATTTTCCTAAACCTTACTACAAAACCTTGCGTCCCAATGTATATCCAAACAGAGTAAAAGGTGTATATAAAGCTCTCAAAAGTCCAAATGTTCTGGAAGAAATTAATATTGCTTCTGGTATGTTATTCTGTTTTTTATTTGCCTACACCTTTTTCTTTTCACTTTCGCTCTAGTAAAGTTGGGTGGGGCACTTGGTCTTCTCCATTGTACTAGTCTATTATACTATATCTTAGACTCTATATTATTATTCTATATATTAGAGTAGAGCTCTATCATAGCTCGAGTGTACTTCACCTCAAGGATGTTACAAATGTAGGTACCGCTAGTAAAAGCCATAACGAGCAAGAATTTAGGCGGGACCAGCAAGTGGCTTGTGCCGATTGACCAGTATTATCACCAATAACATGCAGATTTTTAGTAGTGCAAGATTTAGTCTCTGAACCTCTAGAAACCAGTTATACCCAGAATAGGCGACAATATCCTTCATATATTATAATAAAAAACAAAAATCTCTGCCTTGAAAAATTCTTAATTGTTTGATAAAGCGTATTTCTTTTATTTTTTGTCGCTGTTGGTGGCAAACATGCAAACAGTACACCTGATGGTAAGTCATACTGCCGTTCATGGACCTTTGATAGGCCGCTTTCTACCGTGAAGATGTGCGAGGTGAATATGTGCATTGAGGTTAAGTGATACTAAAAGCCAAAACCCACCACACGCAAACCCCCTCAGAAAGTTGAGCTTCTGATTATCTCGCTCACGAAGTGCAGTAACAAATTTCTACTACTCGGACGTCGAGTTTTCTGCTAGAGTGCGACTACCCCGGACGGACCGCCCGCGGACTATTTCTACTCCATATAAAGTGTCGATGTCATTTTGAATCTTTATTCAGCTGTAAATCAACAAAAAAGTCTTAATAATTAAAAATACCTGCAATTTATTTCTCCTCATCATCATCATGAGCATTTCAACCTATCGCCGTTCACTGCTGGACGTAGACCTCTCTCATGTTACGCCACAGATTGCGGTCCTGTGCCGCCTGCATCCAACGACGCCCAGATACTTTCACCGGGTTATCGGTCCACCTAGTAGGGGACATCCTACACTGCGTCGTCCGATACGTGGTCGCCACTCGAGCCCAATGTCATTTCTCCTCATCGTGACAAAATTCTAATGCAATATATCGTCACCTTATCTCCGTGGATATCGTACAATATAACTAAAAGACAAGCGAATTACATTATGACTAGAGAATTGAAGTTCGAACCAAAACCCCTTGTGAATGATTTCAGTTGCTACAGGATTTCCCTCGGGTCTTTATCCTTTGAAGACAAGGTTACAAGAAATTCAATTTGCTGTTTCTAATGGAGCTACCGAAATTGATGTGGTGCTTGATCGCAGTCTAGTTTTAACTGGGCAATGGGACACGTTATACAATGAAGTAAGAGAAATGAAGGCAGCTTGCGGCCCAGCTCATCTTAAAGTCATACTTGGCGTTGGGCAATTAGGATCGTATGAAAATGTGAGTATCAATTTTTTTATACTAAAATCTAGATATACGAGGAATGCCTTTTAAATTTTGTCGTTTAAAGAAAAAACACAACTAGAACCTTATAGTACTTTTTATAGTTTTTCAAAGTATTCACCACGTAGCTTAATACACTGTTCCAATTGCTCAAACCAGTTATTATAACATTTATGCCACTCTAAAGTGGGGTGTTCAAAATGGCTGATTTGAAAGCGTCGACTGCTTCTTCACCGGACTGGAACCTTTGACCACGAAGACTTTTCTTAATTTAAGGAAATGTAAAGAAATCGTTAGGACTTAGGTCAGGACTGTATGGAAGATGGTCAAGAATTTCTACTTTTTCCTGCTTCAAATACTCAATCGTTTGACGAGCGTTGTGTGAGCTTGCGTTGTCGTGGTGCAGGATGATGCGTCGCTTTGACTTAGATTTTCGAAGTTAAGCGACGACTTGTGGTGAACAAACTGTGGTATACCACTCTGCGTTAACCATTCTACGATCTTCAAGTGCAATAGTCGCAACATTGCCGGTTTTTCCAGCGAACGTGACCACCATCTTCTTTGAAGTGCTTCGAAAACGAACAACTTTAGTCGGCTTTGGCTCGTCTTGAAAGACCCAGATTGTATGTAGATTGTTATTTGGAATCAGGATCGTAGGCATAGATCCAAGATTCGTCACCACTGATGATGTCGTAGACGTGATTTGATTCTCCTCGGTTGAATCTTTGCAGAGTTTTCTTACACCATCTGACGCGGGCCGCCTTGTGATCGTCGGAAAGTAGATGCGGTATCCAACGGCAAACTAGCTTTCTCACACCAAGCGCTTCATGCAAGATCTTCTGAATATTTGTGCCTGAGATGCCTAATAGTGTATCATGTGACGTATCGAAAGATACGTCACATGATACACTCTAACGATCTTCGAGAATTAGTTGTCTCACAGCAATGATGTTATCTTCAGTGAAGGCGGATTTTGGGCGTCCTTCGCGAGATTTGTCACTAACACTAGTATGTCCACGCTGTAATTCTAAACACGAGCGTTCGACAGTCCGCAGACATGAGGCTTCATCACTAAATACAGATGTTAGCTCTTCAAAACACTGAAGCCGAGTCAGGCCTCTTCTAAAGTTGTAGAAAATTATTGCACTAACATTTTCCTTAGAAAGATTCATTTTCGTACGTAACCTGACAGATTCCAATCGACGCTGTGACTAAACAATAGCATTAATCTTAATACTTTCAACTGTTTTGAGATTCTAAATTTAAACACATTCAAATATAGAACAGTGCCAAATTCAAAATTGCCGGGAAATATGGAAACGACAGAACTTAAAAGGCATGCATAGTAGTACTGTTCATTCATAAATCAATTGCCTGCCTAAAATCACCATCAACGTCCTAAAACATTTATTATTAATATGTCCATCACATAACTTCATATATTATCCACAATCGCAGAGAACATCAAAACAAGACAAATAAATCTCAAATTAAAGTCACATGCCAACGCGTCTAACCAATGTGGTATTGTAAAAATTTCTTACACGTCATTTAAGGGTCTAATGCCAAGTAGTGGGATGTGTAAAGATTAAGGGATAGAATAATAACAATATTTAATGAAATATGAAAATTAACTGACAGGTGTACAAAGCGTCAATGATCTCCATGGAAGCCGGTGCCGATTTTATAAAAACATCAACAGGAATGGAAGCAGTAAACGCCACTTTGCCTGTAGGCCTTGTAATGTGCAGAGCCATTCGGAAGCATTATCAAAATACTGGCATCAAGGTGAGTGTCATCATGCAGTATTTTTTTATTATGTTCTGCACTGTCGCTGTTTTAGGGATTACTCTGTGCTCCCAAAAGATATTTATATTGGTGATGATATTTTTTGCCTCCCATGTCATATATCGTGAATTCGGTTGCCACGCAGAACAATTCTTTTTGCCATCCACGCAGGATTGTTCTGAGTTTAAGTATATTTGTTTTCGTTGATGTGTTTAGTGGTAGAACCACACTGTTGACAGTTGTCTGTCTACAGCCGTCCGTCCGGGGTAGTACCACACTCTCGCAGAAAATCGACGTCTGAATAGTAGCAACTTGTTACTGTGCTGCGTTCGGTGAGCGAGAGAACCGGCAGCCCAACTTTCTGAGGGTGTTTGCGTGTGCTGTGTTTTGGTGATGCCTTTAATTTTACTGAACCTCATTGGACGCATTCACACTCCCTTCACTTTCTTCACGGTAGGCAGCGGCCTAACAAATGTTCATGAGCAGAAACAATACTTACCATCAATCAAGTGTACTGTTTGCTCGTTTGCCTACATTTGCAATAAAAAAAAATATCATGACTTTATCGGATACTAGCTAACCCGGCGGACTTCATACCGCCATAATTATTTTCGTAAATATATTTTCAAAATTTTCGAAAATATAGTCTCTTTTTTTTTTTTTTTGTGGGTGGGCCGCGGTCGGCGCGCCTCCGCACCACTCCGTCCGGGGCGACAGAGGGGCTTAAGCACGCAACTCCCGCGACCCACCCGAAAACCACGTCGCCTTCGTCGTTGGGCCGACCACTAGAGCAGCGTTAACTTGTCGTCAGTGGTCGGCCCGACGGAATACCCCCTATTGGGGTACCCTCCCATCGACCGACGTCCCCCCCTCGGGGAGGACGTCGGTCTTTCCTCACGCGGTCGGCCTCTCGGCGGGTGACGGACTAATCCCCGGTCACGTCACCCGCGGCCTCGGCTAGGGCGGCATGAGGCGCAGATAGTTGCGCCTGCGCCGCCCCAGTCGCCGAAAATATAGTCTAATGGAAGAACCATTACGGCTTTGTCGGGAGAGATTCGATAGTCTTGGTCGCGGCATTGTTAATGATGATTCAAAGAGAATACAAATTACTGATTATTGATTTCTTTGTATTCTATATATTCATTTTTTTAGTGTTTTATAATGTTATATTGTATAATTTTGCTGATATTTTATGTAATATAATACAGTTAAGTGCTGAAGTGTGGTGAATGTAATATAAGAGTGGCTTACGTGTACTTTCATATTCTACCGAAATTCCTAGGGAACACAGTTAATTATGTTTTCCGCGCCTAATTAATGGTAACGACTTGACTTACTGACAGACAATTACTATAAATAAGCTACTCTATTTAGAGAAATGTTAAATAATATGAATAAAATTGTATCAGACTTGGCTGTATGGGTTTTGATCCCTTTGCCTTTCAGAATGGACAAACGAAAACAAAAATAAAATCTATTTGACATTTTATGTCACGTCACACGGGAACGCGATCGAACGGGATAAAAAGTAGGTCATTGCCATTAAGAAGAGAAACAACGGGATAAAAAGTATCGTATGTCCGTCTCCTGGTTCTAAGCTACCTCCCCACCAATTTTCAGCCAAATCTGTACAGCCGTTCTTGAGTTATAAATAGTGTAACTAACACGACTTTCTTTTATGTATATAGATATATTACGGAAGCCTATATCCAACAGTGGACGTCGATAGACTGATGCATTCATGCGACCGACCCTAAAACTAATCCAAAACCCTATTCATCATGGTTTCCTTTGTTTTTCATGTTGAGTAAGCAGGAAAAATGTATTGATACTGTATAAATTGCAATAAGAATAAAATGATAATAATAAAGTTACTAAACTAGCTACTAGAACTCATACATTTCTTGGATGATTTTGCTCGGGATAAGTTTTCGATAGCAATGTATCAAGTGTACAAGATTGTGTACAACGTAACTACCTCTATCTCGCATAGTATTATATATTCTGAAGGTTCATTTCACTTCAATTCACCTCTACTTTTTTCGAGCCACTTAAAATCGGCTTAGTGATCACAAGAATACCAACTCCGAACGCCATAACACGGCTGCCTGAATAAAGTATTATTCTCCCCTTGGGTTCTGTCCAGCAATAGTCGGTAGCAGTGGCGGCTGGTGGGTCATCAAAGTGGTGGTGCACTTTACTTGCTCACTAAGTATTAAGATCAGAAATTGCAATGGAACAACAATTTACGTAAAATTGATATTTTTTTATTATATTTGAACGCATTACATTTTGTAGGTACTTGCGAAGAAAAATATTTTTCTGTTTTTCACACTTCAAAAAATATTTATAAAAGAGGGGCATGGCAGTCCCGCCAATTTATATCAACTTTATTTTGAAAAGTTTTGTTATTGACTATATTAAAGATAATATAGTCTATATTTATGATCATTTTCACTCACACCACGCACTGTATATGCAGTATGAAATAGAACTAAGACCAAAATAAAAAAAACAGTTAATCTAAACAAACCATATTTAACGCGTCTCAGATACATCAAAACTATACCTACTTACTGTATTTAACGAGACGCCATCGGCGAATTTCGTCGAAAGTCGAATTCTCTCGGCAATATTCGGTTCGCTCGTGCGGCGTACGGGAACAAACTCATTTTTCAGTATATTTCTATGAACTATCTTCTGTCTCACGCGCCAGGCGTTTTAACTCGTAACTAATACAGGTTGTATGGGCAGTCCCCGTGCGCTCGCCTAAGCGTACGAGATTTTTTTTACAGGGAAAATAAGTTTTAATAGTTTAGTAAAGCGCTTAAATTGTTTCGTCATAATTTGAAATTTTATTTGTTATATGTTTTTGTATGTTCAAAGAACAAATATAATATATGGTAATTTAAAAAATAAAGACTAAGTAACATTTTGTAATTTTCAAATCTTTTGATTTGATGGTTCAGTACACGAGCGCACTTAAGGTACAGCCGCCACTGATCGATAGGCTGATAGATGATTTATTGTATTATATTCACAATTTTAACTGTAATCCAGTGTTCATACATATTTTGATGTAGTCTTTGAGTGCGAATTTTTAATTATTTTACAGGTGGGATTCAAACCGGCTGGAGGGATAAAAACAGCACAGGATGCAATCAATTGGTTGGTATTGGTGTACACAGAGTTGGGACCAGAATGGCTTACACCTAAACTATTCCGCCTGGGTGCTTCTAGTTTACTTGATAGCATAATCGGTAGTATTATACGAAAATCATAATATTATTTTTATATACACATAAACGAAGTGCCAACTTTAGAACTTGTTTTTGGATAATTGTGGCCGGAAGCTATGCTTATCTTGGTTGGAAAATACTATATATACACACACATATATATGTATAAATACGTTATATTAAACTTACAATGTTAAGGAAGACCGAGGTGTTTTTTTAATATATATTTTATTGTATGTTTTGTAATTTAGTTTATTTCGAACTTTAAACACTTTTTGAGCACTATTCATGACCTACTTAGCTTTTAAATTTTGTTTTAAATCTTTTATATTTGTAATAATTTAGAAGGTGTCTATACAAACATTTCTTTTGGTACTCTATAATAAGCTAAGACAAACATTGTATTAATAAGGGTACATTATACAAAGTTAAAAATATTATTTAAACAGTGGTATTTATGCAAATGATGTAACAATAAACAGTTTTTATATACATTTCATTATCGATTGACACAAACCAAATCTAAAATGAGAAGAACATTGATTAGTCATACACTTTTACCATGGGTTAATTTGAACAATTACGATTATAGCATTATCCCTCATGTAGGGCCTATGACAAACAGTGGACGTTTAGAGGCGGGGATGCATGGATACCACGCTATTTAGGAGATATATTTTAGTTCACATATCGCAGAGGGATGGATTCACGAAATAAAATGTATTTTATACAAATATGTTTTTTTATTTATTACGCAATATTATGTACTTTATTTAAAATATTATAAATTATATTATTACCTTAACCACTATATGACACTTAGGTTCAAATCTACAAAAGATTAACAATATATATGTACATATAATAAACCAATTCTTATATAATTAGTACACAATGATGATGTTATATATTTTTTTTAATATTGAATACGTTTTGAAATAATAACGTAGTTATGTATAATATGAATAAAATTTAGCATTTTTGAATATTTTTCTACAATTTTCTTGTAACTTGTATTTGAGCAAATTTTGTTTGACTATAGATGCAAATAACTTATGTTTTATCAACATTTTGATATCAAATTCAAGTTCAATTTAGTGTCAAATTGATTAGATAATAAACTATTATCGTAGCCGGACTCACTTAGATAATATTACGTAGGTACAAGATAATATGACCGAAATGATTTTGCCATATTAGTTTGTACTGTATAATTTTATAAATAAGGTCTAAAATGTATATAGATATATCACTTTAAATATTATAACTATTCGTTTTATTGAGAAACTACTATATATGGTAACGTATATTATCAAACCAAACACTAGTTGTGGCTATCTAGCAAATCGAATAAAAGGTATACACTAAATTGAGCCAATTTTACCCTCCTTTACCTAGTCAATGGTTACATACCCAAGAAGGTTTGACATCGTGCTGTCAAAAGCTTATTAAGAATTAGGACGTTAAAAGTTTTCCTAAAACTTTTAATGTCCTAATTCTCTATTAAAAAATGTATTCTTAACGTTGTTCGGCGCGATATCTTCAAATATTTACGTCAGACTTGACAATAATTTGATGTAAATGTTTGTAGAAATGTCGTGCCGCGTGAAGATTATATTTTTTGTAGCTAATCAAGCCCAATCAGATCCATAACGAATAAAACAAACGTATACGTAATAGCGAGCTTCTCTTTTTCTTCTTTTGTAACAAATCCTTCCAGAAAACGCAGTGATCGAATTAATTTTTCAAGAAAATGTCCAATGGTCAATCCTCTTAAAAGCTCATACAACCGTTATCCAGCTTTAATAATAGCTCACTCCCGGGAGGGATTTTAAAAAATACCTTTACTTAACATGTTCGAATTATTATGAACATATAAATAGAATTACCTAAATCGGTCCAGCCGTCCTAAAGTGATGACTTTGCCAATACTTTTAATTCTCATTTAAATAAAATCATTGCTTTTATTGTTCCAATAAAATGTGTGCGTTACTCTTCCTTTGTGACAGGTTCTTCAGCGCGGAAACCATATTCAGGGTGAGCGCTGTAGTTGACGACTCGAAGTTTCCCTAACTTATCCATATAGCCGTAGTGTCCGTGAACTAAGCCGTCATTGTCGCGCTCTTCATAACGGAATTGTCGATTTTTTCTGAAAATATGTTTTAGTTTATTTTAAGAAACTATTTGACTACGTATTTTTTATGTTTTAACTAGCACTACTTTCCGTGTGGTGACGGAGTAAGAATACAAATCACCAGTCCCTCTCTTGCCCGTGGGTGTCGTAAAAGGCGACTAAGGGATATTATATGCATATAACATCTATGCAAGAGAAGGAAAACTCGAAATAAAACCCTATACCAACACACCTGAACAGTATGGTATAGTCGGTCAATTTCCCTTCCAATACGGAGAAAGCTAGAGCCGAGATGAAACTACTAGTCCTTATATTGCTTATGGGTATCGCAAAAGACGACTATGGCGTTTACATAGACCTGAACTCACTCCATGTGATGGTTAACAACATTGCCAAGGAGGACCTTAGGCAGGTGGCCGGCCGTAAAACTTGTGGATAGCTTCTGCAATATGTACCATAACAGAATCATCATCATCATGTCGGCTCATATACTTCCCACTGCGAGACTTGAGCCTTCTCCACAATATGAGGGAAATTGACCTACTATGTCACGCTGGTCAGACGTGTTGGCATATGGTTTTATTTCGAATTTTCCTTCCTACGGTTCGTTTTACCAGTGGAGTATAATAGGTAAATTTCTCTCCCATTGTGGAAGACACCCGAGCGATTATTCATCTCAACCCATGTGGTGACGGAGTAAGAATACAATTCACCACTCCCTATCTTGACCATGGATGTCGTAAAAGGCGACTGTGGGATATAATATGCATATAACATCTGTACAAGAGAAGGAAAACTCGAAATGAAACTATACCAACATGTCTGACCAGCATGATATAGTAGGTCAAATTTCCTTCTATTGAGGAGGACGCCCAAGCCCAGTAGTGGGATGTATGTGGGCTGCGATGATGATTATGATTCATCTAAAACCGTGAATGAAGTTTCAAGTACATTCGCATTTTTAAAGAAATTAGGAATGCATGGCGTCAACTTCTTGTGATTAAAGGCGATAAGAATCTCCTTTAATCATCGTGTGACTCTTGCCATCTTAAATTATAAACACCCCGTAATTTAATTTCACTCCACTCACATAAGTGTCTTATAAACTTATCAATATAACGAATCGCAACATTTTTTGTTAGACAATACCCTGCAATAAGTAATAAATTTTAAATCGTTAAAGGCCTTCACAAACAGAATTAGCAAACACAAATCGCACCTACATAAGTGCAATTATTTATGGATCATACAAAATTGCCCTACGTGAGAATCGAATCTAAGACACTGTATAGGATGCCGGTACCTTGTCCACGACACCATCTGAGCAGTCAGTGTTTTAAAACCATACACTTACCCTTTGCCCGTATCGTAACCAAACTGATAGCTATGTGGTCCCTTCATGCCATGCATTCTGAACTCCGTCCGTCCGGCGGGTACAGAAGCTGCTGCAGGGCTTGCATCACGTGATGGCTCTGATGCCTGGCGTATCGGAACAGGATACACATTCCCTTTAAAAGTAAAAAAAAACGTGTAAGAATAGGTATGTATGTATGCAAGTGAACTCATAAACGGCTAGCGCACAACCAAAAAGTTTATCATTATAAATAGATATATGTATACAGTGAGTGTTTGAACGGGTCTCTAAATTAGACTCACGGCAAGCCTACAGGCGATTAGGACAATGTTTGCCAGGTTTACTCCTACCTACTAATAAACTGAGCAAAAGGCTTATTTCGTTAGAATAGTAGAATAATAATGAATAAGAGGTTAACAAGCATTAATTGTATTCAAAGCGCAGACTAACATTTGCAGATTGAGTAAATATTCACTCTGACTGAAAATAAAGACCACGAAACTCAGCACGGGACATGAATAGTTAGACTACTAAGCAGGGCCTGATTAACCTTATCAGGGCCCCTAGATATGGCAATTCTCTTTCCTTTACAGTTTTTTTTTAATTTTTAAAGTACATATTTTTTATTATAAAAGCCCAGTCGATCATATTGACTCCTTTGGTATTATTACTTCAATCGCTTATTGCAACAATATACCTGGTTACCTTGACTTGATGCTACAGCATCACCTCACATGCCTGACTCATGTCTTTTTATATGCATAAAAATTTACTTAATAGGTTATAGTTAAGAAATGATTCGGGTCTCATGCTGGATTAGGCAAGAGAAATAAGACGTGACATGGTTATTTTAAATTTAATCTTATTAAACGCAATAAAATACAATTAATGAAAAAATAACTATTTTCTTGCTCGGGGCCCCTAGGCAGTTACCTAATCTGCCTTATCGATAATCCGGCCCTGCTACAAAGCTGTCTGTGCAAAATTTCATAATGAATAAATTCTATATTCATGAGTCGGGCTGTCTACTATTACTACCACCATTAGTAAATTCAGACGATTGGCTATCAATAGCCGCACGAAGTAGTGTGCGCAATTATATCTTTAACAATAATATTATTCTGTCTCGAAGGCCATTAGAAGGGTCAAACTATCTATTGACATTATATTACACTAAATTTCTCCATAACTAGTTTATGATTTATATAAATCAAGTCTCAACCCACTTCAAACTATAACTGCTATGATATATGCATATCTATCTATTATACGTACTTCCGGGATATTTGAAGTTAGTTGCCGAGGTATCTTGCTCGTCTGAAGTGGGTTCACGGCCACTATATTTTTCCTCCCGATCACCATCATGTTCCTGGAAACAATAGGCGCTACATAAAATAATAGTACTTAGTTACTTAATATTTAAGATTATTTTGAAAACTGGACTTGATACTTTTACCGTATGTGATCACTACTGATAAAAAGACTCGAAAGTCGCTCAACGGCTGTGCTCTACGTGATAAAAGCCGGCATACGGAATTCCGTAGAAGAACAAGTATAACTAACATAGCCCACAGAATTAGCTCGTTGAAAAGGCAATGGGCAGGCCACATCGGTTGTCGAGCCGACAGCTGTTAGGAAAGAAAGGGTTCTCGAGTGGCGACCACAAATTGAACGATGCAGCGTAGGACGACCCCCTACTAGGTCAACTGACGACATCTTGAAATTCGTAAGGAACCGTTGGATGCAAGCAGCACAGGACCACTGCGAATAACATTCTAATGGGCAGGCCTAGGTCTAACAGTGGACGTCTATGAGCTGATGGACGGATAGGTATACATCCTTTCGTAAGTACATAAAATACTTTTCGTAAATGCGAATCTATTCTGAAAACGCATGAATTTGCCGCAACGCAACTACACTGAGACGCCAAACATATACGAGTCTCAACCTTATAAATCACACTAAACCAAAATGTGAAATGACACTAGCACGTGTGCTGTAATTTGTTACCTGTACTCTCATGCCTGTAAGCACAATGAGGTAAGCTGTGGTACAGCACAACTTTTCTCTATGTGGTTTATTTTCAGCTTTGTTCCAATGTACAATGTGTGGTGACTGTTTAAAAATACAATTTGTCACTACCCTGTCCTTTCCACAATGTGAACAACTACTTTTAGGCACTCATTGTCTATAACTTTAAATATTGTATAATCTGTAATATATTTCTGTATGACTGTATGTGCCAATATAAATTTAAAAAAAAATCTATTAAAGTTTTAGAGACGCGCGACTCAGTTACCCACGAAGTCATTAAATTACTTAACACCGTTGTCAAAAAAGAAAATCTGGAGGTAAACCCTCGTTTGTTCTATATGAAATACTCTGGTGTTTGGACTCCCAATGATATATTGTTGTAGTAAGACGTATTTACGATGAATATAGATTTAAATTACTCATAGACTAACCTGCGCATTTTCTTCTCCTTTCAGTTTTCTCTTATGTTCAGATTTCTTAAAATTATACAATGTCTTTTCATCAGATGGCGTGAATTGTTCTATTTCAGAATTAGGTAGCGGCCTGAAAAATTTTACAGGTTTTGCTTTGGGAACCTGTAACTCCTTATCGTCTGAGTATGGCATTATTGGTATGGAAACGGGCTTAAATCCTCCAGAATACTTTTTGGGATATAAATTGGTAGGATTATTTAAACCTTGTGGTCTTGGAGGTGTGAGGTGTAAAGCAAGTGTAGGTTCGGCCAGTTCAAGGTGTGGATTTACAGTTTGTCCATCTCTGTCGTCATAAATGGGCAAATTGAAATTGTTCACTTGATTTGGTTGATTAGGTTTTTCCACGTGTAATTCTGTCTCTTTGGATATAAAGAACTCGTTTACAGCGTCAATTGCTGGAGGTACCAGCTGTGTTGAAGGCACGGGAACGGACAGAGGTAATGGAGTTGATTGTTGTTTCAGTGGTTGATTAAGATTAAAGAAAATCGGAATCGACTCTAGAGGTGGTCTTTGAAACCTGGCATTTCTATTGCTATGAGGTTGTGCTTGAAGTATAGGGAGCCAATCACTTTGTGCACTTGGTTCTGCAGGAATGTAAAAATCTGCTCGCTCTTCCTTTACAGGCGGTATAAGATAAGTAGCTGGAGTTCCTTCCACATCTGCATATATCTCTTCCAACTCATGAGAATTAGGACGCACGATGTAGCTGTCTAAATTAGCATTTTCTTTGGTATAATAAAGAGGTGTACTTTGAGGTTCTTCTTGGATTACCGTTATTAGTTCCGTAGCTGTTTCTCCATTATCAACAGGTACTTTTATAGAACTGGCTGTAAGTATTATCGGCAGTAACTGAAATAAAGAAAAACGAAAGTATTAGTAAAAATGTAGGTAACTATTATTATATATAAGTATTTCTATATTTTTTAGCAATATCCGCGCTTTGACTCGCGTCTATGTAAACTTTGTAATTTTTTTACTGTATGGCACTATATCTTTTCTCCATCTCTAACATTATGTACCTATACGAAATTTCTAGACAATTATGTGAGAGCTCTAAGAGCATAACAAACAAACTCACATTTCCGTTTATTTTAGTTATATAATTTTTTTTTTTTTTTTTTTGGGTGGGCTATGGTCAGCACACACCGTGAATTCCGCCCGGAGTGACGAAAGGGCGGACGACCCATAACTCACCGTATCCTCTCTCCTTCGCCATTAGGTCGACCACCGGTACCGAGTTCCTTGTCGTCTGTGGCCGGCCTGGGAGGTATATATATGGAGGAAACTAATAACGCTCCCCAGACGGGTTTTTATAGCGTTTTTAGTTTTAATTTTGCCGTGATGTTAACCGCTCACGTCCTTTAGTCGACTTTTATAATACTCACAAGAAAGAAAGGGAAGATAAATATTATTTTCTTACTTCGTGACAGAGTTATTCGTACACACGAATAACTCTATCACAAAGTGTAAATATTGTGTAAGACATAATAAATATTAATATCGAACACCGATGTCAACATTATTATCTACATAAAATTGCATTATTTTTTTTCCAATTTAAGTAACCGCTAATGTCATAATAACAGTAAAAGGGTTACGAGAGCAATC
This sequence comes from Lymantria dispar, assembly GCA_032191425.1. Classification (NCBI taxonomy): domain Eukaryota; kingdom Metazoa; phylum Arthropoda; class Insecta; order Lepidoptera; family Erebidae; genus Lymantria; species Lymantria dispar. Next base: position 21,732,519 of record CM063442.1, read on the forward strand.
GTTCCACTACATCTAAAAGAAAGAAGCAAGTGCCGATAAAAAATGAATTTGTTTTTCTATTAGATCATGTTACGCAAAGTTCAATTACAGACAAGTTGGTCACAAAAGTAAAAAGCTGTATGGGACACAAAGGTCCGTATCTACTATATTGAATAGGCTAAATTTTATATGTTTATAATGATAGAATAATTCAATTTCTAAAATAACAATTGTATATAATGTTACGTTTACATTTGCCGAATTCAATTACGTGCGACATAAAAGCTCTTAATAAAACTTGGGTCGCCATTGATTGAATTATTTTATGATTGGCAAATATTGTCCTACTGACATAAATAGATCTAATTATTTTGTTAGGCTCCTTATGTATGAAGTTTAATACTTTGTATTTCCACGAAAGAACCGAGGCATTTTATACAAAAAAGATACTATCACACATTCATCAGCCCTACAAAGTTAACAGTTTTTTTACACTTTATTTTTTTGGGTTTGGGTTGCGGTCGGCGCGCTCCTCGCACCACTCCGTCCGGGGCGACAGAGGGGCGTAAGCACGCACACCCGCAACCCACCCACGTGCATGTCGGCGTTGCGCCAGGAATTAGGTTGTCCATATTAAAATATCGAGTATGTAATCACTGTATTTATTAGGAGTTATTGCTGGAGAAGTGAGTGAAGTAAAACTGTCCTCTATTCTAATCTTACAATGTTTTTATAACCTCCGCTTTACAATGAAACGGTCTAGTCTTAGCAACTACAATTAATTTTTATAACAAACAAATAAAACTACTATTAAATAACTATCGGCATATAGCTAAATAATAATGATAAATATTCTAATGCATTTAACATATTTCCAAATAGTCAGTTTTACACAATTTACATTAATGTAATTAAAGGCAATATTGTTCTCATATGTACAACATATGTCAACAGACGGCGCTGTAACTAGAAATAAATTGCAATATTTATTGTGTAAAAACAATATGGTTACAAATAATTACATTAATTTTAATCGATTTTAATTTAATGAACTATATAAATATTTAAACAACTAAATCAAATATATCTAGAAATACATTCAAAAAGTGTCTTTTAAATATCATAGCATGATAATAGCAGTGTTGTTACTACAAATAATTATTAAAATATTAGTTGCAAATATTTCAAACACGTTTATAACTATAATTGATAACACATACATCAACAATTTACAAATATTGCCGATAGAGGGCGATATGCGCCCATATGCACGTCGCCTTCGTCGTTGGGCCGACCACCGGAGCAGGATTATTTGTCATCAGTGGTCGGCCCGACGGAATACCCCCTATTTGGGGTCAGTTTTTTTACACTTCATTTGTCGCAATAATAAGTAATGGCCTAGCAGAGTGGCTGAAAATCTAAACTAACAATGGCCTATCATAATGGCTCAAAATTGAATCTAGATCGGTTATTTAATTACGATTAAGTGGTTTATTTTCTTTGTATGATTGTTGTTGCTTCGGTAACGCAGAATATTATTGCAATCTGGACAAATCTTAGTAATTTTTAGATTATAAGCAAACAATTGCAACTTATTGTATTATTGATAATAGTAATAAATAAAAAAAAAACTGTTGAATTTTAGGCCTCAATATATCGTAAGGATCATCACTTTGGCAGGTGAGTCCACGATCACAGTTATTATATTTTTCAGAAAAGGACTGTTTGTCACTCTCTTGGTTATTTCTTAGGCGAATTTTACGACTCTTGGGCAAGGGTGGTAACATTAGGAGAGGGTACTTCTCAAGGGGTATTCCGTCGGACCGACCACTGACATCAAGTCACCCTGCTCCGGTGGTCGGTCCAACGACGAAGGCGACGTGTCACGGGTGGGTTACGGGTGTGCGTGCTTACGCCCCTCTGTCTCGCCCTGGACGGAGTGGTGCGAGGAGTGCGCCGACCATAACCCACCCCAAAAAAAAAAGGATGGTAACATATCATATTCTTAACTTTTCTAATAACTTCTTCTTCTTAATAACTTCTTCTTCTTCTTAACATTTTCTAATAACTTGTATTACAGGTGGTTTTTACCTAACACAGGCACCAGCGATCCATAATAATTTTTGTACATTTAGAGGAAGTGTTATTAATTATTATGTAGCTACCTACTGCAATATGATGATGGTGGCAAAAAATAATTTTATATTTTATTTAACCTTGTCACCACATGTGAAAATACAGTAAATAATAAATCTTTTCTGATGTTTACACGAGTATTACACATTGTAAATAAAACTACATTACCGAATTTTTATCCGTAATTTTATTTACAATAAATATGAAATCGTATCGAAATTCGTGAAATTTCTGTTTTAATTTAAATTTTACTTGTATCCCTTTTAATAATAAATACTAAATAAATTTTACTATGTAACCATTGCGGACGAAACTCTGTTGTAAAGAATTTCAATTCTAAATTTTATATATAAATGTATAATAATTAGATAACTGTAGTCAACTCATACCTTTACAGTGACACGAGCGTGAAGCAGATATACAATCGACGACCAGGTGCTTATTAGACCATAACTACATTACAACATTTTAAACATTTTTTTTTTATCACGTCGTTCTTAAATCGGACGTCCGTCTCTAGCAATTCCTCTAAGACGGTTTCTTTATAGTAGGCGAAAATTTAATGCACGAGCTTTCGTCATTATGGCAGAATAAATTAACTGGTTCAAGGATTTTTTCAAAATATTGTTGTAATGTTCTGAGCTACTTTCATTAGACAACTCAAAGAGAAGAAGTGGGAATTCAGCTCAGAACTAAGATGAGTTTTATGGGTTTTATTTCGAGTTTTCCTTTTCTTGAATTGATCTTATATGCATATTATATCCCTTAGCCGGCTTTTACGATATCCACGGGTAGGATAGAGAGTGGTGAATTGTATTCTTACTCCGTCACCACACGGAAAAATATAAATTTCTCAAATTTTTGCGTCTCCCCATTTCGCTTCTCGACCTTTTTACTCGCTCATCCGGCAACAACAATTTTTTTCGAAAATTAATGCGAGACTTTCAAATTCTATTAGGCCAATTGTATTTTAATAATGAAATAAACATATTTGCCTACATGTATTATGTAAAATTATTCTTTACATTGACAAGAAAAATGTCCACATTAAGTTTTTATAAAATTTCAGGTATCATCATGTTTAATTTGATTGGACTCCAGATGGTAGTTTCAGCGTTGTAACATAAAAGCTAATTAACTTTCACTACCTTTTTTATTAACTAAATTACATTTTTTTATTACTAACTCAATTGCATTTACTATGTAGGCATGTTTCATAGCCAATCGAATTTAACTAGTTACGGCGTAAGAGTACAATTAACCTCTCTTGACCGTGGCTGTCGTATAGGCCGACTAAGGAAAATATGCGGTTAACATCTATGCAAGAGAATGGTAACTCGATATAAAACCCTACTCCAACACGTCTGACCAGCGTGGAATAGTAGGTCAATTGCCTTCCTATTTTATGGAGGAGGTCTGAGCCCAACAGTGGCACTTATATAGTCTGAGGTGATGATGACAAAAATCTTATTTTAATTAACAATTTATAACAATCTATACCAATAAATAAAATTGGAGTGTCTGTTTGTAATGTCAAAATAATAGGCTTTTTTCATGCTCACACGGTTATTTGCACGACACCTATGCCTAAAATAGCAATTAAAAAATTTTTGTCTGTCTGTCTGTCTGTTCGTTCTGGGTAATCTTCAAAACAACTGGACCGATTTCAAAAATTCTTTCACCAATGGAAAGCTATAATATCAGGGCGTAAACTAGGCTATATTTTATCCCGGTATTCCCACGGGAACGCGAACTACGCGGGTAAAACGACTATAACCGAAGCGAAGCGAGGGCGGGTTGCTAGTATTTACTAAAACGAGTGAAAGTTATTTGAATTAAAGTAGTGGGTATAATTGTCTAAATACGAAACTCATATTATTTTTACACTATATACTCAGCGTTCGATAGGAAATTAATAATAGTCTGGGTAAGCAACGATTAATTTAAAGAACTCGCTGGGCTACATTGTGCAATAGAAACTGATTTCCATAGAAGATATTATGGACATGTCACATTCCCCGTTCACTACATCATAAAAGTAGTTTATTTTTCTTGCCTAGCGCCTCAGGAAACAAACTTACTATGACATAACCCTCAACGCCAACGTCGAGAACTAGTGCAAAGTTATTCATGAACATATAAAAAAGTATAAATTGCGCAACGAAAGGCGCTGTACTTATTTGCGAATAATAAAAAATGTGACAATGGCGGTCATGGAATTAATGAACCATGAACGGAAGCCGATTTTTACTTTCCCACCAAGATCTTAGATCTTAGTTCCGGTCAAGTTAATGCACTTGCAGGTATTTTCAATAATCGGGTGACGTGACCGGGGAATTCGTCCGTCACCCGCCGAGAGGCCGACCGCGTGAGGAAAGACCGACGTCCTCCCCGAGGGGGGCTGACTGGTAATATATACAATTATAGGTAGTTATTATTTTCGTGGTTAACTTATTTCATAAATATGAATCATGTACGTACAGGTGGCACTAATAACGTAGCGGTCTAAGTACGCATATCTGATACCGAGTATCGTGGGTTTGATTTCCACCCATGATAGTTTTAAGGGATCCACAAATTGCTGTTTTTATAGAAATTTTTACAAATGAGGAGCTTTAATTCCTAATGCAGGGGGTTAAAAAAATACTTTGAATGCCTAGTTATGGTGCGGAGAAAATGTATTTAATATAAACAATAAACATATGTAAATAGCTCGAAAACTTTTCAGCCCAAATGCCTTCCATTGTTAGGCGAGCCGCCTACGAGGGAAATTCTGTGGTTCCGAAGTTAAGGGGTTTATGTTTTTTTTATAATATCTATGTTTTTTATGGACAAATAGAATACAATTCACAACTCCTATATTTCCTTTGCAAGATGTAAACAGCTACTAAAATATGTAAGTTACATCACTGCAAAAAGAGGGAAATTTTAAAAAACCTACCCGTCTTAGCATTGTGATATGATATTGTTATCCTCATTTAGAAAAAGCGCATATCGAATAGTCAGATGTATATATAGGTTGAAATGTAAGAAGAAGGCGTCTCTTTGTGGTTCCAAGTATCTGGTCGTGAGAGCAAACAGCAATGCCTTCATATAAGCATTATTTTTCATTTCGTTTACTAATTTATCGTTTATAGTAACTATCTCGCTCTCGCACCAGTGGGACTATAAAGCATAGAAATAAATCACCCTCGCGTCCAAGTAAGAATCAATGCTTTGTGGAGCGAACTAAAGTATCTACAACTATTTACTTCATGACTGGTTTAGTTGCGATAATGGTTTCTTTTAAGATTTTGTCTAATAAAATCTTCTAAAGTATAAACTTTTTTGAAACATTTCTGTGATAAGAGCTATATATACGTCATTTTTATTCTTATAGATTATATATTGATCAGTTTTTAATCATCATTCATTCATCATCATCATCATTTCAGCTCATATACGTCCCACTACTGGTCTCGAACCTCCTCCATAATAGGAGGGAAATTGACCTTAATATACCATGCTGGTCAGACAGGTTGGTATAGGTTTTTGTTTCGAGTTTGCCATCTCTTGCATAGTTGTCGTATGCGTAATATAGCCTTTAGTCATCTTTTACGACACCCACAGGTATGAGAGAGGGTGGGGAATTGCATTCTTACTCCATCACCACACGGAACCGGTTTTAATACCTATAGATAATAATGATAATTAAGCTAAGAAATTCATACTCTTATAATGATTTTGAATCCAGTAGATAAAGACATAATAAATAACATATTTGTCCAATCAAATACCTGCTTGAAATAAACATATTTTTTTAACATATTTATTAAAAGATTATAGATACTATTGGAATCATCATTCAACCTATCGCCGTCCACTGCTAGGCGTAGGCTTCCCTTATGTTTCGTCACAAAGTACGGTCCTGTGTCGCCTGCATCCAACGATATCTAGAAACTTTTACTAGGTCGTCGGTCCACCTGATGGACGTCCTACACTGCGAGTTGTGACATTCCATGCGTGGTCGCCACTCGAGAACCTATTTTCACCTTTGGTTGTCCGTTTGTCGAGCGATGTTGCCTGCTCATCGCCGCTTCAGATTAGAGTAAAAATATGTAGTATTATTTTTAACAATTTTGAAATATTTATTTATTGTAGTAATCGCTAACCGTGAGACACACAAGATGGTTTACTGTGATGTGATTGTGTTTTAACAAAAACGGTCGACCGAATCGAAAAACACAAAGTGGGGTACCTCTTTGAATGAATGCGCCTAGAATCCAAGGTTCTATAATAACTGGACACATACTTATGCAAACGGATTTTCTGGGCTCTGTTATTTATGAAAATAAAAACAAAAATATATTGTTTGAAAACAAACTTGGGATAATCTATTTGCGATCTGTATAGCGTAGATAATATGCTGAAGAAATAACATCTGAACCACAATACTATAAAATAACCTTCTAGAACATAAAAGTCTTTCAAAAGAAACCAACAAACTGATGGCAAGGGTATCGTAACTGGTTTCAATAATATCAATAAGGCATTAACAAATATCTGTGGTGCAATATTGAATAATACGCGATGCTATATAACTCTGTTAGCACAATGTTGTCATCAACAAAAACAATAATGCGATTCATATTTTTAACTGACGACGAAATTGTTAAAGAGTCTGCCAGCCAATAATAAGTAGGCAAGTATCTCCATATGATGATGGAGTAAGAATACAATTCACGACCTCTATCTTACCCGTGGGTATCGTAAAAGACGACTAAGAGATTAAATATTCCTATTACAAACACGCAAAAGAAGAAAAACTCGAAATAAAACCCTATACCAACCCGTCTGACCAGCTTAGACCAGTTTAGGAGGTCAATTTCCTTCCTATTATGGAGGGAGGAGACTCGAGTCCAAAAGTGGAACGTATGTATATGAGCTGACATGATGATTCGCAAAAAAAATTCAGGGTAGTAACGGAACAAAAATAACACCCTCTTTCTTGCTCATGGGCTTCTTAAAAGAAAGACGGTTTAGGGATATATGATACAAATAACATTTATGCAAGAGAAAGAAAACCCGAACTAAAACCCTATATCTGACTACCCTATATTTGTGTGCACAGATGGGGTAGTGGTTAAGATAGCGACATACAGCGCCAGTGTCGGGGGTTCGAATCCCACGCGGGACAACATTGTGTGATCCACAAATTGTTGTTTTGAGTCTGGATGTAATTTGCGTCTGTTAGTTATATGATTGTGAAGGTCCCCCGCAATCCAAGGATTATTTCCTTAGTGCAGGGTGTCGTCTTATAAAAAAAATAAACAAAGATACTTCAACCCGTCAGACATTGATATAGTAAGTCAATTTTCCTACCATTGTGGCAGAAACTCGAGCCCTGCAGTGTGATGTAGGTATATGAATTAATAAGAATGATAACTCTCAAAAGATCTTTGTCATTAAAGTAGGTGCGAAAATTTGTAACACTTTTTACCTTCTAAAGAATTGTCTATGTAATAAATAAAATGCGACCACATCTTTATGGGCTGCGATCGCTGTAAATACAAGGAAATGATTTTAGAACTCGTCAAAATCCATTTATGTTTTATCATCTGTATTCTATAACGAAAAATCTCGTTTCTAGGTAATTTAATGCCCAGAGAAGAAAAATAATAACATCTATTATTATGTAGAGGTCATTCTATAAAATAAAGACGCGCGTAGGATTAATTTAAGTGAAGAAACGTGCTATTATTAAAATGTTCTAAGGTAATTATCTAGTACCTACGATGAATCTACATAATTACGAAGAATATAACTTTAGATTTAAGTATCTACTATTTTTATTGTTTATGAGTAGATATAACAACGTATTATGTATAATTACTTCAATAAAAACCTAGGTAAGTTATGTACCTAGGTTATTTTATATAATTTTAGCTAAAAAACATCCTAACTACATTAATTTTAATTTGTGAGGAATAGATGGCGTTATTATTTGATCGAAACCGATAATTATGTTGAATCTAATATTCTTTATTTGCGTAGTTTGTTTAAAACTTTACCTAACTCCTTTTCTCTAATCCGCGAGTAGCGTGCGAAGATGCCATAACTTTTAAAATCATCTATTAAAACTTTGTCAAAGCTTTTAGACACGATTACTAAGCACCTATTATTTTATGGATACAATAAATACAACTTTGTAAAATAAATTTATGCAGATATATACCTATTTATCTTCTAATAATAAATCTACAATGACGAACAAAGAGAATAGGCATAGGTATTCTTGCTAATAAATTATGTGTACATACCTATAGTTTTCATAGGCCCATAGGTTATTGTTCTTGAATAAAACATTTTACGCATTCTCGGAATCCAATCTGAGATCCCACCGACATCGACAGTAAATAGCAATAACGCTAACGTATTAACTGTGTTATTTATGTAAATAAAACATACGTTTTTGGCTAATTTATCTTTTACTTGCACATAATATTTAAATAAAAGAATAACTTAGATACTTATAATAGATTTAGTTTAATCCCAATTTAGGCTTAATATATTGTCTGCCTAGCATGTTGTAGCAATATTACTAAATCTAGTTATTTAATTCGAGAACTTCTCACCGAATCAAGTCTGTTAACCTTCGTTTTGTATACTGAGACGATTTATCTGAATTACATTTATTTGTGGTCACGGATAATGGATATAATATTACATTACCAACCTACTTTCTAGAAGAGTCTGGATAGAAAGCTATGCTTCTCAGTAACAACCGTTTGTAAACGATCCTTTGCGGCTTAATGTTAAGATAAACACATCACACATTATCATTCATTCGACACACCGTTGTTATTTAAATATCAATTAATATTCCAATAGTGTATGATTGTGAGCATATTTTTATATATTGTGGTCGCCATATATATAAGTAGATACAATCGTATGAATGGTCTAAATACCGACCTAGTATGATGAGAATCGTGAGTTCGATTCTCAAGGAGAGCAATTTTTTGTGTGATCCACAAATGGTTGTGTCCATGTCTGGGTGTGATTTGTGTGTTAGTTATATTTTGCATTTTTTTTTTTTTTGTAAAATAGTTGTTTTTTGTTTCGAGTGAGCGTTTTGAAAATATGTTAGATCATTTTCAACTGTGACCCAATTTCTTTCAGTGTACGGGAATGTAGATGCTAATTATTTTCCTTTAAACTTGGCAAAGACCACAGAGTTAGCAGAATAAAATCTAACTAAACTCGTATTTCCTAATTTTTTATTTGTTTATATGTTTCATCTGAAACATGCAAACAAAAAAATCTATTTGTACGTTTCATTTGAAACATATAAACAAAAACTATTTAGATCTTCTTCCTAAGTGTAGTTTTTAATGTAGTTTCTGAGTTTATTCGTGATATGTAAAGTGGTTATTAATGCATCATCAAGTGATTTCCTAGTTTTAATTTGCTGACTAATTTAAATATAAAGCCAATTGGCAATGACAACAAAAGAAAATTAATAAAAAATGCTAATGAACAAGGAACTTCATTACGGAAAAGAATATTGAAGATGAAACGTGAGAGATTAAATTATGAAATAGGTACTAGCTCGCCTGTCCCAACTTGGCACGTGCAAATTTGTCAAATTTCCATCCATTTTACTTCATTAGAAACAAATAAGTTTTATTGACTTCAAAATAAGATTCGTGCAAACCATTCGTTCCATTTTACATCACTTTATAGCTATGGTTTTTTTTTAGTTGCATATATTCCGTGTGGTGACCGGAGTAAGAATACAATTTGCCACTCCCTATGCTGCCGTGGATGTCGTAAAAGACGACTAAGGGATATAATATGCACATAAGATCTAGGCAAGAGTAGGAAAACTGCAAATGAAACTCCATACCAACATGTCTGACCAGCATGGTATAGTAGGTCAAATTCCCTCCCATTGTCGAGGAGGCCCGAGCCCAACATTGGAACGTATGTGAGCTGCGATGATGATGACATAAATGAATACATAATAATTGGAACTATCTTGTTATGGAATAAAGAATTGGAGACGAAGAGCGGATGCCGCGAATATGTGGCAGGAAGTGATCACTGCCAAGACAGAAACATCTATGAATGAACTGAGTCCTAGACACAAAGAGGCAGGCCACCATTTAATCTTTCTATTGCTCTTAGAGACTGAACATTTTAACCTCAGGGGCCTAACCGTGAATCCGTCAGTGTCAATCTATCGCCTTCAACGTACGATCAATTTGGCTTATTCAATTCGTTTAAAATGAATGACACTTGAATACATCTCCACAGTTATGTAATAACAACAACAACTTTATGACTTTGTAGTAATTAAAATCCAGTCTAGTAATCAGAATCTTCGCGTCTAAAAATTAATGGGCAAAATTAAATAAAAGCAATTTGTTTTAAGTGTTATCTACACGAATATAATTAAAAACGCTATTGATATTTTTACTATATCATAGATCTGTCTAAAATTATGTTCATAACTAATAACTTGTGATTAATATAGATTACTTATCTACCTTGACAAAAATGTAAAATTCTATTATGACCTTATTTTAATATACATACATTAGGAAAATTGCCACTAAACACGTTCTCTTACAACACATATTGTGCAATATGCCTTCTTTTTAAATGTCATCTTACACACCATGCAGTTTTCTCACACTCTAAATAAATATTTTAATTGAATATTTAAATTTCAGATTATTATGTCTAGACTTTAGAAATTCATCATTATCATCTCAGCCCATATACGTCCCATTATAGAACTCGGGCCTTCTCCAGTTCAGGAGAGAAATTGATCTGACCGCTGATTAAACGTGATGGTACAGGGTTTCATTTCGAGTTTCTCCTTCTCTTACACAGATGTTGTATGCATATTATATTCTTTAATTGTCTTATACGACAGCAACCAAAGGGATGGTGATTGTATTCTTACCTACTCCATCACCACTAAATAAATACATGAACAGGACTTAAGAAATTATAAAAAGAATATATGTATATAGTTGCGGCTACGAATACTACCAACCTTATATTACTCATGAGTGACGTAAAAGATGAATAAGAGCTTTACATCGACCTGGTCCAATTTCATCTGATGCCGTATGGTCAGCAATTAAGTACATTCTCAAAGGTTTGAGTATAAAACTTTCGCAGTATGTATAGTGGTCGTCGGTTCCCCATGTGGTGAAAGAATAAGAATAAAATTCACCACCCCTCTCTTCCGTGGGCGTCGTGAAAGTCAAGAGATATGATGTGCATATACTATCCATGGAAGAGAAGCAAAACTCGAAACAAAATCCTATGCCAACACGTATGACCAGCGTGGTATAGTAGGTCAACTGTTGACCGTTGTCTATCTACAGCCGCAGGTTGGATCCGGAATAGTACCACATTCTTGCAAAAAATCGACGCCCGAGTAGTAGCAATTTATTACTGCGCTTCGTTCGGTGAGCGAGAGAGCCGTAGGCCCAACTTTCTGAGGGTGTTTGTGTGTGGTGGGTTTTAGTGATGCCTTTAGTATCACCGATTCTCTTTGCACACATTCACACTCCCTTCACTTTCTTCGCGGTAGGCAGCGGCCTTGCAAAGGTCCATGAGCGGCAGCAACACTTATCATCAGGTGTACTGTTTGCTCGTTTGCCACCGTTTGCAATAAAAAAAAATAATAATATGGGGGCTTGGAATTGTTGACTATATAATAATATGGTTCCATCCATCAGCTTAGTAATATGTCTTGTTGGTTTGGCGAACATAGTTGATATTATATTTATGTTACTCAGGAAAGCACTGCTGGCCACTCCCCTGCTGTTCTCTTAGTCGATTTTAATATTTCTCACATGAAGGTAATTGGCAACACACTAGTTTTTAACTCGTAACATCTGGCAGTATAAATTTAGACATCCTTTAATTTATCATCATCATGATTTCAGCTCGTATACGTTCCACTGTTTGACTCGTACTTACTATACAATAGGAGAAAATTGACGCCGCACTGGTGTGATAGGGTTTTCCTTCAAGCTTTTCTTCTCTTGCATAGATGTTATAGAGGGAAGAAAGGTTCTTGAGCTGCGAACACTATTCAGACGACGCAACGTAAGACAACCCCCTACTGGGTGAACTGACGGCATCTAGAAAATGGCAGGGAACCTTTAGATGCAAGTGGCGTAGGACCATTCCGAGTGGCATACTCGTGAGGAGGCCTATGTCCAACAGTGAATGTCTATAGGCTGGAGGATGGATGGATAGATGTCATATGTATATTTAATGCCTTGGTTGTCTGCTATACTGCTGTACCATGTATAGCGTTCACGGTCAAGATATAGTTCTTGACCACAAGGAAGTTATATCCCATAATTACGTAGGTCTTAAATATTTTATACCTGTTGCAAATATACACTCATTTGCAAAAAAAACGGGCACCTAAGCAATGAACCATTTCAAATGTTAATATTTCTTTGTTTGATAATTATAGGTAGTTTTATCCACACAATTTGCTAAATTAATAAGAAAATAATCGTTTTCATCAGTATTTCATAAAATTTAGATACAATTTATGGGAAATAATGCTAAACCTCGCTAGTAGTGTATATTCGCTAGTAGTGCATATGCTCATGAAGTAAAAATAAAAAAGTTTTTTTGTTTGTTTTTCTTTAATAAAGTAAAAGCAGATAAATGTTTAGTATCGAGTGTGACCCCCTCTAGCTAAAATCACAGCTTGAATTCGTCTGGGCATGCTAGCGAGTATATCCCGGATACTTGCTTGCGGAATACGTTCCCACTCCGCAGTAATCACATTCTTCAGCTCTCTGATGGTCTGCGGAGCCGGGTGTACTGATCTCACACGCCGTTTCAGAACGTCCCAGACATGCTCTATGGGATTGAGGTCGGGACTTCGAGCTGGCCAATCCAAACGACGAATGCCGACCTCTTGCACATACGCATTAACATCGCGGGATCGGTGGGCGCGAGCATTGTCGTCCATAAAAATCGAGTCTTCACCTAGAGCGGCCAATGCGGGTTGTGCATGAGAAATTAGAACTTCCGTTATGTATCGATGCCCAGTCAGTGAGCCGTTTTCAATGAAGACTAACTCTGTACGATCCATTGAATTTATTCCTGCCCAAAACATAACAGAGCCCCCACCATAAGGTGTGATTTCTTCGAAACATGCCTCTGCAAAGCGTTCTCCTTGTCTTCTTAGCACTCGCCGACGTCGATCTTCACCGAACAGAGATATCCTGGCTTCATCAGAGAACAAAACCCTATTCCAATCGTCTTGAGTCCATGATTCACAATTTCTAGCGAACCTAAGCCTGTGAACTCTGTGCTCACGGAGTAATTTGGGGCCGCGGGCCGGGCGGTGACTGCGTATATTGGCAGCGAGAAGCCTCCTCCTGACCGTCCATAGACTAATATGCACATTTCTTACTTCTTGGAGGTTGTTCTTAAGATCCACATACGAAGATTTGCGATTTCTCAATGCGCGACTCACAAGAAAACGATCATCCCGTGGTTGGGTACATGGTTTTCTTCCAGAACCAGGCCTTCTCTCGACGGAACCAGTCTCCTGATATCGCTGCCAGGTCCTTTGGACTGTCGAGCGACTAACATTTAGCCTCCTAGCCACGGAACATTGGCTGCAACCCTCTTCAAGCAGCGCGATAATTTTGGTAGCTTTTACCACTTTATCTACCATTTTTGATACAGCCAAACAGCATTAAATAAAGCTTTGACAGTCAAGGATATGAAATTAATCGATAAAAATTGAATAAAAGTTATGAAAGTCGATGTTAACTTCTGGAACTTCGCGCCAAAAATGTAGGATAAAAAGGGGTTTTCTGTAAAAATGAACATCAAATGAAAAATTGAATTTAGAACGTACTTTTTTAAATACCACAGCATTTTTAAAACCGGCCAGTAACGTGTACAAACGATTGAAACCTTTTTGGTATTGTATCTTTTTAAATATGAATGAAAATCAAAACCGCCCGTTTTTTTTGCAAATGAGTTTATATGAAATGTGCAGCTAGAAAGCATGTCTTTAATTTTTAATGATTGAAATAAAAAATTGTTGAACTTAAATGAGAATTAAAATATCATTAATTTATATTTTGGTATGTCAGTGGTTATTGGTTATCACCAAAATGCTGTATTATTCAACACATTCGTATCCCCTTGATTTAACGACAACTCCGATTTATGTTTTATGTAAGACGTACTTCCTCTTATTATGCTCCTCTTCATCCTCCTATTTATGTTATGAAATATAAAACGTTGGAAAATAGTATTTATATCGCGTTTAATTCCTTACATATCACTTTCTGTTTATTAGATACATTTAAATTAGCCTAATAACAATAAATATATTTTAAACTAGCAACCCGTCCTCGCTTCGCTTCGGTTATAGTCGTTTTACCCGCGTAGTTCCCGTTCCCGTGGGAATACCGGGATAAAATATAGCTTAGTTTACGCCCTGATTTTATAGCTTTCCATTGGTGAAAGAATTTTTGAAATCGGTCTAGCCGTTTTGAAGATTACCCGGAACAAACAGACAGACAGACAAAAATTTTTTAATTGCTATTTTAGGCATAGGTGTCGTGCAAATAACCGTGTGAGCATGAAAAAAGCCTATTATTTTGACATTACAAACAGACACTCCAATTTTATTTATTGGTATAGACTTGAATTTTAATGTTACTTATGATAAAAAGCATTGTGAAACGAATTTGATAATTAGATAAATATTAAAATTAAAGATGTATAGGTAATTTTTGAAAATTCGTCATGCGTAATATGCTTGCCTGATGCAGCAACCATCACACACCGCTTTTTTTTAGGTGGGGTATGGTCAGCGCATCCGCCGCCTGGTTCCTTCCGGGGCGACAGAGGGGCGGTTCGAGGCCCCATAACCCACCATAGCTCGTTGCCTTCGTCGTTGGGCCGACCACCGCTCCCAAGTTTCTTGTCCTCCATGGTCGGCCCGACGGAATACTCTACGGGGTACCATCTCCTCTCGACATACCTTTCCCGAAACGTCAGTCACCTTGGAGTGTTCAGCCTCTCTGCGGGTGACGGACTTATCCCCTGTCCGGTCACGCGCATTGTAGTATACCGCTGCCACCACATACGAGCCGTGCGGGATAAACTATATAGCTACTCATTACAAAAACTGCTAAATCGAATGCCTTCGGACAATCTTAGAATATTAGTGTTTGCTGGATATTTTACGTGCAATAGACACATTGCGAATCAATTCACATATTAAAGTTATAAAATGATAAATCTATTTTCACGTGCAATTTGAAACTTCGTGCTGATATTAATTTGTATGCAACAAAAATCAAATCAAGCAACAGGTTCGAATCTATCGAATCACTTTATAAATAAAACTATTTTTACGGATTTTGTCGCGTTTGTATTTGATTTTTGCCCTACGTTTCGATCACATTTCAGCGTTCATGGCTACGGGCAAACTAAGACTTTTCACGTCCAAGAAGTCATCATTATTACAGAGATATCTACCCGCTACAGAATTACCTATTAAATTTTCAAATACAAACGCGATAAAATCAGTAAATAGGTTTTATTTATAATGTGTAATACTCGCGTAAACATTAGAAATCCTGGTACCTCACATTTGGAAATCGAATTAGATAGTTCCACTCATTCATTGTACTACTACTTTCCGTGTAGTGACGGAGTAAGAATACAATTCAAAACTCCCTCTCTTACCCGTGGGTCTCGTAAGAGACGACTAAGAGATATAATACGCATATGCAAGAGAAGGCAAACCCTATGCCTACCTGTCTGCCCAGCATGGTATAGTAAGGTCAATTTCCCTCCTATTATGAAGGAGGCTCGAGCCCAGCAGTGGGACGTATATGAGCCGAAATGATAATGATGATTGTACTACTGTACGAATTATAACTAAAGTCTACATTAACAGAAAGTAAATTTATGCTCCTATTATGAACTTTACAGATATAATAACGAAATCAATCTGATTATCTTGTGAAAGACATTGAAATGAAAGTGAAACTAATAACATGCAGCCGTCAAATAAATCGCGGTGAAAATTTTGATAGCGAAATCCCTTGGTGTGACGAACGTTCAAGATAAACAGGCAGTACATTTATTTGTCCAAGACCATGATAATTTATTAACCGTTTAATTACGAATTATGAATACAATCATCTCTTCTTTCTCCAAGGATAGCATAAAAGATGACTAGGGGCATATAAGCTCGAGACGGAACCCAAAAGGGATCAAGATTAGATCGTTTATCTGACTACACGGCGCTAGAAAGAAGTACGCACCTTGCAGATTATATGGAGTCGCTCGCCGCACCCTCCGTTATTCCGAACGGATCGAGAGGGGTAGCGTGATTACACCATAGTCTGCCTCCAAAAAAAAGCAAATAAGTAGATAAAGTCACTTTAAGAAAAAGCAAGCATAGGAAATAAAATCCTATCCCAATCAAATTGTAAGCTAGCGCCTAACATCGGCACCTACATGTGTTGAAATAAAAATGACTAAGAAATAAAGTAACGAATTTAAACTTTATTAACATTAAAAGTTTTGTAAATAGATATAAATAAAATTCTGCTAGATGGCAATGTATGTATCTTAAACAGCACAATCAGTGTTATGTTTCTAGATTTTCTTTTTGTTACAAATTTCAACGTTTTTAGGCTACTAGGACCAAGATTGTAGGGTCAATTAGAGAAGTATCGGTTTTATTCAACGATAAATAAATATTAATTAACATGCACGGTAATCTATATGACACAAAATCAATGATTGATTGGTGACACACGTCATTCAACAGGTAATTGATTTTTAAATTACCTTAGGCGTCAAGTAAAATTTTGTGGTTGTCGCAGCAGATTTGCATTTTTAGACCAATACATGGAGTTAAATATTTCCAAGAAAATATAAATTTTTCAATATAGAGAGTGGTAAGAATCACAGTTCAATATAAAGAAGAAAAGAACAGGTTACTTGTTTCTTATTTTTTATAGGTATAATAAGAAAAAAATATTATTTTATTAAATTTTATTATTCTTGACTGACAAGGAATAAATTCGGATGCAAGACAAAGTACCTAAAAAAATCATATTTAATTTTAAAAAATATATCAAGGTAGATGATG
This sequence comes from Lymantria dispar, assembly GCA_032191425.1. Lineage (NCBI taxonomy): Eukaryota > Metazoa > Arthropoda > Insecta > Lepidoptera > Erebidae > Lymantria > Lymantria dispar. The sequence goes on from CM063442.1 coordinate 21,749,806, forward strand.
ATAATACAACCTAAACTTTTAAGAAAAATCGATAAAAAAAGATATTTAACAAATATACTCACAAACAGTAACCGACGCCACATTGCAACAACGTTGAGCATGCTTATCTACTTCACTTCAGTCAGTTTTCCTTTATAACGTCAAAGAATTTAAACACAGCACTATATAAATAATTCGTGAAGTAAACGTTACGATTTCCCGCCCAATACTGCGCTCGCGCCTTCCCTGGTGTTCATAGTAAAGGCGAACGGAGCAGCCGCTTGCATTTTATATAACATCGCCTATCCGTCACTGCACAATGTATAGGTAATTTAACTTAAAATGAACTCGTTTTGTTTTACACAAGTTATCTAAGTTTACCGTGGCACCATCATAATCTACACAATTATTCAACCATGAAATTATCTGTCCTCGGATTGTTAAACAACTAATTATTGTATATTTTATTATAGGCCTCGGTAAGTGTGCAAAATAACTTTTCTAATATACCTAATAAGTATAATTCTGAATTCCTAGACGAAAATTACTTATCGAATTATAGAAAGTAAGACAACAGCACAATATTAGATATAGCCACAACGGCACGATATTATTTTTTTAAATTTTCGCCGTTTTATGAATGCAGTTACAGCATTGCGTTGTATCACACCTATAATAATACATTATCCCGTATCAATGATATCTAATAACCTACATAGATGTAATCAAAACTTATATAAACCAACAAATCGTTGGCCACGGCTATAATGCCGTAGCCATATAGTAGATAGTCAAGTAGTTGTATAGTTACTTTATAGAGCCTAATATAGGGTCTCGTAACTAGATAAATAAATGAAATATAAATAAATACAATTTTTTTACAAAAATAATTTTAGCCAATTTTTTTATATTATGTGACATGAGTTTTATTCCTCGACAACTGCTGCAATCCTGTACGTATATTTACTTGTCTTATATTTTTTGTTCCTTCAACGCACATCAAATTTTAATGAAACTACATATTTATATATAATTTTCTTGTACCTATGCAATCTTTTCAATACAGGCAGTCCTCATACTTACGGCATGTTAGGTTCTCGAAATACGCGACGTAAATCGAAGCGACGTAAGTCGAGACATATTTTTTCAAATGTTTACATGTAAAACTCAAAGGTTAGGATCCACACGGAATGAAACTTTAATATGTACCTAATCAAAATAGGTAATGAGAAATAATAAACTTTTGGCTTAAAGAAACTATCACCCCTGCAACTACAACCCCACAGACATGGACCTCGCGACAAGTGAATTCGCCTATGCTGGCAATCGAAACAATTGACGTGTGTTTGAGGAATAGTGTCAAAACATTGTTTGACATAACTTTGAGGTCAAAGAAAGTCGAGGACTGCCTGTATTTTCTTCTTCGCATGTTTAAAACATCTAAGACATGTGCACCGGAGAAAATTATGTAATTGTTCCGTTGTAAATGCCAATAACTATCAATAAAAAATGGACAGGACCTTTAGACCAATACTTTTTCCTAGCGATGTTACGAAGCTCCGTAATCGTAACTGCAAATATCAGATATTCGAAATGAAAATATATCCGAAATCGTAATTGACTGTTATATAAAAGTTTCGAATAACTTCGGATAGAGTCGGAATCTGTATTTTTTTTTTATTGCCAACGGTGGCAAACGAGCAAACAGTACACCTGATGGTAAGTGTTGCTGCCGCTCATGGACCTTTACAAGGCCGCTGCCTTCCGCGAAAAAGTGAAGGGAGTGTGAATGCGTGAATTGAGGCTCGGTGATACCAAGGGCACCACCAAAACCCCCCACACGCAAACACCCTCAGAAAGTTGGGCTTCCGGCTCTCTCGCTCACCGAACGAAACGCAGTAACTAATTGCTACTACTCAGACGTCGATTTTCTGCGAGAGTGTGGTACTACCCCAGACGGACCGGCCCGCGGCTGTAGACAGATAACTGTCGACAGTGTGGTCCTACCACTCTTGTATGAGACACTTTGAACAAGGTTTTCTATCAACCAGTCAAAGGGGCAGCCTAAACGTAAGTCTGTCCAAACTTAACAGTTGACTTTTACAATTCTCTAAAAATTAATATCCATTACTGAAGCTGTCCGAAACAGTGGGATAATCCGAATGAATTTCATATCCGTGACCGTATCTGAAACCAAAATAATGTTATTCTAATATCCATTTCTGTAGGGTTTTAAGTCGAGTTTTCCTTCTCTTGCGATATTATCTGCGTATTATATCACTTAGTCATTTTTTACGACACCATGGGTAAGAGATGAAGTGGTGAACTGTATTCTTACTCAGTTACTGCACGGAAAATTACTTAAGCCCTCCGAATTTCATAAATATTCAAAAGGGACTAATAACTTGTGTCGATACAAAGAAAGTAATGTTTTCTGTTGACTGAAGATAGTATATTTTTCGAGTCAGTCCAAAACAAGGCGTGCTGGCCAATGAACCAGTGCTGCCCTTAATAAATCAGACAAGGCAAAGAAGATGATTCGTTACGCAGTTTTTATATATAAATAAATTCATGGTTGCTATAATAATATTGATTTTAGTGTGCCTTTTGCCTTCACCTTACAACGAAATTTAAATAAATCTACTGAGATTTCAGTTCAAGGCAAACGCTAAACCAAATACATAGTTAAGATAACAAGTATATCTTTTATTTATGATAACCGTCTATGATGATTTTTCTAATGAAAAAGACAACAAAATTTTGATATTTACACTAATATTATAAAGAGAAAAATAATTATTTTTGTGTGTGTGTATGTTTGTAATTAATAAACTCAAAAACTACTGAACCGATTTCAAAAATTCTTTCACCACTGGAAAGCTACATTATCCCTGAGTAACATAGGCTATATTTTATACCGGTATTCCTACGGGAACGGGAACAACATGAGTAAGGCGACTGCAACCGAAGCGAAGCGAGGGTGGGTTTCTAGTTGATAATAAAATGTAAATATACTCAAGACGAAACTCTTGTCATTGTTTCTTGCTCTTTGCAAATTAATAGTCTATAAACCCAAATTTCCGATAATTTTAGTAAATCTAAAATACTTATAATTTTGAACTTAAAGCAAACCGTACTTAAAAAGTTGTTACTTACCAGATTGAAAGTGCTATTGCTAGTCATTCATCATCATTTCAGCTCATATACCTACGTCCCACTATTGGGCTCGAACCTCCCCCACAATGCCTCCTGGCCGGAACTCCCCCGTGGGACCTGGAGGCGGACATGCTCGCCGGAATTTACCGGCGGGTCTTGGAGACGCGCGCCCGCGGTGGTATGATCTCCATCAAAGAGATCACAGCCTGGCGGGTCGACGCCCGCTGAGACGTCATTGCCCGTTGGGCAGTCCGGCTGGAGAGCCCTCGGTACGGTGTCAGGACCGTCGAGGCCTTCCGGCCGGTGCTGATGGAGTGGTTGGAGCGGACGCACGTGGTGCTTTCCTTCCGACTGGTGCTGGTGCTGACGGGGCACGGTTGCTTCGCCAAGTACCTGTACAAGATTGTCAGGAGGGAGAGCACACCGTCCTGCCACCACTACAATTGCGACGAGGACACGGCGCAGCACACGTTCGAGGTGTGTGCTGCGTGGGCGGGGGAGCGCCGTGAACTCGTCGCGATTATCGGTGCGGACCTGACGCTGCCGACCATCGCCAGGGAGATGCTCAACAGCGTCAGGCATTGGGACGCGGTCACCGCCTTCTGTGAGGCCGTAATCTCACGGAAGGAGGCGGCGGATCGTGTGCGAGTAGAGCTCCTATTTGGCGACACGCTCCGCCGCCGGCGACTCGGGCGGCGCAGGCGCGAGTATCTGCGCCTAATGCCGCCCTAGCCGAGGCCGCGGGTGATCGGACCGGGTAATTTAGTCCGTCACCCGCAGAGAGGCTGTCCGCGCGACGGCGACCGACGTCCCGGGACGTCGAGAGGTGAGGGTACCCGAAAAGGTATTCCGTCGGGCCGACCACTGACAACAAGTCCTTTTATCGCTCCGAACGGAACGGACCGCGCGTGCGCTTACCATAGCCCACCCATAAAAATAAAAAAAAATGGGTTTTATTTTGAGTTTTCCTTCACTTGCATAGGTGTTATATGCATAAGTCGTCTTTTACGACACCCACGGGTAAGGGAGGGGGTGGTGAATTGTATTCTTACTTCGTCACCACACAGGAAGCTATTGCTAGTAAATCGGTCCAATTAAAAATGTGTACTTATGCATATTACCTTACTTTTTATATCATAAATGCACTATTAAATATATCTGAATATGTAATTATCTGTATGGTGACGGAGTAAGAATATCATGGTCAATATTCCTTCCTTTCCCGTGGCTAACCGTAAAAAACGACTAAGGGACTCAAGCAGCTAACATTGTTGTATGATAAGTAAAGCTCGAATTAAAATTCTATACCAACACGTCTGACCAACATGGCATAATAGATTCATTTCCCTTCTTGCCGGCTTGAGCCTAACAATGGGACGTATAAGAGTTGAGATGACCGTAAAACCATAAATAACCTTTATCAGAATTTTGTATAAATTTCCAATGAATACCTATTTGGATCTTTGTGTGCCATTCTATCACAAGATGCCTGGCTGTAACCTATGGTATACGCCTTTTAGGCATTTCCATATCCACTTAACTATTTATTTAAAACATTATGCTATTCCATTCATGCTAATTTTATCACCTATCAGCCTGACAATGTCCACTGTTGCCATAGGCCTCGCTACGAAGGCGGTTATAATACCATAATCGGATACGCAATATTTTAAATATTTCAACAATCTCGACTGTTTTTCAATAGAATTTTATCAGAATCGATACAGCCAACTCGTTCACACAATATTTTGACATTTCAGGAACACCTGTAAAAGAAACATTATTAGTATTTAATAAAACGCATAGTTACAATAGTTTTCAGTCACCTGGTGAAGTGAACCCCCAACTGACGGCGGTGCTGACATCCATCCAGAGTGCTAAATTTATCCCTCTTTCAAACGCCACCAACAGCATCCCGATCGGCCGCATACTTTCCTTATTTTAAGCGTTTCCCTTTGAAAAAACGGGAATTTTTTCGAAATTTCAATAGTTATCAGCGGTTTTCCGGAGATTTTAGTACCGAACCAGATCCGGTTTTTTAGCTGACCGCGTAGCCCGTGACGAGGCGGATTTTTAGACACCCCACACGTGGGCATACGACGCGTCGCTCCCGGATTTTTTATTCATTTACCTCATACGACAGTGGACTTTTACTATGTATTAGGGAAGACAGAGAACGGGACTGAAAAATTTTGAAAAATTTTTATAATTTTATAATTTTGCGTATTTTGGACTGGTCATTGACCAATAATTGGTTTTTCGCTGCGACGCCTAAAACTCTCGCAATAAATTCACAAAGTTTTAAAAAATTAATTGATTACATATAAGTTTTATATTATAATTATTACATAGTACTATTGACCTAGTGACTTATTATCAACGGGTCTTTCTACAATCCCTGATATATATAACGTATTTATAAGACCATAATATCAAATTGGACTCTCCTACATAAAAGGAGAACTAAAATTCCTCGCAAATTTGCACCCGAGTGCAGTTCGGCGGCCGGCGACGACAATTGGTCGTTATTGTTATAACATACCATCTTGTGCCGCAGCCGGTGGACTCACAAGGAAAAATCTGACTTGCGAAACACTGAAGTACATTTATAGCAGGCCCTTTACACCCTTATAAAATAATTATAGTCAATAACATAACAAACACGAAATTTATATTCGTGTAAAACTAGGTATAAGATAGCGAGTTATATCTCATTACAAGCTCAGAGTAAGCACGTAAACAAATTCGACACAAACGGACCTTTACATCCGTTTATTGAACGACACCGGGTTCTTGACTCCTGTCAAGAAAGTCTCGGACCTATACAACCGAGAACCAATTGACAAGGCACCGCGAAACACGAGTATGTACCGTACACCACAAAAAACATACCCAGTGCACGATATAAGTTCAGAAAACACAACACACCAATATCCAAAAAAGACAATGAATACAATAAAACAAAACACAGACACAAACACAGCTCGTGAAATAAATACTCCTTTGACTGGAAATTCACCTACCCCAGCACCCTCACAGATAGAGCTTACCGATCACAACCAGAAAAAACAAAGAGAACCAAGCCCACCTGTAAAGGAAAGGATTGCTCAAATAGAAACAGGAATAAACGCACAAACCGCCTCTAACGCCTCAATTTCCAAAAGCCAATCACTGAGAAACAACCAATCTCCCAATCTGCCTTCCCTGCTGAACCAAACAATAACGGTAAACAGGAGCGTACGAGATGGCAAGGGTAAATATTCTAACCGTACAATAGAAGCTAAAGACCTCCTGAAAGCAGCAAAGAACCTAATGATAACAAATCGCAATTTACGAAAAGACATAAAGGAGGGTATAACAGGGATATTGGAAAAGCTGGTGCATCTCACCCTTGAAGCCGAGGCTGAAATTGCTCAAACCAAAAAACAACAGCAAAACAGGACCACCCCTGCGGATATCAGCATAGACACTGACAACATCGATAAACGGGAAGTAACACCCCTTAAGACCTTATTAGAAGACCACAAACAACTTAATGTAGAATTAAACACTATGTTTGAAAAACACGCCAAGCAACTAAAAGAAAGCGTGATACAGATTAAAAAATTAGAAGGGGCTGTTGAAGTAGAAATCTTCATCATGCTGCTGAAGTAGAAAAGGCCACGGAAAAAATTATAACTATCCAAAATACCCCACCAACACCTGAGGCCTCCGATAGTCGCGAGGAAAACAAGGTCCTGATTGAAGAGGTAAATCGATTAAAGGAAATTACTCTGGATGTCGGAAAGCAGATCACCGAAATAAGAGACCAAGCTCCCTCATATGCGCAGGTCGCTTCGAGACCACCGCAGGGTGGAGCTGGAAAACACAAGCCCAAGCACAGCGTCATTGTGACTACAGAGGCTGATACCCCCACATACGAAGACACGCTAAAGAAATTAAAAACACCCTCAATGCCAGAGAGATGGGTTTTAAAATAGGAGTCAGAAAAATACGAAACGGGAAGGTAGTTATAAGCTGCGCCTCCAAAGCTGAGATTAACAGGACAACTGAAAAATTAAAAACTAACAAAACTCTTAAGATCGAGGAAGCTAAAAATAAAAGTCCATTGATAGTCATAAAAGACCTACTGAGCTACAACTCGGACAAAGATATTAGGAAAGCCATAGAAACGCAAAATACAGATCTGTTAGAAGGCTTAACCGCCGAGGAGAAGATCTGTGCCATTACTGCGGTGATAAACACCACAGAGCGCAATGCCCTAAACGGGAGGCAGGACAACCGCCGAATTGCATTAATTGCAAAAATACAAAACACCTCAATGCAGAGCATGCTGTATTTAGCTTAACCTGCACCATTAGAGGCAAGTGGGATGAATTGGCTAGAGCCAGCTGAAGCCTATTGCTGAAGGCACCTTAAGTACTAACAGGCACAGCACAATCTACGCATATGAGGTTCTCCAAGCGAACCTGCAGAGAAAGCAGCTGGCAACTACTGAGCTGATGCTAGAGGCCAATAAAAGGCAAACAGCTTTCGCACTCCTACAAGAGCCATACGTAGGGGGACAAAAACGCATGAGGACGTATGACCCTGCAAGAATATACCAAAACATGGATCACACGGGAGGAGTTGTGAAGGCGGCAATAGCTGTGTTTCACCCGGGTATTGTCGCAACGCAAAGCACCCGTTTCACAACGAACAACATCATCGCGGTAAAACTACAAACGAGCGAGTGGGAGATTCTTGCGGTGTCATACTACCTCGAACCAGATGAAGACATAGAGCCCTACTTGAAACAGATTATAGAAATATGTAAGGAGTCAGGAGTGAAAAATATCATCATCGGTGGAGACGCCAATGCAAAGAGTATATTGTGGGGTGGCGATAAAAACGATAGAAGAGGAAAGGCAATGGTGGGCGCAATAGCTGAAACTGGGCTACACGTGCTGAATAACAGTGATGTCCCGACCTTCAACACTGTGAGAGGCGGAAGACACCTTAAAAGTCACGTTGATATTACCATGTGCACCGACAACCTGCTAAACATAGTTGACGACTGGAGAGTAAACGGCGCCCTTACCAGCTCGGATCATAGTGCAATAGCATTCAGACTACATCTGCATAAAATCCAGACCGTTCACATACAACGAACAACCCGAAAATACAGCACCAAGAAAACAAATTGGCTGCAATTTTATAAAAAATTGGACCAATTAAAAATAGACCGGAACATCAATACAGACGAAAATAATAAAATAGACAACCCAGACCAATTAGATACCTTTATCACCAATTATACCATAGCTATAAATCAAGTATGTGACGAAGTAATGCCAAAAAAGAAACCAACTGAAAAGCTCAATATACCATGGTGGTCCGAAGAACTGGTAAAATTGAAGCGTGGTGTCGCAACTAGAAAGCGTAGAATCAGGTGTGCAGCACCTATGAATAGAGCGGAAGCCATTGACCAGTACCTCAAGTCAAAGGAAACATACGAGCAAAAGGCTAAAGAAGCACAGGTCGACAGCTGGAAAAAATTCTGTGCCAAACAAGACAGAGAAAGCCTCTGGGAAGGGATCTATAGGGTAATAAGAAACACGAGCAAAAGGGAAGAAGATATGCATACTGCTGGTAGTAGACAACGTCCAATTGGGACACGCAGAATCAGCAAGGCTGTTGGCTGAAACTTTTTATCCGGAGGATAGAATAGAGGAAGATAACTCGGATCACAGCCGAATAAGGAAAAAGGCAGCAGAGGATATAAGCCCCAATCATGATGTTCATGAACCGGACTTTACCAAACTCGAGTTAAAGACGGCTGTGGCCGACTTCAACCCCAAAAAAGCCCCCGGAGCTGACGGCTTAACGGCGGACATCTGCTCTCGGGTCATCCTCCGAGACCTAAATATGCACTTAGCGATGCTGAATAAATGCTGGCATTTAAATTACTTCCCAAAGCGGTGGAAAGAAGCCACAGTAATAGTACTGCGAAAACCGGGCAAGGAAACTTACACACACCCGAAATCGTACAGGCCCATAGGGCTTTTGCCGGTAATGGGGAAAATCTACGAGAAGATGCTGGTTCGAAGACTCGTACATCATCTGGTGCCTCGACTAAGTTCCCGTCAATTTGGCTTTATGCCGCAGCGCTCTACCGAGGACGCCCTCTATAATCTGGTGGCCCATTTGAGGGGTGAACTTCGTAAGAAAAAACTCATCACAATGGTGTCGCTGGATATAGAGGGTGCATTCGACAGCGCTTGGTGGCCTGCCATTAGGGCCAGATTGGCGGAGGAGCAGTGCCCAGCAAGACTGCGTGGTACCATGGCCAGCTATCTGAGTGATAGACTGGTCAGGTTAAGATATACCGGTCAGGAACATGTCAGACAAACTAGCAGGGGGTGTGTACAAGGTTCTATAGGGGGCCCTTCATAAATTCTTCACTTCATAAATTTCTGCATAAAGGTTGCAAATTATGCAATCAATAAAAATAAAACATAAAATACACATAGATTAAGAATAAGTGAGTATATATACATGGAATAAATTAAATAAGAATAAATTAAATTGAATTGAATTAAATTAAATAAGTAAAGCTACAGGATATTCAGAACTTTGATAATGAAAACGGACTGTAAATCTCTGATTACGTTAGAGGCATTCGAGGGCCGAGTCATTGAACCCGGACACAAAATAAAAAAATTAAAAAAAAAATACCATAATCGCCACGCTTAGCAGGTGGCTTAGTAATCGGAATTGAGGTTATGACTTACGAGAACGCTGTTCCGACTTCCCTGGTCCCTTAACCGATTTTTACTACTCACCGGGGCAAGTAAAAGTAATGACCTAATGTACGAGTAACTACGTGTCGTAAGCACACTAGAAATAACGACGAACGATTGACAAATTGTTCTAAACTAAACAGATATAGGATGAAAATAAATAGAAATAAAGTAATTAATTCTCTTCAATTAAAATCTTACTAGGCAAACGTAATACAAGATTTCCATTTTCTTACTAACTTCTTTTATATAAAATTGTAAACATGTCTTATAAGTACTAGCTCCAGTGTGATGTCCTTCGAACCACAAGATACGTATTTATAGTTCACATATATAATTAAACCATTATGGCTGGAGCAGATGTTATAAAAGGCACCCGATCACGAGTTAACTACTAGAGAAGCCATCACTCTCAGATCCTTCAGTAAGCATGACCAATACCATATCTTACAAATACAAACCACAGTCAAAATAACAAAAAATCGTTAAGCAAAACACGCTTCTAATATATCCCTTAGTAGTTTTTTACAACACCCATATGCAAGAAAGTGTTGGTGAATTATGCTTCCGTCATCACACGGAAGGAAAATAAATTCGATTATTATGTGCCTATATTGTGTGTAGATGTAATGCCTACCTAGGCATATTGGTTAAAATTAAGTATGCTGGTCGTGTGTATCTTCCGCGGTCGTCACATTATAATTAAGTCGCAGTTTGTAGTACATAACTACATCAAATTGAAGAATTCAAGGTGAAGTATAATAACGTTCTATGTTTGTAGACACCAGGCGCCGATATCCGATGAGCAAAACTAAAGACAGTCACGCAACTCTAATCGTTTGCGTCGTTTAAAATAGATTGACTTTTCACAATACTTTTCGTTGTGCAAAACATTTTTTTTGTTTCAGTAAAAAACAGATGCAAGGTCAACCGAGACAGGTATTACATCCCCCAGTTTCATCATTTTCCAATAGGTCTTCTATTGTAATAATTTTAAATTACTTATATAGACATAGCAAGAACGGAATTCACCGATTAAATTGTTACATTTTGTAGTTAATTTTTGATATGAATTACCTGGGGACAGCGTTCATGGTTCATGATTGATTAATTTGCAACAGATATTTGATTTCTTAATACTTATCGGTTACATTTTTAATTTTATTTACGATAGTGATGAAGGAAAAGTCACGAGAAACTTAATGTCTGGGGTAATTTCTAGATATCAAGTTTAGTCTACTAAATTACCTTAGTTAAGGCAAGATAGCCTTATAGTAGATAAGAAAGTTTATTTTTAACACGCTTTTATTAGTTTCACCCGTGTGAATGTATTTATGTATGTAACGGAATCTTTGAACATCATTTTGCCCCACTTTGAACAGAATTTATTTGAAGTTTGCTCACTCGTCAAAGGCCCATGACAATGCAATAATTCGATCAAAATAGCTGAATACCCTGATTAGATTCGCTAGCACTTAACTACTTGACTTGTAACTTTTAAGCGTGTTTTTAGTTTTCTAAACTTTAATTTATTATTATTACTAATTAAGAACTAATTAACTAAGGACCAACTAGCTACAGTCATACTACACCCGCTACTCGGACGGTTCGTTAGTGTTTTTTTTGGAGTTATCATTATCTTGCATTGATTTTCACTGCTTATATCTCTTACGACATGGGCAAGGAAAAGTGGTGAATTATTTTACGGGGACAGTATTTTATTATTATCATCATCATCATTTCAGCTCATATACGTCCCACTGCTGAGCTCGAGCCTCCTCCATAATAGAAGGGAAATTGACATTACTATACCATGCTGGTCAGACAGGTTGGTATAGAGTTTTGTTTCAAGTTTACCTTGTCTTGCATAGATGTCATATGCGTATTATATTCCCTTAGTCGTCTTTTACGACATCCACGGGCAAGATAGGAAGTTGTGAATTGTATTGTTATTCCGTCACCACACGGGACGATTTTGTTATAGCTTATTCATTTTCAATTTTTTTTATTATTACAACTCGCTGCAAGATTTATAATAAGTTTAACGTGTCTATGCGTGTATCTGTTGTGGTATCATAGTTTCTAATAGAATACACATGTAGATTCTTTATTTTTTAATAATCCGTGTGTATAACACTAGACTATTATATTATAAAGAAATCTGTCCATTCATCTATCAGTCCGTCGACGTTCTATTGTTGGATTGTCTCAGGCGAATACTACGTACTTTAAACTTTTAAACTGTCCTATACCCCCTGCAAACAGTAATCTGCGGCTATTAAAATGGCGTCAATGCACATAGTGGAAGGTAGTTCTACACTACATCGTCAATAATACTGATCGCCAGCCGAGGACATTTTTCTTCTTATGGTTCGTTCAACCATAGGGCCTGCCTATTACCACTTTGGCGTGCTTATCCAACGGGCTATGTCCATTACACTAGTTCTTCTACGTGTATTATATTATGTATAACCATATGGTAATAAACTGGATTTTATGTCGTAGAGATATCAAAGACAAAAAATATGTAATTATTATCTTATTATATTTTTGTATTTTCAAAATTTTTAGCCCATTTCATGGCTCACTATTTTTTTTCACTCCGTGTCCACAAATGTTAATAAATTCTAACTTACTCGAATGTCAAAAGGCCGATCTTAATGAAGATACTTAGTAAAAACATGTAAGTCCGTAAATTATGAGATGGATGAACGACGGAATAGGGCTAAACATAAATGGTAAAATATTTCCTGTTTCTCTGGCACCAATTTGCACTTGTGCTTTTATGTTAGGATTTTTCATAAAACTACTCAGCGAAATTACCAGGCAACAGTATTAATATTGTTTGATTATTTTCCCGGTCGAATCACCCAACGGGATCGCGAGCGGATAGCTAACCAACCCTATTTTTTTTTTATAAATGGTCCATTTATGTCTCAAGACAAAATATATGTGTCAATTTCTCCGCTCCACAGTCTATTAAAAAAGAAGTTAAACGCTTTAATTAGCGTCTTAAATGGTTATTTAGTTAAACAAAAGGCGCATACATTTTACTGATTTCTTTATTAGACTTCGCCAGTACAATACTATATGACCACTTTAAAATGCAATATTTATTATTTGTATCACTCAGAACGAATATATAATCCGAACACTATTTGTACACAGGGCCACATACACAAATACTTATTTGTAACAAAACACATCACAATATAACTATTTTTATCTGGTGTGTTAATTGTATATAAATGTACAAAATATGAGAATTAATAGACTGTTTGAATTATTACAACAACTTTAATTATATGCACGGCAATTTTTAAGACCAGAATTTTTAATTGCCTAAATAAAATACATAATACTGCTAAAATTAGGCATCGATAAAAATTTGGTGGAGTGTGGTTGTAGTAAGATATTTGTGAAAACTCAATATCTGTAAATAAGTTTTATAGAAACATTCACATCCTTAAAATATTAAAAAGAGGTAGTTTATATAGTCATAGGAAAATAGTATGCGAAAAATCGGATCAATAGTTCTCTCTCTCTCTATAGTCTGTCCCTCATATCCGAGGATCGTGGTTAGCATCGGAGTTACATCTGGAGCGGATGATCTGCCTCCACCGGTCTCGATCCAGCGCGTCTCTCACGACCGCATAGAATTTGGAGGACGATGAGTCTTTCACTTGATCAGTCCATCTAGTTGGTGAACGACCACGCGATCTCTTCCCTTCGGTGTTCCCAACGACAATCAGCTTTTCCAGACTCTCATCGCCTCTGCGCACTGTGTGTCCGAAATAGGAAAGTATGCGTTGTTGGCATATGGTCGACAAACGGGTTTTTATTCTGAGCTGACTCAAGATAGACACATTGGTGCGTTTTACGGTCCAAGATACTCGAAGTAATCAATAGTTCTAGATATCCTTATATCCAATTAATGAAAGGATCTTTAGAACTATTGTACCGATTTTAAAAAATAATTTTGATAGGCTTTGATAGGAATATTCCAGAAAACTCGTCATTCATTCAACACAAATAGTATTAAGTTTAAAAAAACGTAATAAAGCCTCTTTTTTCGTTTCTGAGTCTGTGGTCTACCAACACAAACAGTAAGTTCGGAGTTTTGGCGGGATCAGGAAAGTATCATGTGGTGATCTCGTATCATATTATTCTTAGTGTTTTAACGTATTGTGTTATATCATTCTGATGGCATTTTATGTAACGTGATGTGCAAGAGCACTGGGGTGTAATGAATATGGTATAACAGGGCCTTACCTACGTCATCGTTATTATGTAGTACTAATATGTATGTACATAAAGACAAAGTACATACATACAAATGTGTTATTGTATATGTATGTTTATATGCGTAGGTACCTGGATACGTAAGTGCATACAAGAAAAATGAATATGTTACATAAACATCTGTAAACCTTTTTGAGTATGCAAAACACAAAAGAAAATTCTATTAAATTTGAAGGTTTACAATTTTAATAGCATTTTCTTTAGTCAATGTTCTATGCAACAATTTTCGTTGCAATAGAAATGTATAACTTATTGCGTGGTTACTGGCTCTGTTGTGTTCTACTTTTATAACTTAAGATTTATTTAAACCTAAATAATTGCAATGAAATGTCTAATAAACTGTCACGGATTTTAAAAATCAACGTATTCTGCTGTAGATTGCTTAAGTATTAAGGCGGGGATTGGTACCAAGTGGTAGACCGTTAAATTACTAAATCTGTTTTCAAATATAAATTCAACTTAAATTCTAAATATTAATGTCATTATTAGCATTTTGCTCTTCATCCCCTGTGGTGACCAAATTACAGCGGCAATATTGCTCGTAGTTTTTATATATGGTAAAGACTCTAGATTGACCTAGGTGCATCCAAATCATATTAGAGGAGTATGGGTGCCTACTGCATCGTAATAAATATTCACTTTGTGAGGGTGAAGAATTGTCTTGACATTTTGTGTAAACCTTGTTACACATACAGAATTATCTATGTGATAACTTACATATATGCAAAGTACTCTTTCCGAGTGATAGAAAAAAGTTATAGACAAAAATTATATTAACGCGAATCAAATCATCAACGGGTGACCGGACCGGGTTTTTTAGTCCGTCACCCGCAGCGAGGATGACCGCGCGACGGCGACAGACGTCCCGGGAAAGGGACGTCGAGAGGAGATGACACCCCTTAGGGCATTCCGACCACTGAAAACAAGGAACTCTGCACCGGTGGTCGGCCCAACGACGAAGGCGACGTGGCTACGGGTGGGTATGGGGCCGCGCGCCGCTCCTCTGTTGCCCCGGACGGAGCCGGGTGGCGGGGGCGTTGACAATAGCCCACCGCAAAAAAAAACTTGTTTGAATAAAAACGAGCAGAAGTATAGCTTCTATCTTTTCAAACCATAAAAGTACCATGGTTGAACTCGATAATCGTCTACAATGTGAGTAAAATTGTCCCCATATTACCACACTGCTGAGACGGATTGGTTATGTCAAGAGTTTTCCTTTTCTTGCAGGAATGTTATTTATTTATATCCCCTTTTTAGTTTCTTATTACATTCGGTGACAATTCATTCTTACTCTATCAACACAGGTATTATATACTGCCTATAAAAATTATTATCATTATTAATAATATCATTGTAAGCAAAACTTTTCAGAAATTACACTATACCACAATTTAATAAACACGGCAAGTAGAATCATATAGTTAGAAAAATAACTCATTTTCTACAACACACCAGAGAAAAATAGAAATATATGTCTAAAATTAAATTATTACCGATTCTCACACTCAGATCATATAGTTTAGAACACATTTAAAATTAGTTAATATTTTAACTAGTGTTTGAATACATAACTACTATTTAAAACATATCACGGAGCTGTAAGTTAAATGAAAGTTTCTAATAGACTATGGGCGCTTATCTAACGTTAAAATTGATAAATACTTCATACAAGCTATATTCTACTTAATACTATGTAGCAACATATCACATCCACTTACGGACAATCAACCACATTAGCTTACATAAGTGGGTATATGTACTTGACAATTTTACACTCATTGAGTTATTATAGATTAAAGGAATTCAAATAGAATTGCATTTATTACAAATATAATAGTGAAAATTCATTCGAAAACCATTTACTGCTGATCACTCTAAATAGCTTTTTATACATTTTTAATAGTAAGTACTAGGAAAATAATTACACTTTTATTGAATGAATGTCCATACAATTGACAATAAGTAATATGAATAGAAAATGAAAAAATAAAATAAAAATATCTACAGTCAGCAATATCATACGCTTGAAACAGTACATAAATTGTTGATAAAAATATTATCTTACATTCCAATAAAAATATGGCTTATAAAAACATTAAAGTTCATAAATTGTTCAAATAAAGACAAATTAATTAAATCTACTGTAAAAATAACATTTTGCCAGGACATAAGCAACATGTTTCATTATCAAATATCATTAAGAAAGGAAGATTAAATATTTTAATCAGTCAGTCGTCTAGATGTGTATCATAGAATTTAAAATCTAGGCCCTTCTACATAAAAGTGCCTGATTTATTTTTATTTCAAGCACTTTTACATGAAAAGTAATATTTTATTACCAAGCACTTGCCATTAACAAAATTTAATATAAAGATGTACAAATTTAATGCATAATTGAAATAAATAAGTATGGACAACAAACAATCAGTCAGAGCTTCATGAGGAATTGATATAGCGCACTTACTCATACAACCACTTTTTGCCACAAAATTTCTCAAACGAATACATCAGAAAGAGAACTCACTGAAATACTAGGACTTTTATCACTGTTTACCACTGCGGGTTAGGCGGTAAGTAGCCCTCTGGTGGATAGGCCGGCGCAGGGGCAGGGGGTCCGGCAAAGGGCGGCGCCGCGCCCGCAGGTGCCGCACCTGCGTACGGCGGATAATACGCGCCCCCAGCGTACCCCCCATAGTACGCTGGATTTGGATAAGCGCCGTAGCCCATACCGTAACCTGTGAACAAAACAATACATAGATTATGGTTTTTGAGATTGGATTTTCACTTTCTAAGATCCTGAACTATCCGAGGTGATATAGTAATAATACAATTCACAACAATTACCTCTCTTGCCCGTGGGTGTCGTAAAAGACGACTAAGGGATATAACATGCATATAATATCTATGCAATAGAAAGAAAACGCGAAACAACACCATATACCAACAAGTCTGACCAGCGTGGTATAGTAGGTCAATTTCCCTCCCATAGTGGAGGAGCCCTGAGCCCAGGAGTGGGACGTGTATGGGCTGAGATAATATGATGAAGATCCTGAACTTGGTTTCTGTATGGTAAAGAGCTAATAATACAATTTACCGTTTCCTATCTTGACCGTGGATGTGGTAAAAGACAGCTAAGAGATATGATATGCGTCTAGCATCTATGCAAGAAAAAATTCGAAATAAAACTCTATACATATCCACTGGCATAGTACAAAAAGGTTAATTACCCTTCCATTATGGAGGAGGTTAAATCCAGCAGTGGGACATATATAAGCTGAGATGAAGATCCTAATATAGTTCACAATACAGTAAAGCTCACTTCTTTTTGTATTGAAGTATATGGGTCGTAGCTGTCTAGCCGACTTATACAACACCACTCCCACGCGGTAAAATTATGTTCATTTAAATGTGCGTTTTGGGTCGTTGGTATAAACATACTTTACACTAACAATACAAATTAGCATTCCATGCGGTGACTAAGTAAGAATACAATTCAACACTCCCTATCTTGCCCGTGGATGTCGTAAAAGACGACTATGGGACGATGTGCACATAAGAGCAGGAAAACTCTAAATGAAGCCCTATACCAACATGTCTGACCAGCATGGTATTGTAGGTCAAATTCCCTCCCATTGCGGAGGAAGCCCGAGCCCAACAGTGAGACTTGAGACAATGGGCTGCAATGATGATGATGATGAATACAAATTAATAGACAGCCCGCTGCAAGCGAGCTTATTGTCATCGTACCACTCTATAGTTGACGCCTCGCTTACCACCCGCTGACCACGCGCATTAACCAGCCCGCGTGTTGTACGCACGCAGACTGCTCGCTAAAAGCACGTTCCTAGTTTGTAGGCGGTGCGCGGATAGGACGACTGTGTATAACCATAACTAAAAGGCATTCTTAAACAATTCTAAGGCAAAAATTTCTTACCAGGATATTGGCCAGGATAGAGTCCCTCTGGAGGCGGATTTCCACTGGGATACAATTGGCCAGGTCCTGCAGGCAGAGGACTAGGCGCAAGTGGCTTAGGAAGTTCAGCGGCAGGAGCGGCCGTTCCGCCACTCATCATGGCTGGATGTGCTATATTGATGGGAGTTGGTAGCGACTTCGACAAATGGCTTGAAGGACCTAAATGCCCAACCGGTGATTCATTATCAGCGCCTCGACTCATCAATCTTGAATGTGTGTTAGTAATTTCAATTGGAGCTACCGGTGCCGTATTTGGCTGATTCATATCACTTTTCCGAGGACGTGGCGATACGGTAGTCGATCCTAATAGGCTGGAAACACTATGGGGCATGTTAGAACCTGTTGATGGTTGAGATTCTACAGTACTATCTGGTTTAGTAGGCGATCTCTTCTTTTTTGGTTTAACTCCAGTTCTTTCTTCACCAGTCGGAGAGTACGATTGCGTGATATCATCCAAATTCTTTCGAAAATCCGGCATTCCTTCTTTGTTTAATACACTGGCCGTTCTCTCCAACTGACTCAAGCTGGATTCTAAAGACGGCCGGCCTCCTGTTCGTTGATGCCTATAATTCTTCAAAGGGTTAATTTTTCTTTCGACCGTCTCAATACTACGAATTATGTTCATATTTTTTGGCCTAGTTAGTTCAGATATCTCCACATCATCTTTTTCTATGCATTTATTTTCTAGAACATCTTCTGATGGTAATTTTTCATCGGTTGTTAAAACCATAGGTACGGATTCTGGTTGAGATTCTGTTTCAATATTTGTACCTTGTTCGTCAGTCTCATGAGGGATAAGCGCTTCAAGTTTAGGTTTTTCTGTGTTTCCTTGACTCCTTATCGCGATTGTTGTTCGTTCTTGACTAGTACCACTTGCTTCGTCATCACTGTCTAATATCTGTGTATCCTCATCAGATGTTACATCTACTTTACCTGTTGCAATAGATTCACTGCTGTCAGCTTCACATTTCTTTGGCTCTTTTGGAATTTTCGTTATACTGACAGATCCAGGTAAACCAGGTCGCAATAATCTACCATGCATTGGTGATTTTGGACGCATAGAAGAATATGATCGAAGTTCATTGAGACGATTTCTAATATCAGCTATTTTCTGTCCTGGTACCATAGGTCTTCCAAGTTTATTTTGACCTACCATAGAAGGTCTGACTACCCTATGATAAGGTCTAGGTCCTGCTTTAGATGTGATAGTTATTGCAGAATTATTTTTTAAAGATCCCGGTATATTCGATGCTGAAGGACGACTGGCCAGAACTGAAAAATAAACATGAAGTTTATTATGAAAATATGCGAGGTCTGACAACTTTTCAAAACTCAGGAGCTCTTTTCAATTTAGATATTGTGGCTTGCAACGAGGTTATGTTACAATCATTGTATCATATATAGCGTATGGACAGATATCTAGGATATATGTAAACTGTCTTGCACTTAAACGTCAAGGCAATAGAGAATTAACTCTCACAACTGTTAACTTTACTTTTATACACATAACATTTACCAGCAGTGTTGACTATTTTTTAAATCAATGCTCCAACATTTTTGCAAAAGAGCTTTTGTTGCCCTTTTGTACTAGATAAAAAAGTTTAATGAAAATCGACAGCATTTAATTTGTGTATTGGCTTTCAAATACAGGTACAAGGTACATTATATGTAAATGTTATAAGTAAATGTTATATAGATATAGATAAGTACAATAATATTAGTAATTTTTGGTTATTTGTTTATCTTATATCTTTAAACGAGCAATCCTTGTATATATATATATATATATATATATATATATATATATATATATATATTATATATATATATAATCTGAATCTCGGAAACGGCTCCAACGATTTTCTGAAACTTAATATTTAGCATTTTATAGAGGTTTCGAGCAATTTAGCATTTACTAGAGGTTTCGATAAAAAAAAAATCGATCTAGCTAGGTTTTATTTATAGAAAATATTGTTTCGTCAGTGTTTTAGCTAATCGATACAATGACATAAAATGTCATTGGAATATTTATTTATTTTTTATTTATTTAGTACTTGGAAAACCAACAGCTGTACAAAATAGTAATAAAAACTAGAGTAAGAAACATAAAGCCAATAACAGGTTTTCACGGATAGCAGTGGTACACACCTACAGTAAGTCCGATAACAATTTGTAACATCTTAATGAACAATAACACAGAGTATGACAGAAAAAGGAAAAACAATGATAATTAATTATTAAAAAAGTTAAGATTTAGCTGTCTCCGTGCCACCTCGCTCGCAGTATTGAAAGGGTCAAAAGAAAACTCTTTACATAATTTGTTAAAATCTATGCTCGCTCTATGCTAAAGAATCTATGCTATCTCTATAAAATCTATACACATATGAATGTAAATTTAGCCGTCGCCGTAAGAGTGATAATAGCTCAGTTGGGAAGTTGTCCAGTCGCATTCAAACAGCGTGAGATCGAATCTCGAAAAAAAATATAAAAAACAGAATAGTAATAACAATTACTATTCTGTTTTTTATATTTTTTTTCATTATTTCATTATTTTTAGTTTTTTATTAATATATATTCTAAATATATTCGTTAAAAATACCATTTACTTACAAAAAGAAAAAATTATACCGAGCCAAGCTCAGTCAACCAGATGTTTTAAATTTAAACAAATAAAATAATATATAATGCGTGTCTGTGAGGTGACGGAGTAAGAATACAATCCAACCAAGTACCAAATTCAAATTATTTTATTATGCATAAATCCTGAGAGGGCACTTACATATTGTCAGGTTTACAATTTCCAAAAAAAATATACTACCACCGGATCGGAACGCGACCGCTACTGAGAAGATCCGGCAAGAAACTCAGCGGGCTTGACATTAATTTAATTTTTTTTTTCTTCTTACTAGTTATACAATTGTGTACATGTTTTGTAAGAACAAGCTCCAGTGTGATGCCCTTCGAACCGCAAGACACTTAATATAATTTAAACGATTATGGCTGGACCAGATCCCACAAGCGGCACCCGATCACGAGTTAACTACTAGAGCAGCCATCACTCCCCTCAACCACTATGGAGGGAAGGGAGAGACCCGCTCCACGCAGCTACCGCAAGTAGATCCTTATGTGAGCATGACCAACACAACAATATGTTACAAACGCTGAAAATACAAAAATTCGTTAGGCAAAACACGCTACACTTTACAATAAAAGTTAAAAGTACATTTACAAACAGTATATTTAAAATAACAAGGAAATTGCTGAATGAGGAGCTGCTCACAACCAATCTGTATTATCATCTACATAATCCGAGATTTTATAATAAGCTTTTTTACAAAGTCTATTCTTGATGGCTTTTTTAAACTTTTTCATAGGCAGGTCTCGGATATCTTTAGGTAATCTATTGTAAAAGCGTATACATTGCCCCATGAATGATTTGTTAACTTTTTGGAGACGAGTAGTGTGTACAACTAATCTGTCCTTATTACGAGTATTAATTTCATGAATGTCACAATATCTCTTAAAGTTAGCGATATTTTTTTTGACATATAATATATTTTCGTATATATATTGTGATACAGCAGTTAGAATATTTATTTCTTTGAATTTCTCCCGAAGTGAGATTCTTGGGCCTAGATTATAAATTGCACGGACAGCCCTTTTTTGGAGAACAAAGATTCTATTAAAGTCCGCGGAGCATCCCCACAGTAATATACCGTAAGACATAAGACTATGGAAATAAGCGAAATAAACCATTCTAGCTGTTTCAGTATCTGTTAACATTCTTATTTTTTTTACTGCATAAGCCGCTGAGCTAAGCCTACTCGACAACTTTTCAATATGAGGTCCCCACTGAAGTTTAACATCTATGGTGATACCTAGAAAGACTGTTGACTCCACAAGGTCTAGAGCCACACCATTCATTTGGACATTGGTTTCCACTTGCCTCACATTAGGAGTAGTAAATTTGATACATTTAGTTTTTTTCTCATTGAGAACCAAATTATTAGTGTTAAACCAATGAACAACGTTAGACAGTGCATTGTTCACATCGTCATAATTCAACATTTGTCTTTTAATTTTAAATAACAAAGAAGTGTCATCTGCGAACAACACAATGTCCAGATTGTCCCCTATATGGTAGGGTAGGTCATTAATATATACAAGAAACAGAAATGGCCCCAGAATGGACCCTTGTGGAACGCCCATTTTTATAATAGAACCAGATGATCGTGCACCATTAACATCAACCCTCTGGATTCTGTTGCTTAAATAAGAAGTTACAAGTTCAAGAGCGTTATTCCTGATCCCATAGTGGTATAGTTTTCTGATGAGTGTTTCATGTTGTACACAATCAAATGCCTTGGATAAATCACAGAAAACACCTAAGGCCTCATGTGATGCCTCCCAGGCTGCAAAAATATTTTTCAATAACTCTACGCCCGCATCAGTAGTAGAGCAATTCTTAGTAAAGCCAAATTGATTTTTGTGAAAAATACCATGTCTCTTAAAATGAATCAACATCTGATTAAGCATAATTTTTTCGAATACTTTACTGAGTGTTGGTAGTATGGTACCTTTGAAACTATGATGTTATTAGACTCTGCGCGTGGTGCAGTGTGGTGGCAAGAATACTATCAAACCTCACATTGCTCAGGAGTGTCGTAAAAATCCCGTCTGTCCCCCGTACAGCCCTCCACGGCCCCGCCAGGGTACCTTAATCGTGAATATTCACACCTGGAGCATTGCAGGCAATGCAATTCAGTGTAAATGCTCTATAACCCCTAGTAGGATCAACCGAAAGATCAAAACCACGTAGAAGGTGGGGAACATATTTTTTTTTGGGTAGACTATGTTCAGTGGCGACCATGTCCTAGTTCCTGAACTTAGAGATAAGATATCGCTTTAAAAATAACCCACAACGACAGGTTGGATTCAATGATTACAACAAGTGCTCAGGTCTGCCCTATCGTTGTCTTACCTTTCTTTCCTATAGGACTATTGTCTTTATTATCGCCTTTTGGTCCCAAGCCTTTGAACGATGTCTTAATAGCAATAATCTTGCCAGATTCCAACTGCATATATATTCCTTTAGGTGATTTTAATACCATAACTCGCTGCCCTGCCTTCAAAACAATATTTGTCTTCTCAGCCGAATTCGTAGGTATAACAACATCTAAAATGAAAATAAATAGATATAAAAAATTTGTTACCTTTTTAATTACAACTACTACATTTTTAATTGTCATTTCATTTTTGTAATTGTCAATTTTTATGACAAAAACAGATAAAAAACGAGTACTTTAATTATTGCTAAACTGATAATAGGCGAATTTCTGAAATCTGTCAAATACCCTATTATTACTCTAGTATTACAACATAGATTGTTGCCTCACCTAGTGGTAGAGTCATCTCCTGTGCGGTCATGCCCTGCCGTCTCCATACATCTGCGGGTATCCACCTAGCTCCATGTTGCATGGGTCTCACAGACGCTACGGGTCTCTGCACGAGACTGCCATCTGCTGTCCGCACAGTACGATATGCTGTTGTAGGTTTCGGTGCTAGTGCTGCTTTCTTTTCTAATTCGTAGCTAATGCACAAAAATAAATGTTATGCAGGTGTTTATAAAAATATTTGTGATTTGACATGATTTTAAAAACACAAACGGCCATTGTAAACCGTATATTGTTTACTAGGGAATCGACGAAACGACACTCGACACCTGATCAGGATTTATTTATAAATGTTTCGCAGAAGCGTAAGAGTGTCATCTCGGCCCATATACGTCACACTGCTGGGCTGGAGCCTCCATAATGGCATAATGGGACGGAAATTGACCTACTATACTACGCTGGTCAGACGAGTTGATATAGGATTTCATTTCGAGCTGTCCTTCTCTTGTACAGATGTTATATGCATATTATATCCCTTAGTCGTCTTTTACGACTCCCACGAGCAAGAAATGGAGTAGTGAATCGTATTCTTACTCTCTCACTACTCGGAAGAAAAAAGTGTCATACGCGCCATATAATATTATATTTGACACGCTAGTATTTAAGAGTCATATACAATCATTTTGAAGTTATTTTTTATGTAATTTAGTGCAGAGAAAATGGTTATGTATGTTTTCATGTTAGACAAAAATATCGACAAAATTATAGTAATAATATGGGCATCACTATTGAAGCTGTGGATTTGATTTTTTTAATGACACTCTCCACAAAAAAATGATCCTTGTATTGCGGTAAAATTTTCATACATATAATTAACAGACACAAATTTACACCCAGACTCAAAACAACAATGTATGGATAACAATACAAAGGGAGCCGTCGCGTCGCTCAGGACGCCTGGCAGATACATCGAAGTTATTTTGTATAAGTATATGTATATGCATAAAAAAGCATTACGACAGCAACTTGGCACAAAAAAAATACTAAAATATTACGATTTTTTTCAGAATATGATATTTTTTTTCAATAAACATTTATTTTCATTAGTATACACTATAGGTATGTATTTAGGTTAATAATTTATTTTAAGCTCACTAGATGGCGTTGTACAAAATTTTAAAACAGGTTATGGTTTCGTTAAACAAATGTACACTAATGTACGTTAACGCCACGCCAACGATCTCTCGCCCAGACTGAGGCATACACAGCCCGCGAGGCCTTGACAAATAATAATAAATATCCACGTTACCGCCCCCGCCGACGGGGAAGGAAGACGTGTCGCGTTAAAATCATAAACGTGGGAGTGCCCACTTTGCCAGCGACCGCCCGAGCCGAGGTCCGTACCCCACAGGGGGTGCCCTCGGGATCGGTCGCTTAACTTTAAACGGGTTGAGAGCCCTCAGCACTCACCCACCAATCCGGGTAAAGTTGTCACAGCCATCTGAGGCTAACAACTAAGTCACACACAAAAAAAAAACGCCAACGATTGAGAGCCCTCAGCGCTCACCCACCAGTCCGGGTAAAGTTGTCACAGCCATCTGAGTCTAACAACTAAGTCACACACACAAAAAAAAAAACGCCAACGATCATGTTCAGCCTCGTCTATAGATGTTTCACATCAAAGAGTATTGTCCTGCATGGTGATCTAGTCTACAACACTTGGTATGGTAGCTGGGTTCTTAATTACTACGACATCTGTGCTGTTAATGAATAACAATTATGTTAAGTGATCTATGATAAATAAGACTTGACATAAAAAAATATCTATCCATGCCATGAAAATCTCTTAAAAAATCAATGTTAGTGGAAATTGTGTCAATCAGCTCATAAATTAAATAAAAGATAGCTCGTAGAAAAAAAACAAAATCTTTAGTCATTCAGAATACTACTCACCCTCGTTGTGCAAGCCGTTTTTCAGCGCTAGACAACTTCTTTTCCTTTCTATCAACCAACAGTGATTCATGCTGGAAGGGTTCCTTGCTCAAAAGATTTGAATGATACATTATTACACCTTGCATAAGTACATCAATATACTTGTCCTTATGCTCAGAAAGGTCTTTCACCTCAGTTTCCTATAACAAAACATATTATAACAACTAGAGATGTGCTGACTAGTTGGCGCCGACTATCCGACTTCTCTCTCTATTTATATGAAGAATTAGATTTAATATAGTGCCTCATACTTGTAGTATTTGGTGTTTTCTTCTGACCACCACGAGAAATTATCATATGATATCTCACTTCGTTTCACCATTGTCCAATGGGCAAAAAAATCCAAGACTTTTTGTTTGACATGATTATATGTTGGTTAAGCTCAATGACTTTAATGAACAATAATAATATATACAATACAACCCCTTAACCCGTTGGATTCCCTCCCCATTGTCATTGGGCCGACCACTAACACGGAATCCTTGACGTCCGTGGAGGCAGTAGACCTTGGGCGCGAATGTAGGTAAACGAATCGTCACAGAAATCTCCAAACATCCCCGAAACCGTGATCGCCTGGCTGACTAATCGATCGATTAGTCAGCACATCTCTAATAACAACATAACAATAAAAGCTAGGTATTGTAATAATTATATAAGATACTAGCAGTGCCCGCGACTTCGTCCGCGTGGAATAGTGACTTTGGAGGGTATAGTGACTTTCAGAATTTATTTATTTATTTTAAAACTTCTGTAGCCAAACGTTGAGAACGTTCAGCACTTGATTCCCGTTGTCGATTAGACGAAGTTCGAGTTGTTTGTGAAGCCAAACGTTGTGTTCGTTCAACGTGTGTGTCTTGTTTATCTAGCGCGGTTTCGTTCATCGATTTCTCGTTGAGTAGCCAACCTCTGCCTATTTTCATCCTCTGTCTTATTGCTGCGCATAAGTCGCAATCGTTTTGCAGTGGCAGACTGTCGAGAAAGTTGAGGTCTCTTTCTAGGCATTTTGCAGAGGCTATCGCCCCTTCGTCCCTCATGACCACCCGCCACATCATACATGCGCGCGCAATCTATAACTATATATATAAAAATGAATTGCTGTTCGTTAGTCTCGCTAAAACTCGAAAACGGCTGGACCGATTTGACCAATTTTGGTCTTGTATTATTTGTGGAAGTCCAGGAAAGGTTTATGCGGTAAGAAAATATGGCAAAATTGCGAGTAAAATACTAAAAACAACAATTTTATTTGCCCATACAAACTGTTTTTACCTGTCAAACATTTGATGTTCGTCCCGTCGGTTCGGCATTTTTGGCATAATTACATGTAGATCTAGATTAAAAAAGGTTTTGGAATAACAAAAGGCGGTATATTAAATAGCTAGAATATAATTCACCACCTGGGAGACAGTGTCGTAAAAGACGACTAAGGGATATAATATGCATATAATATCTATGCAAGAGAAAGAAAACTTGAAACAAAACTCTATATGGACACGTCTGGCCAGCGTGGTATTATCCGTGCGGTGACGAAGTAAGAATACAATTCACCACCCGTGAGTGTCGTAAAAGACGACTAAGTGATGCATATAATATCTATGCAAGAGAAGGAAAACTCGGCACAAAACCCTATACTAACACGTCTGACCAGCGTGGTATAGTAGGTCGATTTCCCTCCCATAGTGGAGGAGGCCCGAGCCTAAGAGTGGGACGTGTATGGGCTGAGACTATGATGATGATTTATCAGCCTCCCACAAATAGTGTAAAGTTGCGGACTAAGGAAATATAACACTTGCCGTAAATTCAATTCAGTTGGATTATCAATAATTCCATTATCACGTATCAAACGTTTGAGGTCGAGTCCGGAGACCGCCTCAGCTTCAGCAGGATCAACAGCCTCCGCTTCTTTCAACATCCAGGGAACTGGCCAAACGCTATTCAAGCGTTGTACAGTCAAGGTACCAGGTGCTTAAAGACCAGCGCCAGCACCCATCGAGAGATGCTGGAAAGTGTCGAACGTGACCCCTGGCGTCGTCCTTATTGAGCGGCACTAAGTAGAGATTTCACTTTTTCTTCAGATCAATCAGTAGAAAATTATGGACAGTCTTGAATGTGACCCCTGGGGTTGCCTCTATCGCGCAGTGCTGAGTAAGCTACGCCGTCCTCCCCTCGCCGAAATTTGCCATTAGGACCTTATCCCACCGCGGAAAGCCAAATCATTACTTTGCTGGACAGTAATCGGAAACCGGAGATGGGGCGCCAGTGGCGCATATACGTGTTAAATTTATCACTCTCCGGCCAAACGGTCAACCCTAATGGGTGCTAGTACTGGTCCTTGAGCACCTGGTACCACATCTCACGGGTCTATAGACGCTTGAATAGCGTTTGGCCAGTTCCCTGGATGTTGGAAGGAGGAGAGGCTGGTGCCGTAGGTGGGACCGTCTCCGACCTCGGCCACAAACATGTCGATATAATGGTATTATTGATAATAATCTAACTGGGTTGAATTTACGGAAAGTATTATATTTCCTTAATCTGCAACTTTACACTATTTGTGGGAGGCGGATAAATCATGATCATAGTCTGAACCCATACACGTCCCACTGTTGGGCTCGGGCCTCCTCCACTATGGGAAGGAGACCGACCTACTATACCATGCTGGTCAGACGTGTTAGTATAGAGTTTTGTTCCGAGTTTTCCTTCTCTTGCATAGATATTATATGCATACTAGACTGGGCTAAAAAAAACGAACAATTTTTTTTATTAACAGTACTGTGAAAATATTGTTCATGATGACAAAAGAAAATTATTCTGAAAACTTGAGCCCTTAATATTAATATTAAGAGGTGCATCATTATGATTATCGATTTTTGAACAGCTACTGAATTTTTCACACAAAATTCCGGACAAAATGAATTTTAAAAATTTTCCATTTCATATCTTTGAAGGAAATTAAATTCCCTACAAAAAAGCTCTCTTAATAAATTAACGTAGGACGAGCCGTTCCCTTGTAATCAAGCCTTAAACATTGATACATTTTATTTATGGTGACGTATGGTGTAAAGTTGTAGTACATTATTTTGTTCTGTAATCAATAGTTTTCGCAGCACACGCGATGTAAGGATTTTTTCGGGTCATTTTTTACACCTTGGGTTACATTATTGGACTTTTAGTACGGATCCCTAATGTTTTTGAAAATATAATATAGCCTATAGCCTTCCTCGATAAATGGACTATCCAATGCTGAAAGAATTTTTCAAATCGGACCAGCGGTTCCTGAGATTAGCGCGTTCAAACAAACAAACTCTTCAGCTTTATAATATTAGTATAGATTAGTAAAAGCTAGCATTATTATTAACATTTTTACAACTAAATAACCACGAGCTACATCTTTTCTGACGGTAAGTGGATATGTTCTTAGGCGGTATAATAGTTACCCCACAAGGGGGTACTCCATCGGGCCTACCACTGACGTCAAGTCACCCTATTCCGGTGGTCGGCCCAACGACGAAGGCGACGTGTCACGGATGTGCGTGCTTACGCCCCTCTGTCGCCCCGGACGGAGTGGTACGAGAAGTGCGCCGACCGTAAACCACCCAGAAAAAAAGGGCGGTATAATAGTAAACAATCCTGGCAATAAATTTATTTACCTTTTCGTCATTGTCGAAACAGAGATTTGTTATTTCTTTCATGGATAATACTGCGTCCGGATTACATTCGTCGACGACGCGATCTGCCATACCCTGTTTGTTAATCTGACGATCATAGATCTTCTTTTCGAGACAGCAATCCATTACGAAACGGTACACGAAACATGGTTTTCTCTGGCCGTACCTATAACATTGAAAAATGTATTTCAACAATCAGTTTTTCTTTCGTCTGAAATACATTAAAAGTAAACTACACTGTTGGGGCGGCGCAGGCGCGACTACCTGCGTGCCATGCCGTCCTAGCCGAGGCCGCGGGTGACGTGACCGGGGAGTTAGTCCGTCACCCGCTGAGAGACCGACCGCGTGAGGAAAGACCGACGTCCTCCCCGAGGGGGGGACGTCGGTCGATGGGAGGGTACCCCAAATAGGAGGTATTCCGTCGGGCCGACCACTGATGACAAGTAACCCTGCTCCGGTGGTCGGCCCAACAACGAAGGCGACGTGGTGTTCGGGTGGGTTGCGGGTGTGCGTGCTTATGCCCCTCTGTCGCTCCGGACGGAGTGGTGCGAGGAGCCCCACCCCAAAAAAAAAAAGTTAACTACACTGTGTATGGCAGATGTGTGTAACGTTCAGCCCTAGATACCATATCTGTTTTATCCAACCAATGTCTTGAATAATTAAACACGATACTTGCCTATAAACACGACACACGGCCTGGGTGTCGTGACAGGGATTCCAACTAGCATCAAACACGATCACTCGATTAGCTCCAACCAAATTTATACCCAATGACCCCGCACGGGTAGATACAAGAAACAAATAAATGTGTGGATTTGTATTAAATTCATTTATTAGTTTTTCGCGTTCCAAGGCATGGGTTGAACCATCCAAACCTGCAAAATTATAATGTATTTTTATTTAATAAAAGCTTCAAAATATATAATTATTATATATGCAAGTAGTAATGTAGTAGTAATTATAACTTACGATAATAGTTTGTGTTCCTTTCCCAATAACAATTTGTTCCTGGAATACAGTTTTTCTCTAAGAAATCCTCAATAAGATTTAATGTAAACAAACTCTGACTAAATAACAATAACCTATCTCCCATTTTGATGCTCTCATTCAATATGTAGAAAAATAATTCCATTTTCGCAGAATTTTCAATAAGTCCAGGTATATAATCTTTTAATAATTCTGCTGCCCAATCATATGTCATTTCTTCTGCTTTCTTAACTATTGCTAACTCTTCTTCTCTGCTCATTTTTTCCTCTTTTTCACTTTCTTCAGATTCTGATTCATCATTATTTTTTTCTTTTGATGTTTTCCTATCATTTCTTCCTTTCGCTTTAGGTTTGGCCTTGGCCCTTGTCTTATCGCCCTTTTTACTTCTTGGCTTTCTACCTTTCTTCGGAATTTCTTCTTCAGATTGCGAGCCCTCACTTTTACCTCCCTCTGCCTTATCTTTTTTCTTAGTAGCTTCTATTTTCTGATTATTTAAATTTACCGGTTCAGATTTAACTGATTTTTTTGTTTCATCTTTTACTATTTTCTTTGTATCCAAATCTTCAATCTTAACTTCGCCGTCTGATTCGGATTTTATTTCAGTCCTTTCTTCGGCTTTCAGTTTATCAACTTCAGTCTTAATTTCTGTTAAAGGCCATGAGGTTACTGGACTACCTGACCCAGCGCTGTCCAAAGGTGTTTTGATTTCAAGATGAGGTGAAAAATTTTGATACGAACATGGATAATTACCATTTGAAATACTCTCAGGATGTTCTGGGTAAGGTGCATTACTAGGTAAACCATAAGGGACATTTTCATATGTAGATGAGTTTGAATTTTGTGATTGTTCAGGGATAGTTGGCTCGGACTTGATATCAGTCGATGAATAATTAGCGGGTGCGCCAGTCTCACTTTTAATAGGCTGATTTGGTACATTGGAATCTGCAGTTTGGTTAGGAGGTATATTGTTAGAGAATGCCGGATAGTTAGCAGATTGATTATCATATTGATTGAAAGGAGCCGAATTATTTTCGTAAGGAGTATTTGGCCCATAAGGTGGTGGTGGATATGGTTGATTAGGATAACCTTGAGGACCTGGATTGGTGGGGTAACCACCAGGAGGTGCATTAGTATTATAATTTGAATATCCAGGTTGATTGTTGTAACCTTGATATGGACCTCTTTGCTGGTTGTTGTAACCATCTTGGTTATTTGTGTATGGTTGCATAGCATTATCGGGATACGGCTGATCATTTGTAGGTGCACTGTAATTGGGTGGGAATTGCTGAGGATTATTGTACTCTGATGGGGTGTTGCTGCGAAATTCTTGTGGTGGTTGGTTATTTGGAAATTGTGGATTATTATAATATCCAGTATTTCCGTAATAGTTACCATTACCCCAATAATTCTGATTGTATGGCTGTCCACTTTCAGGCACACCCTGCGGGTATTGATTTGAATAATTATTTCCATAATTTGGCTGTTGTTGATAATAGTTATTGTCATAGTTTTGATTATATCCTTGATTGGGAGGTGGATAGTATCCTGGGCCTTGGTTTTGATAGTTAGGGTACGGTGGAAAAGAACCGGCAGGTTGATCGGGCCTGTAGGCATTTGGTGGTCCACCATATGGAGGATTTGGGGGATACGGGGCATTACCGTATACGCCCGGATCCGGACGAGGTACAATCGGGCCAGTCGTTGTATTAGGTGGTATCGTTGCCGCTGGTTTTTTGGACGAACCCTAAAAATCATAGTAATAAATGAGCATTTCTAAGTAATTTTTCTTTATAATATAAAAATTAATTTAATTCATATATAGTATACTCACTCTTGGTGTAGCGGCACGTCTAGGTGGCGCTGTACTGCGTCGCGCTCGACCCTTCTTTGTAATACCACCGATTTCTTCCAAATCTAAATCTTCTTCTATAGCAGCGTTTATCTCACTACGTTTCTTAAGATAATTGTAGAGAACATCAGGGTGGTTCCATATCTAATAAAGTAAACAAAATGACATGTATGTATATTAAATTCAGTAACTCATCTTTCTTGGATATTATTTTTATTTACTATTTGAAACATACAGAATAGTCTGAATATATATATATATATATATATATATATATAGTAACTTATTATTTATAAACCATAGTTATTATTTCCTGTTGTGAGAAAATGTAATTCTGACATTTATTTTCTCTTATTCATCATGGCTATGACGTACTAATGCCGATCGTGGTTATAAATCTTAAGTCGAATGAAATAGAATAAAAAATATCAGAGTACTTGGTGAAATTTTAAATATCAATTCCTTGTGCGCACGATTTGCGTGGCCCAATTATGTGGCGAAATATCAGGTTATATGTGTATTACATCCCCAAGAACACCTTTTTAGGGTTCCGTACCCAAAGGGTAAAAACGGGATCCTATTACTAAGACTTCGCTGTCTGTCCGTCCTTCTGTCTGTCACCAGGCTGTACCTCAAGAACCGCGATAGCCAGACAATTGAAATATTTAATTGGGCCACGCAAATCAAGTATTTCTGTTGGCGCTATAACAATACTAAAAACAAAATAAAATAAATATTTAAGGGCTCCCATACAACAAACGCGATTTTTTACCTTTTTATAGATAATGGTACGTAATTCGTGCGCGACTACAGCTCGCACTCGTTTTATTTTTAAGTAATATCGCGATCAGACCCCCAACCGTACTGGCCGACAAAGAGACGACATGGAGTCTATAGACCATAAATAAAAAAGATATTTTAATATTCATACCTTACAACAAATTGCAAATGCTTTTAATGGATTTGGCACTGAAGTGGATCGAACGACTTCGTTCATAAATCTGTCATACAATTTCCGTTGTAACGGCGTCATACGTATCAGCAATACGTACTCTTCTTTCTGCGGCAGTGTTGATTGCAACACTGCGTGCGATCGCCTAAAAGATATTAATGTTTTTAATTTTTCGCCATTTCACACATACACAAAAGCAAATTTTCATCTGGAACAGATGTCGTGGTAACGTATTAAGAATACACTGTATACATACAATTACATGTATCTTAGCCTTGGGAATCGTAAGAAGCGTTTGAAAGATTACAACGGTAATGGAAAAAACATAGGAAACCTATAAGACCAGCTACAATCTTCAACACACCTACCAAGCATGACATTAATGGTATTAACCCACGTTAGAGCGACTTAGTTCAGTAGTGGGCATCGACAGACTGATGGTTAGATAAGAAAATAATTTTTGTAGCAATCGAAACAGACGACCAGGTGTTTACATGATTGTAATACACAGTTGCTACTATTTAGCTACATTTAAAATGTCGCTAGTAAAAAAAAATAAGTTTATATACAGAATGTATCAGGTTATGGGGCACCTGGTCAAATGAGAGTTAGGCAATGGTGGTAGGAACACATGACAAAAATTTAAAGAAACAATATCGATTCGTTAATGAATTAGAGACATGAAAAATTTTAAATTTTTTCATCGCTTTTTCGTGTAAATTTGATTGAAATGTATAAAGTCAGTGATACTTAATCTGCAACATATTCGTACTTTGTTAAATAATAATTAGTAATTGAATAAATCAGTGATTATGTTGGCATAAGCAAGACAAACTTTGCTTTAAAGTGGCTGATCGGTCAATGACCATTGACGAGGTGCACCTACACTACCATTGAAGCGTTTGCGCAATTCATACCTATTTATACTGTCGAAGCTTTACATGCCGACATGTATCCTGTCTGTACATGCTTATATAATACACACAAAAATGTGTGTCTAAAAGTCTATGCCTTAAATGTTACGTACAATCAATTGGGTAGAATAGAAATGAATTAGTTAAACATATGGGGACTGTCCCTAAATAGATCTACTGATTCGCGATATACATATAGCATTTTTGGATAAACAAATAATGCAAAACTAATCTTACCTTTGCACAAAACCCAAAAGTAGAGAATGCAACACGTGAGCTCTATATCGCATGAGTCTTATATCTTGAGGTGTGGAATCTATACATTGACCATTCTGAATAGGCCTTTCAAACATATTGCAAAATTCAGTTTTACTGCCGAGATAATTCGGACGCACGAAGTCCACCATACACCAGTATTCCAACAGATTGTTTTGGAGAGGATAACCTAAAACATAGTAGGGCATTTAAAGCTAATATTGCAGATATCATTTGGGCTTACGTAGTTAAACGATGGCAACGTTCATATTCTCTTGAATTAAATTCCCTTATAAATAAAAGTAAACTACATATAAATCTCATCATCATCATCGCAACCCACATACGTCCCACTGTTAAGCTCTTACCCGTGGATATCGTAAAAGACGACTAAGGGATATCATATGTATAAAACATCTATGCAAGAGAAGAAAAACTCCAAACCCTATACCAACACGTTTGATCAGCGTGGTATAGTATGTCAATTATCCTCCTATTGTGGAGGAGGCTCGAGCCCAACAGTGGGACCTATATGAGCTGTGATAATGATGATGACATATAAATAAGATAAATATGACATCTTTGTGGGTTATATGTGGAAAATTAATCATTTCTCGGACTTCCATCGTATATATTGAAAAAGTTACTAGCAATATTTTTAAATAAAACTACTTTACGATTTTTATTGCGTTTCGATCACTTTGCAGCGTTCATGGTCACGGATGAACTAAGATGTCTCACGTCCGACAAGTCATCGTTATTACAGATATTTATAATATACCCGCTAGCGGGTAGATAATTACAAATGGGCGATTCCGCTATAGACGATTCCCGACATTATTCTTTTAATCACGTTATTATATAATAGTTAATAGTTGTTGTTTGTTTTAATAGTTGTTCTTTTTTTCATATAATGCAAGGAAGAATGTCAAAATTTAACATTATGTGATTTTTTCCGATTTTACTTCGTAATAAATTCTTTAGAGCGTTTGAAAATATTACCATCGAAAGAGTTAGTACAAACTGAAAATCATGCCTAGCAAAACTGACTTGAAATAAACGTTGCTGGCAGTTTGACGTTGTGTTTTACCTGTTAATCTTAAAGTGACAATATTCATTTATCTTTCTGTTTCAAAAAATGTAAGTATATGTTGTTATTTATTAATGATTATTGAGTGCTAGAACACATTGTTAACTTGTTGCACCCGCGATACAAAAGATAAGAAAGTTTACTTATTTCACAGAAATTAAGAGCTAACATTTTGTAAAAGTAAAAAGAAACCAAAATTCAACATAAGTTAATAGTTTTTTAGATTGTAATGATTATTAGATTAAAATAAATGTTAATTTAAATTGGTTGCACCCGCGATTTTAATGTTAAATCGCGGGTGCAACTTTTTGTCACTGTACCTTTTTGTGTGATTAATTATATATTTTGTTGTTTTTATATAAATATTCTCTCTCACTGTCGCATTTCAAATGCAAATTGATTTTGAAATCGCCAAAAATCACCACTAATACAGAAATTGATTGGACTGATGATGATTTGGAACCGCTTACAAAATACAAAAAGAAATTCAGTGTCCTGGTATATATGTGCCTTCAGTATCATGTCAGACTGAATCTATAATTCTTTTAAAAAAGAATTTGCGCGTTTCTGTTGTTTACAGTGATTCAGACAATGAATTTATAAATGACGAAACTCCATCAACGTCTCTTTATGCTTCAAAATTATCACCAGAAGCATGTCCTGAAATTGCTAATGTTCAAGCTGCTGTCTTACCAAAAGATATTTGCGCTGGTTTGTATGTGCTCGTACAATTGTTATGTAAAACCGGCAATAAAATTACTCAATATCGTTATTATACTCTCAGTATGTCAGAGCGATAGCGACAGATGAAGATGGAGAAACCAGAATACAATTTATGACGACGTTTGATGGCAGATGTTTCACAGAAATCGTAAATGACATAGCAGACGTGCAATATGAAGATATCGCGAAATCGGAAGCGCCGAGAAAAAAAACAGATGGAAATACTACGATCATAGAATTTTCGGCAAATATTGAAGTATTTAAAAAAAAAAAGTTAATTTAAGCGACAAGAAAGTGTACTAATTAGTAATAAATATTGTTTGATCTCTCATTTTGTTATTTATAAGTTAAATTAACGTTTAGGTTCACATCAATTAGACTGGTTGCACACGCGATAATTTGATGTTGCACCCGCGATTCGGACAAAAGTGAATAATTTATTGTTTATTTTTGTTTTCGTTAGAATTTTTATTTTATATTCATGGTTATTTAAACAACTTACGAAATATAAAGAGAAAATTTATTAAATGTATCACAATTAACAGATTTATCATGTTTTTATCTATGTTCTGGGATGGTTGGGCCAAATCTGTTGCACTCGCAATGGCAATTTGGACCCTCCTTCTGGCTTTTAAAATATTATTTTAAAATCCTTGCAAACGAATATTAAAAGAACATATTAAAATGTAATCGTTCAAAGTTTAATTCAATTAAAAATATTTTTTATTTAAATTCATGAAATTAAAACATGCGTCTAAATGTTGCACCCGCGGTAATGGAATGACCCAAATATGAAACGTCGGGTAATCAAAAACCAAATACAAACGCGATAAAATACGCAAAGTAGTTTTATTTAAAATGCGTAATACTCGCGTAAACATGATGTAAAGCTCTTAGTCGTCTTTTACAACACCCACAAGGAATATAAGTGCTGGTAATATTCGTAGCTACAGAGCACTAATGACTTTTTTATATACTATATTGAAATATTTCTAAATTGAAACCATAAAAATAAAATACGAACGCATAGAGGCGCAATAATAAGGGGTATGCCACTTACCAGTTAATACTACTCTTCGTTTAGTTCTCATTTGTTTCAAAGCGTAAGAAATATTAGAATGGGAATTCTTGATCCGATGTCCTTCGTCGCATATTACTAGATCTGGACCGGGTTTAACTAATGCTTCATACATTTCTGTAAATAAATGATTTTATGAGACAATACTTAGGCAACACATAATATGGAGACTACAGCACTTTATTATCATGCTATCGCCGATGTTACTTATGTATTCCTAATTTCAACTCTAAGAGGAACCAGTTTAAAATGAGATTACAATAGTTATCATCATGCTGCTGACAGCTTTCTTCATATAGCAATAAATTGACTAGCTTGTCACGGACAGTACCAGACTCTGACAGAAAATCTACATATCAGTACCAGTGGTTACGGTAGTTTTCCAATTACAGCACTAGAGCGCATTATGCGGCATAATGCTTAACGGTGAATGTTTCACCTACAGCAACGCTTCGCACAATCGAGCACTCTCAAAAGTAATGTTTTCGCGTGATACTAACTCAGTGACAGAAAATTAACAAGTGTTTTTTCTTTAAGTTGGTATCGATCGAAATGTTTTATTTATATATTATCGTTAGTAATATTATTTATTGTTGAAAAATGTTTAAAGCTTTCGTTTCGTTGTAGTTTTTTCGAAATAAACAAAGTTAATTCAGACTGTGTTAAAAAAATAAATATAAGTATGGATGAAGGTACAAACATTGACTTTCTTTTATAAGATGTAAGATGATTCAATTAAAAAGTATATAATTCTTTTAGAAAAATCACTCAAAACAAAAAAAGGTTAATGAAATAATCAAAATCCATATTACTTCAAATAACCGTAAATAGCTTTCAACCAATTATTATGTATACCACTTTATTTACACATTAATGAGGTTATTGCTAACTCTATGAATATTTTTTTTTTTTCAACACTGAACTTAGCGCACTCTGCTGGTGCATTTGAAAACTAATTCACGTTACAATTAAGCATCAGCATAATTCGGCATTATGCGCCACTGAGTCGCATTATGCTCTGTAATTGGTAAACTACCTACATGAGCAGAGGTTACTCCTTACCATCAGTTTGACTTCTTGCTCTTTTGATACCAAGGTCAACAAAAAAACATCTCAGCATTATATGTCTGCGGAGCTCGAACCTCCTTCACAATAGGAGGTAAATTAGCCTAGTACACCACTAGTCAAACAGGTTGATATATTGTTTTTATTTCGAGATTTCCTTCTTTGCATAGACTTTATTTGCTCATTATATCTTTTAACCGCCTTTTACGATACCCAACTCAATAAGGAGTGATGAACTGTATTCTTACTCCATCATCACATGAAAAAAAAAATATTATAAAATGAACATTTGGTTGGTACTCACCATCTAACATTTTTTTATCTTCATCATTAACAGCATCGTCTTTCTTCTCTTCTTTCTTTCCATCATCTTTGCATTCATCAGGTTTTGACAGTTCGCCATCTTCTTTATCTAACTTGGACTCTTCTGAAATCTGGCATTGAAAATATTTTTTTTAAATTTTGAGACTAATCTCACTACACATTCCCACCACTGACTGACTGACAGTGGTCTCCGTACAAGGTGTGATCAGAAACGCTTTTAATTTTCTTGGGGCCCGCAACAAATTTAATTAGAAAAGCAAAACAGGAGGGGTTGAAAAGATTCCATTTCCTTCCTATGAAGCATTTACTAATAAGCCATTAGCCATTAATAGCCCATTAGATAAGAAGATGTACAGCTACGTGAAGTGCAACAGTAGAGCACCACGGATATGACAAAGCTTAAGGGGCCTATGTGTGAATTTTAAGGTTAATTGCAAAAATGCCTGAACGCACGGAAATTTTCTCGAGTTGCTACAAGGTCCGTATAGTGTACTACTCCAGAAATGACTTGCAGACCCTCTAAAACGAGGTCGTTGTCGCTTGTTACGCCAGAGACTGCACTTCTAGAGGATATGGTGCGTTGTTTGTTCAAAATCGCAGTTAGAGGTGAAACATTAATAATATAGAGAAGCTACTAGTTTAAAACAGAACAATATCCTTTTAAAATTCCCATGGCCACCATTTATTTTCCTGTGCCTATTCATTACAGAAACAGTTCGTTAGACTGGTAGTTTCGTAAATAAACTGATTTAAATAAATTCTACCAATTCTTCAGATTTCTAATAATAACATAGAAGTACAATGTAATTATAATTATAGTTGCTATCATTTACCTGTGCTTCATCATTTGGTGGATCAGGCTTTTTCTCTTCTTTCTCTTTCTCAGCTTCAGCTTTGGCATCCGCTTTCTTTTTCTTACGAGGTTTCTTGTCTTTTTTCATACTGAGAAGTCTATATAACTCATACCCAATCATTAATACTCCACCATTGGTCGTCCAATCCTATATAAAGCATTACAAAAAAAAAGGTTACGTTTTTAGTGAAAATCCCATCAATGATCCTATCCTAATCTAAATTCAGCCGTGTAGGATACACACATTGGCTTTCTCGTGACCACTAACTTTATAGAATAAAATTGGCAATGTATGTGAATTGTGTAAGAAACAAATTTATTGGTTGTGACTGTAGCGAAAATATATTTACATACCTCTTTAGCAAGTGGATTGGTTAACCACAGACATATTGATACTTTAGAAAGGCCCTTGCTCGCATTCTATACTAGAACCAGTGTCGTCGCATATCTGCCTCTCCATAATGTTAACACATACGCAAGGTCTATACTTACAACAAATGTCTATAGTAAAAAAAAAACGATGAAAAGAAATTCCTTCTTGGACGACACTACACAACTGACTTCTTTTTCGACACGTTATAATAGCACAAGACGGCATACTTTCTTCTTTTTGTCAGAGATTCGTTCATGAGTGCGATTATTAGCCGGTAAAACGAATTTCGTCAATATTATGAACAATTGCTCACAAATGCGACACGACTGCCCCGCCCACAAGGTCATTCTATCTTATTAATTTTTCTGTGTGGTTAACCATTTGATAATTAGTAAAATTGAAAATTTTAAATAACCCCCAAAACAAACTAAAATAATAAATGTTTCATTTCGAGTTTTTCTTTTCTTGCATCGATATTATATAAATATTGTTCCCTTAGTCGTCTTTTACGACACCTACGGGTAAGAGAGCGGATGGTGAACTGTATTTTTAATCTGTCACCATACGGAAAATCGTATTTAGTGGGTATTATTTAGAGCAGGTGTATTAATTGTGGCGCGGAGTAAGAAATCATAACCTGCAAGAAATTTACTCATTAAAACTAATATATTGAATCCAAACACGATATATCTGCTATAAGTTTTCGAGGAGTTGGGTGCTCTGGAGACCATCCAGGTTCTAGTACCAGGTCAACGTGACCGTTTTGCATGACCATAACCTGCAACATACCTACCTACTTATTAAAACTAACAATCTATTACACATAAAAATACAATACGTCTG
Organism: Lymantria dispar; assembly: GCA_032191425.1. Lineage (NCBI taxonomy): Eukaryota > Metazoa > Arthropoda > Insecta > Lepidoptera > Erebidae > Lymantria > Lymantria dispar. Next base: position 21,790,351 of record CM063442.1, read on the forward strand.
CTGTGAAGTTTCGAAGAGTTAGGTTCTCTGGAGACTCTTCTTGTTGCAGCATCAAGTCGAAGCTATCAATTAATTGCCATTTGACGACTATACTCACACGCAAGAAGAACTTAATCGAAAAATCATACGCCATTACATCATTTTGGAGCTGATACTCTTACAATACTAGACCGATATTAACCAAACATTGCTAAGAACCACCGAAAGGAAACTGGCTTTCAAATTAAAAAATCCGCATCGAAATCGGTCTATCCGTTTGAGAGCTATGATGCCACAGACAGACACACAGACAGACAGACATCGACGTCAAACTTATAACACCCCTCTTTTTCGTCGGGGGTTAAAAAAGAGCCTAAACAAACAACATCACTGCAACGAAAGAAAATGCAAACAAAGAACCTATGAGGATCTGATGAAATATAGCATAGTAAGTTCTACAAGTAACGCCCTCCTAATACGAAAAATAGAAATAATTCCATGTAGAAATGGATTAGGAATACAATTCACCATCTCTTCCTTTACGGTTGGTCTAGACAAAGACGACAAAAATCAAATGGCAACGTTGTTAATAAGGCAAATGTAAACAAAATACTATGCCGATCTAGTAAATTTGAGATATTAAGCCATTTCTCGTCCCACTGTAAGAGAAACTCGTCGCCAATTGTGGGATGTGCGTAGTGTGTGGAACTATTGATGAAATACCTTTACAACTTTGGCTCGCATTTGTAGTGTTTTATGGCTATCGTTAAGTACATAAATTGGAAATTTTCTCGCTCGCACTTCGCCATGTGCAGACAAGGGGCTAGTAGTCACGTCTAATGGTAGCCACATATTGAACTCTGCCACCTGAAATTATATTAAACATTCTAAGAATTGTATCACATACAACTTTCAACTGTATAGGATGTTATCAGGTTATGGGGCAACTGTTCGAGTATGTTGTAGTTCAACGGCCATAGATCATAATTAGAATGTATATTACACAAAAAACAATATAATATAAAAGTTTTATATAGGCATGTACAGACGGGATACATGTAGCCATGTAAAGCTTCGACAGTATAAATAGGTATGATTTGCGCGAACGCTTCAATGGTAACGTATGTACAAAAGCGACTCATCAACGGTCATCGGCCGATCAGTTGATTTAACGCGAAGTTTGTCTTGCTTATGCGAACGTAATCATTGATTTATTCAATTTCTAATGAACATTCAACAAAGTACGAATATTTTGCAGATTAAGTATCATTGACTTTATACATTTTATTCAGATTTACACGAAAAAAGGATGACAAAATTGAAAACTTTACATGTCTCCAATTCATTAACGAATCGATATTTTTATTTCAATTTTTTTTTCATGGGTTTTTAACACCATTGCCTAGCTCCCGTTAGACCAGTTGCCCCATAACCTGATACACCCTGCACATACACTTAGTGCATTACAATATACGTGTGACATACCTATGTCTGCCTTGTCGTAATGTCATGAACGACAAGGCACACATAGGTATGACACACGTACATTTTACTATATACATTCTTAATGGGTATCTGTTAACATATAGAAGGCAAATGTCGTCTAACAGTTCCGGTTTGAAGCAATATTGTGTAGGTAATTTCGAGAATTTTCGGACTGCTTGAATTCACGATCGGCAAAAATAAGTGGTATATAATAAGGGAAAGGCATAAATAATATTAGTATTACAATGATCTGGTGGCTATATTACTAGACAAAGGAAGCAGTAAATTTTATATATGTTTTAAAGTAATATTGTACTTACCCAATTCTGAAGAGTGTTTATTGGCATAATACACAGTACAGTTTTAGAACTTGTGTGCCGAAGGAAAATATCACAGAAGCATACAATTTGTAATGTTTTGCCGAGACCCATTGAATGTGCTAATATACATCCAAAGCCTGTAGATGTGGAGAATCGTTCTACAGATTCTATAATATTATCAAATAGGAACCTTACACCACCAATCTGTAAAAGGAAGACAAATAATTAAAATAAAGAAAGGACACATGATTTGCATAATCTCTCGTGTCATATCATCTATCAACAATCTATATTGACATAAGTAAATAACGGCAATGCTCGGGGAACTTAAAAATTGTCTACGATAAAAAACACCGGAACACGGTGCTACACAAAAAAAAACTGTTTAAATAGTTGCAACCAAAATGGTCTTAGGTCACATTACATTGCTAATGAACCGATAATCGTTGGGGAAGAAAGGTTCTCGAATGGCACCTACAGAGTAGATAGGTTATATGTGGTACTCACATATCTTATAGGTGGTAAAACCATACTGACGTCAGTGTTTTGTCTACAGCCGCGGGCCTGTCCGTCCGGTACTACTACACTCTCGCAGAAAATCTATGTCTGAATAGTAACAATTCGTAGTAGCACTTATATTGGTAAGCGAGAGAGCCGAAAGCCCAACTTTCTGAGGGTGTTTGCGTGTGATGAAGTTTGGTGATACCTTTAGTATCACCGAACCTCATTGAATGCATTCACACTCCTTCACTTTCTTCACGGTAAAGTAGCGGCCTTGTAAAAGTTCTTGAGCAGCAGTATAACTTATCATGTGTAATATTTCCTCGTTTGCCATCAACAGCAATAAAAAATAAATAAAAAAAGGATAACATAGTGTAAGTATGGCCTCTCATCAGACGTACTAATATCATGGGGAACTATAGGAAACTACAAGATTACTAGGTTCTTGGGGTAGTTTGATGGAGATATGAGGTTTGAGGAGGCATGAAGCATGAAAGATGTAGAAGATAGAAACAAATAATATGAAGATAGGAAAAACACAATATCATGGATAATAGCGTCAATTTTTTAAGATCGACAATATATTTGAAACTACCTTTGATACCATTGGAATTTGAAGACTGTAATATAAATTACAGCGTAAAGTTCTTGAGTGAACATCTCTAAGCCATGTAAGTTTTTCAAATAAGTATTCTGGGTTTTTATTCCATAATACTTTTTGAGTCGCAAGGCGTTTAAAGAAGACTGAATAGAAGATAGATAGTTACGTTTTCAATTGACTTATTTATTTTTGCCGACGAAATATATTCTAAGCTAGATAACGTAGGATGGTTATTACTAGACATCGGATTATATGCATTTGCATGTTTGCAAATGCATATAATTCTACTTTTATAGCGTTATTGCATATTTTGGTACATTTTCACTGATAGTGCTTTTTTCAATAGTTAGATATATGTACATGTTTGGCACATTGTATTATGTAGTCGACACGTCCGTCGGCATTTCCGCCTGGCATTTGAGGCTTTAATAAAAAAAAATATTGCTATTATTGCAACACATTTCAGCAATATACCCGATGCAATTGAGAAATTAGATACTAAAAACTTTCCTCTGTGCCAGTCCTTGAAAATAATAGAAAAAATTATTCGACAGAGTAACGCCTTTCAGAGTTCACTATGGCAAAAGTTCGTGGTAAATTAGTGCAGTTTTGTGTAAAAACCCCGGTTTTGAAGGTATAAAAAAAAATTGACGCGTTTATCAATGGCACCAGATAGAATCTGCCTGAAGAGGTCACTGCAGAAATGGCGCCAAATTTTAGGTTCAGTCCGGTAACGTCAGTTGATGTTGAAAGGTTATTTTCAGCCTATGAATTAATATTAAGTGACAAACGTCACAAGTTTGTTGCAGAAAACCTGGAAAATATATTATTGTTTACTCTCAAAAGTTTATTATTTACGTTATAATAATTTGTAGTTTATAATATATACAGTGTACTATACTAATAACAATAACTAATAAATATGAACAAGTTTTAATTATATGTTAATAATAAACGCAAATTCTAACTGTAAATGTTTTTTGATTGTGCATATTTTATGCATATTTCGCCCTTTTTTCGTGCATATTTGCATGCATATTTTGGCAATTTGACAGTGCATATAATCCGATGTCTAGTTATTACCATTTGATGAAGACTTCTGTTAGTGGTAGGACCACACTGTTGACAGTTGTCTGTCTACAGCCGCGGGCCGTCCGTCCGGAGTACCACACTCTCGCATAAAATCGACGTCTGAGTAGTAGCAATTATGTTAATGCGCTTCATTCGGTGAGCGAGAGAGATGAAAGCCCAACTTTCTGAGAGTGTTTTAGTTTGTCTTTAGTTTCGCCAAACGTTATTACACGCATTCACACTCCCTTCACTTTTTTCACAGTAGGCAGCGGCCTAGCAAAGGTCCATGAGCAGCAGCAGCAGCAACACTTACCATCAGGTAGACTGTTTGCTCGTTTGCCGCCGTTTGCAATAAAAAAAAAACTTACCTGATGTGGTTTAATAACTCTCGCAATTTGTGGTGCTAAGAATATATCCTCTTCGTTTTCTGGATGACCAATATTAATCAATACACGACCTTGCTCATCTGGGATGTTGTAAGTATCATTCACGTGAAGACCTTGAATATAAAACAGAATATGTTATTTTTTAAGTAAAAACTTTTAACGCGTTGGGCGAATTATTTGCATATATATTTTAAGATCACCGATATTCTGATAGGTGTGTATATAGTAGTTCTATCAATAACTATAAATAAGCTGAAAAAACCTACAACGAAGTCTTGTTCAAGGATTTTGGAATGAGTAATATATAAATGTACAATATATATTTAAGTGATATTTAATCTTGGACTTGTGTAGATCATCTTGTGTTATATTAATAAATATATAAAAAAAATTTTCTTTAAGAAATCATAGGAATTTTTTAAACGTCATAATCAAAAATCCCGTGCATAGCCATTAGGTCAACAAGAGAAAAATTGTATGCAAATGTATAACTATTTACTCTTAGTTTGTCCAAATATATAAAATTAGAGATATAATTAAATTTATGTTTAGTCCACGAATAAATTTCGTATTTAAAAAGTATTTTTAAGTAATTAGAGTACGTATTTTAAGTGGTATTTCAAAGATTAGGGGTATAATGTAAAAGTAATATTTCGTTCAATTGAATTTTATAAACGACTGGTTAAAAATAGAATGCGTAACCGATACTTGATTCCCCGTGGGCATCGTAAAAGTAGCAGCAAACACTCTTCTAGGATATTTATGACCTAGCAGAGGCTGCGGGTGACCGGACCGGGGATTTAGTCCGGCACCCGCGGAAAGGTTAGTCCCGGGAAGGGGACGTCGCTGAGCTGGGGCTGGCCACTGAAGTCAAGGAACTCTGCACCGGTGGACGGCCCAACGACGAAGGCGACGTGCTACATGGGTGGGTTACGGGGTCGCGCGCTGTCCCTCTGTTGCCCCGGACGGAGCCGGGCGGCGGGTGCGCTGACCATAGCCCACCCCAATAAAAAAAGGATATTTATGACAAATTGGGATTGGCAGCCTGCATGGCACGCGTGTACCGTGATCATGTTAAACATTGGACGTGGATAGCCTGGTGGAATGATTTTCTACATCTTTCTGGCTTGACATCATTCCATAATCTTGCAATTCTTTGATTAGGTAATTTAGTTTCTATTAAATTATTAGTAAACCTAATTAGTGTCACTTCTATTGTGTGTTTGGCTAAGGGGCTATCCATTAATCACGTGAGGCTTGAAGGGGTTGGGGTCGTGTTTGACAAAAATCACGAAATATCACAAAGGGGGAGAGGTGGTGTAGTAAGATATCACGTGTATTTATTTTTTCGTCAAACGCGCGATTTTTAAACCGATAGACATGATGTCTAGACATTTTTATCATGGTCCTTAATTTCAGAATAAAATAAGATTATACTTTAAACCTGTATTTAAAGATAATACTCTCAAAATTTTAAGATTCTTTGTAGGTACTAAAAACACACGTGATGTTGGGTGAGGGATGGGGGGTAGTTTTAAATCTCACCACGTATCACCAAGGGGGAGGGAGGGGTTAAAAAAATGCTTAAAAAAGATCACGTGATTAATGGACGGCCCCTAACTCAATATTTTCAATACATACCTACTTATTCTATCGCAATATTGCAGCAAGAACAACACACACCTGAGTTACTAGGATCTTCTTCGGCTTCAGGACTAGGCGGCACTTCTGAATCCGATAGCATAATGCAATCATCAGAATCAGATGATGAAGACGAAGACTCCTCTCCACTGCTGCTATCAACTATCTCTACAACCTACACATATAATGATATGTAATTGTACTTATCACATTTAATTGATAATTTTTCAGAATGTATAAATTGAATTCCAACCAAACATAGCCAAATTCTTAACAGCTAAATCATATGAATAATGGAACTATAAAATCCTATAAATTAAACGAAAATATTAATTTTCCAAGTTTACAATTTAACTTAGATATATGCTAAATAGACACAAACGTTTTTTATCTAACCGTAATTTATTGACATTAAATTGTCATTGGACGACGAAAAACGTTTCGCTTCTTTAAATGGTCAATAAATAAACATTCCATTATTTTTTTTCTTGCTGTAATGGTTATAGTAGCATAAGTGTGCTACCATTCTGCCAGTATTCGGAGGATAAGAATATTATGCCATTCCTTACTTTCCAAAAGTAAAAACCGGGATACTAAAAGAATACTAGATAAATGGATAATTTTAATTGTATCAATGGTATACATCTCTAAAAGCGTGGCATTAGTAGTTATCCTCTCAGTGTGGTGTATAGGCCAACTTTTTTTTTAATATAAGAAATAGACCAATCGAAACAAAATGCTATGTTAATCACGCTGACTAAAATGGTACAGAATTTTATATACATATATATGGAAGGTGAGAAGGATAGAGTATCTAGACAGTGTATCCCTTTAAAAAAAATAGATCATGATTTTCAAACAATTTTTTAAGTACAATATTGTTTTTAAACATATCTGGTTACTTATCATTTTGAAAGAGAAATAGATTGTAAATAAAACTACTTTTACGGATTTTATCGCGTTTGCATACTTTACAGCATTCATGGTTAACCATGAAGTGTACGAAACGTCTGGCAATCATAAATCAAATACAAACACGATAAAATCTGTAAAAGTAGTTTTATTTACAATATGTAGTGCTCGCGTAAACATCAGAATTCGTATGTGAATTAATACACATGTGTGGTGACAGAGTAAGAATACAATTCGCCGTCCCCTCTCTTGCCCGTCGATGTCGCAAAGGACGACTAAGGGATAAAATATGCATATAACATATATGCAAGAGAAAGAAAACTCGACACAAAACCCTATACCAACACGTCTGACCAGCATGGTTATAGTAGGTCAATTTCCCTCCGATTGTGGAGGAGACTTGAGCCCAACAGTGGGACGTACATGTGCTGAAATGATGACATATAAAGTTATAATTTACATATAAGATTATCAAAATTATGATTTCATTCGGCTTGGAATTTATATGACAATTGTTTATTATACCTACATCTCGTCACTTTTATTTCGCTCAGAGACTAGGTAGCAGAAACTTTATCTAACTCACTGGTGACAGTGTACAGGTCCAGAGTGAATATGTGCATTTCTTAATATAAAAAAGTATCTTTCATACAGACCTCTTTTCTATCAGTCTTCTGGTCAGATTTCCCTGGCTTGTGTGTACCAGAGGCTGGAACTCTGGATAGTTTTGTAACTTCCACCTGTCCAGACTTCATAGTAGTCTTTTTTATTTCACCTGATGGCAACTTTACTAGAACTGTATTAGGCAAACTGAAAATCAATGATTAAACAGGTTTATTTATTTAGGATTATATGTAACTTAATTTTTATGCTTAACATCATGTTTGATAAAAAAAACGGTTTTTATGAGTACATACTTTAGCTTATGTCCAGGCAGAGATTTTTTCAAAAGAGAAGATCCACCTGGCATTAATGATAATGATTTTTGATGATTTTTCTGTCGATTCAATGCTATTTGTCTTTGAACCTGTAATACAATCAAATAAATATATTTATGACAATACAACAAATCTTATAACATAAAAAATTGTTTGAAGCAAAATCAATATTTCTTTCAGTTTAAATATCTTTAGAGCAATTGATATCAATTGTTCGGTTAATTTAGGCTATCATATTATCTATCATATTATACTGCTACATAAAAATTTGCAAAAAATATATACCTCTCGGATAATTCTTTGCTGCTCCTGTACTCTTGCCAATCTTTCAGATTCCTGTCGCTGTGCAGCAAGTGTTGAAGCATCAAGATTTTTTTCATCCATTACTTCCCTTATATTCCGACGCACATTCAATGCATTAGGATTAGGAACCTTTTTCTGTAACATAAAAAATTATATGATAATGTTGTCTGAAAGAGATTGCAGTATGTGATAGGAATAGCCTATTATAATATTATTGTTTAAGCTTAGCTACTAATAAAGCAAGTAATGGTTATTACTATAAATATTCTGAAAAAAAGGTGCACAAATATATATATTTTGGTACAGAGATGTAGGGAGGCTAAACTATATGTTATAAAAACTGCACAGGTGACATAGTGGTTAAGACGCCAACCTTCCGTGCCAGTGTTGTGGGTTCGAATCTCATGCAGGACGTTTTGTGCATTTCACAAATTGTTGTTCTGAGAATGTAATTTGTGTCCGTTAATTATGTTTGTAAAGTCTCCTGCAACACAAGGATTACATCCTTAGTGCAGGGTGCTGTCTATTGAAAACAAAAACAAAATAAAAGAATCTATATTAATGTTTAATTTTTAATAATTAGTATGTGTTCCCTTGAGTATCCTTTATGTTTATTTAAAATAGTTATATCTAGCAAACCATACTCTATATTCATTTGAAGACCAGAAGAGTATAGTGGCACTTTCAATGTCTTCCTTTAAGTATCTTGCTATTCTTATATTATATTAAAGCCAGTGCTTAGAAAGTCATCTTATGATGACTCTGTTTTCATTTTTATATTTCCTCTGAGCAGTACAATTTAGCATTAACACTACCTATTTTTCTTAGTATTTTTAATAATTTAGCAATATTATGAACTGTAGTAATATTAACAGAAGTATAGAGATATCTATTAAAACAGATTTACTCATTTAATTTATACAAAATATATATTTTTTTAAACTCTTGTTCTAGGTTTGCGTTTAAGTTAGTTCCAATATCCCACAACTGGTAACCTTATTTCTTGCCAGCCTTTTTTTAACAAATTAATTTAAGGCTTCATCCAAATGTTAATGTTACATTTTACAAGTAAATTTATAAAACATCTCTAGTACTTGCAAATGATTGTTTTAAGAAATGACTGTCTTAAGTTCTATCTATAATATGATTTAGTTTTTGGCGCTAATAATTAAAACATATCACTAAAACAAAATAATATTTAATTGTGTTTTTTAATAATGAATATCTTGATATTATCTAAAATTTGTAAGAAATCTGCACTACTATAATAAAACCATTTATTTTATTTACATCTTTAAAATATTTATTAGAAAAGAATATGCTATAGAATGAAATATTGGTCCATATGAGAACAATGGGGAACATATGTCAACAAATAGTTTGGTCAATATGAAATTGAAATGTAGATTTGGAATTATAGGTAATGATTTAGCACTTTAAACATCAAGGGGGTCACAATACTATATAAGTGTGCCCCATATGGTGATCCCTATGTCATTGAATGTGTTGACAAAAAACTCTATACCCTGCACTGAGAAGCAAATCCTTGTGTCTGAGAGGACTTCACAAGCACATTACAATAATGGACATCTCATTCTGGGATTAATGTATCTCTAATACATTACAACCAGATTGAAAACCAATCTGATTGCACAAAATGGTGGGAACTGACTTCAAGAAACCTGATATAAATAGTTAGAACATCATCATCTCGGCCCATACACTTCCCACTGTTGGGCTCGAGCCTCCTCCACGATAGCAGGGAATTTGATCTACAATACCATGTTGGTCAGATATGTTGGTATAGGGTTTCATTTTGAGTTTTCCTTCTGTTGCACAGATATTATGTGCATGATATATCCCACAGTTGTCTTGTACGACATCCACGAGCAAGATAGGGTGTGGTGAATTATATTCTAACTCTGCCATCACACTGAAAAGGATTAGGTACCAAATAATAAAATATGATGATGATTTTGAGTTTTATGACTGACCTCTTGTTTAGCATCAAACCTCCATAAGAAAAATCCAGAATAAATGATGATCAGACATCAAATGGAGTTGGCTCAGGTTGATGTAAAGCTCTTAGTTGTCTTTTATGACTCCCACAAGTTATAAATGGGGGTAGTATTTGTAGCCACTAGCACAGCAAATATTAACATATATTTCATAGAAAATGAATCTTTTTGCCTACCAATATTAGCTGTATAATAACCAGATTTGCCAGTTTCCATTATTTTGTGTGGTGACGGAGTAAGAAAACAAACCACCACTCCCTATCTTGCCCATGGATATCTTGAGAGACGACTAAGAGATATAATATGCATATAACATCCATGCAAGAGAAGAAAAACTCAAAATAAAACTCTATACCAACCTGTCTGAGCAGCATAGTAAGGTGAATTTCCCTCCTATTGTGGAGGAGGTTCGAGCCCAGCAGTGGGACATGCATGAGCCAAGATGATGAAATTATGGATAACCAGATGACAATCGGATGTTTCTCTCATTAACTGCAATCCTTATTACTACTTAAGAAACAACACTTGGAAAACCTACATGCACGATTAATAGTGTAATTTTTTGTAATGTTACTTCTTAGTACCACAAAGAGAATCCACAGGTCATCTATATTCCAACATAGGTCAAACTATTGCCATTTAATAAACATATCAATCAAAATATTACACTTTGTCCTAGCCATTGGAAAAGCCCTTAACTACTATATTGTTCAAACTCAGACACTGATAATCTTATATACCACTTGAACAAACCAAGCTATGTGGGAACTCAATTTATAACCTATTTTTATAATGACAATTTGAATAAATTATAATACTATGTAATTTAATAACTTATTATTATTATTTATCACTCAAACACTGAAAAAGTTTGAAGAGAATATAGGTTATATTTTTAAATGCAATAAATAAACCTTACCTCTTCTTCTTCCTCAGTTTGTTTTTCGCCATCAGCTGGAGATTCACCTTCATTTTCCTTTTTATTAATAGGTTTTACACTAATTTCACACATTTCTTTCAACTTCTCAGTAACATCAAAGTCTTGACTATTCTCTTCTTGTTTGATATCTAAATAATCCTCAGCTGTTTTCTCTGAACACAGCTCACTCCCTTCCACTTCAGCGATTTCCACATTTTTGTTGTCTAAATCACCCTCGTCAATAATGTCACCGATTGAAAGTGTTTTAGGTACTGTTTCCTGTATGATTTCAGGCGCAGATGGGCATTCAGAAACTACAGTAGCTTCTACAGGAGACTGATCATTATTAATTGATGAATTCATTTGATGTTTTGGTGCCACTATGTCACCTGTCTCTGGATCAAGGTAACTCTCATTTTCTTCGTTAAGTTCTTGCACAGCATTTGGGTTAACCTGAAACTCTTCTTCTGATAGTCCATCACTTTCTGACTTACTATCACTTGTAAAATCACTTAATTCTAATAAATTGTTACCAACTAAACTTCGTATTGTAATACCAGTGTCCTTTTTAAGTTTTTTAGTAAAATCGTGGAAGCTTCTGACTGCTTCCATTTTCCTTTTCTGACTCATGGGCCTTTGCTTTGGAGCTGAGCGTCTGCGTGAAGTCATAGCAGCTGCTTGAGCAAAATGAGCTCGTTGTATCCTTGCAATAGTTTCTTCATCATCCTCACTGTCAAGAACTTCATCGTCAGAGTCCTCAGCTTCTTCCATGTTACCCTGCATTTTATTTTTTACTGAACTACTAGTGCCGGCCGCATCAACCATGGTAATAAAACTAATTTCCAATAAGTAGCTTATGATAACTAAGCCCACCTATCGAAAGTCATCATTTCCACATTTCTATGACAGAAACTAAAAATACACACTATTGTTGTTATAAACACAAACTTATTTGCCAATTGTAGCTGTTACTCGTCTTGACACAAACGATAATTTCAGGAGTTGCTCTTTGTGACTTTTACAGAAGACGGCGTTAAAAGATCGAAGGAATCAAGCCGGACGATATAATCATTTAACACAGCACGCCTAATGAAATGAAAAATATGACATATCAACTCATATCAACTTATTTGTTTTTAATTATCGATGTTAGACTAATGCCTGCAATTAAATTTTAGGAAGCCATTACTTCCGCATTAAATAGCCTATTCAACTATTCCTATACAATTTGTGTATTCGCCAAGCGTGTTTACAAAAATTGTAGATGGGCAATGCGTCACAAAATGTCACAAAGACTTTAATATCAATTACCATTACAGTTTTTAATTGCTCATCCTCATATAGATAAATTGCCTGTAAATCTCATAACAATATCTCAAATATGTCATTGGAAATACATCCTTGTTGTTTCAAAACAATGTGTTAAAATTGTAGTAGCAAATATTTTTAATTCATGGCAACATTATTGATTTCTTTGGAGTTGACATGTAACTTTGTAGTCTATGCAAGTGGTCTATGCCGCTAAAGCATAGAGTAAATATGAAAATGCCTTAAGCATGCGCTACACGGTTTGAAACAGAGGTTTAAAGCATTGTAGATAGATGTTTTATGCTAAATTTCGTATGACTTTTAAACGCCCTTGGTAGCGAGGCTTGCGCTTAAACCGCTGGCCAAACGTTGGTTTATATCTTGTTTGAAACCGTCTAGCCGCTTGCTTTAAACCAAGTGAACGATAGTCACGCTGCAGACCTGCAGAGGCGAGCGAGCGTGGACGTACGCGATGACGTTCTGCGCACAAAATGGCGCGTGAGCAGACAAAACGCATTCGCGATCGATCGACTCGAGAAGTTAAGTAATAAACTCTACTTCTCGAGTTATACAAAGACTTGCTCTGCTTTTGGGACTTATATTGTGAAGGGTATAAAAAAAAGTGCCCGCACAAAATATTTTTCTTCCAATTTTGCCGCCCTTCTAATAGTGGCGCCCGGGGCGGTCCGCCCCTCCGCTCAGTAAATGCTACTACTTAGGTAAGGTAGCGATTCATATATTTTTCTAATATTGTTATTGTTTTGTAGTTGCTTTGATATTTTTAATAATATTGTGTTTTCTTAGTGATTTGATATTGTAGAAAAGTTGTTGTAGCATTTATTTGGCACCAACTTCAAAATTATAAAATAAATATTTAATCATTTCTATTTAATTTAATTAAAATACATATGACTTTGTGCGAAGTAAATTTATTTTTTGCTTTTTAATTTAGGTACTGTTTGAAGTCGGTTTATTTTTTACAAAAAATTATTTTACGATTTTAAGTGATGGGTAGACCGAGCAAGAAGGATTCTTCTCGAATGAGGAGACGTCGTTTACTTGAGACAGAAAATGATAGACGAAAACGATTAGACAAAATTAAAAAAAAAAGCTAATAAGAAGAGAATAAATGAAACGTCAGAGGAGCCCAAAAATAGATTGTCGGCTATGAGAGCTTATATATCAAATATATTAACTAACGAAAGTCAAGAAGATCATGACCATCGTTTTTCTTTCTTTGATTCGTGAGCGATTATCAAATGAAACCGAAGAAATAACCCGTGTTCACCAGTTGAGTTTGATTTATTAAATGCTGTAAATCATTGAAGAATACTCCCAACTGTCTATGGACTCCATCATCCGATCTACTGCAGACTTTCATTATAATCCATATAGGTGCAAAGTTCGCATTAATATAAATGAATTAAGTCCAAACACGAGGTAGCTACTTTAAACCATTGAGAAGTTCCCTAAACTATCTTCGTCTTCATCATCAGACCCCTAATGACAGTCCCAACCCATCTAGATGTAAAGTTCTTGTCAATACAGATTAATCAAGCTCAAGCATAAGGTAGCTGCAGTGAATCGTTGAGGAGTGCCCTGGAGCGTCTCTGCTCCATCATGAGATCTACTCCAGACCTTTATTAAATTGTAGTGCTTTAAAGAAATACTTAATGAAAAAACTTACAAACGCAGTAGTCGCCCCTACGATGTTTGAAAGTTCCCCTTGTTTTCTCTGGTCTGCCATCATCAAACTCTGATTTCCTTATCATGGAACCAACTTTGGAATATCTTCTTTTCGACAAAAAAGGAATCTTGAAAATCTTTTCTTAAACGACGAAGTTATCCGCGAACAGACATAACAAAAGCATATATACAGTCGAATTGAGAAACCTCCTCCTTTTTTTTTTGAAGTCGGTTAACAAGTATCACTTAAGCCCTACATACTACTACCCAGTTTTCATCGACCAATTACCGTACTATCCCCTAACTCCTAACCGTTAAGGAGATCTTTAGCTTCACCATCAGCACAGCAGCATCAGGTGTTGATTCAAGCATACCTCACAAGCAACATGTTAGCCCTACCTACTACTAAATAGTTTCCATCGACCAATTGCAGTACTGTCTCCCAACTCCTAACCGTTAAGGAGTTCTGTAGCTTCATTCAGCACAGCAGCATCAAACGTTGACACCCTGAAGCATATACCTGAGTAAGACATGATTATTACGAAACAACAACACCATATGAGCAAACAATTTTCGGTGGTTGCCCTCGATTTCTCCTGGATCCCATCATCAGACCCTGACCTGGTGAAAATGGGACCACCTCAGAAGTAAACTCTATCTGAGAAAAGAAAAATTTTTTAAATCCGTCTACAATTGACGGAAATATCGGTGAACATTTTATTGGTGGTAGGACCACACTGTAGACAGTCTTTTGTCTGCAGTCGCGGGCCGGTCCGTCCGGGGCAGTACCACACTCTCGCAGAAGATCGACGTTTGAGTAGTAGCAATTTGCTGCTGCACTTCGTTCGGTGAGCGAGAGAGCCGGGAGCCCAGCTTTCTGGGTGTGTTTGTGTGCGGCGGGTTTTGGTGAGGCCTGAAACCTGCGGTGGTGAGGTCTTGGTCAGGGTATTGAGCGTGAGGGGCTGGCATGGTGTACAGGGAGACCCGATGGGAATGGTCACCGCCGGCCACCTGCCGGTCAGCAGGGGACCCGAACCCAGGATGATCCTCGGCGGCTACGCACGGGGGGGCATCGGGGGCCCTTCCGTACATCGTGTCAGCTCCTCACAAAACTCACTCCTCGACCATGCACTATGCCCCGCCCATTTTTTTTTTGTTATCACCGAACTCCGTTGTACACATTCACACTCCCTTCCTCCTCCTCTTAAACAATAACTCATGGCCAAGAAAAATAAAAAGAGAACGTTTTCTACGGCGGTCCCCTTATCCACATTTGATGTGGATTTTTGCAATATCAGGGGTCTACATAGCAATCTCGACGCCGTCCACCATCACCTCGAGACGGCGCGGCCTGCCTTACTCTTTTTAACGGAGACGCAGATAGGTGCTCCGGATGACATTTCGTACTTAAATTACCCCGGCTACGAGTTGGAGCATACCTTCCGTCGTAAAGCCGGGGTGTGCGTATTCATCCGAGGTGATATCTGCTGTCGCCGCCTTCGGGCCCTCGAACATGGTGACTTGTCAATCCTATGGCTACGCGTAGACTATGGAGGCCTTACCCGCATCTACGCATGCCTCTACAGGTCCCATGGCAGTGATCCGGGGTCAATTCAATTATTTGAGAACGTCCAATGGGGGATTGACGAAATATTGGAGCAGTGTCCATCAGCGGAGGTGATGGTTGTTGGAGACTTCAACGCTTATCATAAAGAGTGGCTAGGGTCCCGAACCACTGACCTCCGGGGTCGACATCTCTTCAATATGGTCTCGGCCTATGGTCTCTCACAACTGGTGACACAGCCCACCCGTATCCCAGATATTGAGAGCCATGAGTCTTCTTTACTGGATCTTCTGCTGACTACACACCAGCACGGATATCAGGTAGTGGTTGAAGCCCCTCTTGGATTTTCTGACCACTGCTTGGTTCGTAGCAGTGCCCCTGTTGTAAGGCCTAGTCGTTCTAAGGCGACTGGGACTCGCAGAGTCTGGCAATATAAGTCAGCAGATTGCGATGGACTCCGCGAGTTTTACGCATCCTACCCATGGAAGCGGCTTTGCTTCGCCTCTGGGGACCCTGGCATCTGTGCGGACTGCGTTACCGAAACGGTTATTACGGGGATGGAATTATTCATCCCCAACACCAAAATACCCGTCGGTGGCCGCAGCCGACCCTGGTTTAACAAAACCTGCAGGACGGCTGCATGCCAGAAACAGTCCGCATATCGGGCCTGGAATAGGGCCAAAAAATGCCAGGACCCGAACGCCAAAGAGGTGAAGCGGAAATTTAACGCCGCTTCTAGATCTAGTAAGAAGGCTATTGCCAGAGCCAAGGCGGAACATGTTGCCAGAATTGGCGAGCGATTGCAAAGCTATCCCGCTGGGAGTCGTGCATTCTGGTCGCTTGCCAAGGCTGCCCAAGGCAACTTCTGCCAGCCCAATCTCCCACCACTGCAAAAACACGATGGTAGTCTGGCCCACCGCGCACAGGAGAAGGCCGATCTTCTAGGTCAATTCTTTACCTGTAACTCGACTTTGGATGCCGGAGCTGCCACACCACCTACTATCCCAAGGTGCGAAATCCGCATCACGCAGCGAGCGGTTAGGCGGGAGCTGCGGCTTTTAGACGTCCATAAGTTGAGTGGACCGGATGGCATCCCTGCAGTGGTACTAAAGACGTGCGCCCCTGAACTGACTCCCATCCTCACGCGCCTATACCGACTTTCCTACGCTACTAATAGGGTTCCGTCTTCGTGGAAGGTAGCCCATGTCCACCCAATCCCTAAAAAGGGAGACCGGTCTGACCCATCGAATTACAGGCCAATTGCGATAACATCCTTGCTCTCCAAGATAATAGAGAAGGTTATAAACCGCCAGCTTCTGCAGTACCTTGAGGATCGCCAGCTTATCAGTGATCGCCAATACGGCTTTCGTCATGGTCGGTCGGCTGGTGATCTTCTTATGTACCTCACACACCGTTGGGCAGAGGCCTTGGAGGGCAAGAGTGAGGCGCTGGCGTTCAGCCTAGATATCGCAAAGGCGTTCGATAGGGTCTGGCACAAGGCACTTCTATCGAAGCTACCATCATACGGAATCCCCGAGGGACTCTGTGATTGGATCGCCAGCTTTTTGGATGGTCGGACTATAAAAGTCGTCGTAGATGGCTCCTGCTCCGATACCATGACCATTAATGCTGGTGTACCACAAGGCTCGGTGCTTTCCCCGACGTTGTTTATCCTGCATATCAATGACATGCTCTCTATCGAGAGTATGCGTTGCTATGCGGATGACAGCACGGGTGATGAGCGGTACACTGAGCAACGGAATATCCCTCGGAGTACTCAGGAAAGAAGGGTTCAACTTGTGTCTGAAGTCGAGCGCTCTCTGGGGCGGGCCTCGGAATGGGGTGAACGGAACCTAGTCCAGTTCAACCCCACAAAGACACAAGTTTGCGCGTTCACTGCAAAGAAGGACCCGTTTGTCATGGCGCCACAGTTCCAAGGAGTAACTCTCCCAATTTCTGAGAGTATTGGGATTCTCGGCGTCAAAATATCGAGCAAAGTCCAGTTTGGGAGTCATTTGGAGGACAAAGCCAAATTGGCAAGCAAAAAGTTGGGTGTCCTGAACAGAGCCAGGCGGTACTTCACACTGAGACAGCGTCTTGTGCTATACAAAGCACAAGTTCGTCCTCATGTGGAGTACTGCTCACATCTCTGGGCAGGTGCGCCCAAATATCAGCTAGACCCACTTGACTCCCTGCAAAGACGGGCTGTTCGAATCGTCGGGGATCCCAATCTTACGGACAGATTGGAGTCGCTGGAGCAGCGGAGAGACTTTGGGTCACTCTGTGTACTCTACCGACTCTTTCACGGGGAGTGCTCCGAGGAACTGTTTGTCTTGGTACCACCGTCACCATTCTACCAACGTACCACTCGACATCGTAGCAGGGTTCATCCATTTCACCTGGAAACGTTATGGTCTTCAACTGTACGTTTTCAGCACGCACGTGCAAGCTCTGGAATGAACTACCTGCTGCTGTGTTTCCCGAGCGCTATGACATGTCCTTCTTTAAACGAGGTTTAAGAAGAGTATTTCCTTCACGGTAGACAGCGGCCTAGCTGTGCCCCTGGTATTGCAAAGGTCCATGTGCAGCAGTTTCACTTACCATCAGGTGTGCTGCTTGCTCGTTTGCCACCGTTGGCAATAAAAAAAAAAAAAACATACTTAAAAAAAATATTATGCATACAGACGAATTGAGAACCTCCTCCTTTTTTGAAGTCGGTTAATAAAACACAAAGAAGAAATGCGTGGGATACTTAATTTTTTTCCTTCAATTGCATACAAAAGTGCAAGACTTACTCCAACTTTTTGTTTTTTGATAGGTAAGGCGCCATGGCGTCGTTGTAGTCAAAATACGGTACGCAAGCGTAAAGACGTCCTAACCGCGCCACGTTCTGTAAACACTGTTAGTTTCAAACTAGCTTTAAACCATGCAGCCAGCAAAGCGCTCTTCTCCTTTTTCTGTTTCAAAGCGTGTAACGCATGTTTTATAGGAAAGGTAATTTCTTCATTTGGCCTTCCGACTGAATCAACTCGAAATCTATACAGTTAACTAACTTAAACGTTTTAAATGAAGCTAATTTTAGGGATTTTATCGCACTTGCATTATGCTTACGGCAGGATCATTGGAGTAGTGACCAATAAACCCTGAAAAGTGTTCAAAAGGTCGGGTAATCAGAATTCAAATATACCTAAACGCGATAAAATCTATATATGTATTAACATTAGTTATATTTAAAATCTTAAAAAATGGTGAACATTAAGTGACTTGAATATACTTTTAAAACTTGAAGATTGTCAAATACCCCGGTTTAAATTTTTATCAAATACCTGCAGCGAGAGGTAAGGCGACAGCCTCGACTCTTATCCGTCCATAAGTAGCTAGACGAGTGGACTGAATGGCAACCTTGTAATGGTCCTAAATACGTACACCCCTGAGCTGATTCCCATCCTCACACGCCTGAAGGGCCGTCTTTACCAGGGGGTGCAAGGGGTGCGGAGCGCCCGGGAGCGCCTGTCGAGCGCTGAATTTTTGGATATTTATATAAGTAGCAAAATGATCTCTAAGTCAATAATAGAGTGTAAGTTCATTTGAAATGGGCGTGCGGCGCGGCACCTGTGCGTCTATCATAGGCGAGTAATTGCGAGTAATTAGATGATTTGCGAGGCCAAAGATATGATAATGGGGCCAATATGAGGGGGAAAAATATAGGGCTCCAAAAAAAAATATTGGACATGAATCTTCGTGTTTTTTACGTACTGTGTGCTGCTCACTCCCTTAATTTAGTAGTAAATGACGCCGCTAAAAGCTCATTGGAAATTACAAACTTTTTTCTGTATTGTCCAAGAAATCAATGCATTTTTTCAGCATCCACATCACGCTGGGATGTAATTATGAAACAGATACCTACTTTGACATTAAAACATTAAAATACGCGTTGGGAAAGTAGGTTTCATGCTCTTAGAGGACTCCGTTTTAACATGGATAAAATTTACGATGCATTATACTATATTTTTACAAATAATAAGTATGACAGCGACACAAAAAACATAGCGAGTTCATTAATAGCCAAATTAAAATCTTATAGGTTTATATGTTCAATAGTTATATGGTACAATATTTTACTAAAAATTAATATTGTAAGCAAAAATTTGCAAAAATCGGACGTAATTATTTCAGAAGCCACCAAAATGATTAATCTGGTTAAAAAAGATTTGGAGAAATACCGCACCGATAGCGCGTTTGAACAGTTGTTATCTGATGCAAAATTAATTGCTGAAGAATTAGAATGCGAAACAGAATTTAAAGAAACTGCTCGTCCACGTCCCCGAAAAAACATTTTAATTACGACGCTGTAGATGAGCCCATTTTAGACCCAAGCAACAAATTTAAAGTGTTTTTATTTTTTTCTACTGGACACTGCTATCTCGAAATTAAATGAGAGATTCGATTTGCTGACGGAACATAATTCAGTTTTTTCACTCTTCCAAAACATTGAATGCTGGAATAAATTAGAAATGCATGAAAAAAATCTCAGTGTTATCGCCTCCAAGAAAAACTAAAACATTTAAAAATAGATTTGATATTGACCGGGAGGATTTATATAATGAATTAGAATTGATGCCAATATTTTTTCCCAATGCATCAACAAGTACTCCCACTGATTTTTTAAGCTATATATATATTCTAATAATTTAATTTCTTCATTTCCCAATATCTCAACAGCTCTGCGTATATATTTAACACTGCCTGTTACAGTAGCAGAAGGTGAAAGATCCTTTTCAAAATTAAAATTAATAAAAAATTATCTTCGTTCAACCATGACCCAAGATAGACTGACAAACTTAGCCATTATAAGTATAGAATCCAAAATTGATATAAAAATAAATGATTTAATTAAAATCTTTGCCAACTCAAAAGCAAGAAAAATTGAGTTTGTTTGATGTACATACACATTATGTACATGTAATAAATAGATATTTTGTAATCGAAGTTTTAAGTTTAATTTTGTTTTTTAGAGTAATAAATAAATAAATTATCAAAATTACGTGTATTGTGTTTTCTTGGTTGACTAGGACCCCTTTCATACTGCAGTGTGTCGTCGGTCGCGTGCTACGCTGCAGTGTAAAAAAACGAGGGCTCAGGCTGAGTCCCGCACCCCGGCGCAGAATAGACTTAAGACGGCCCTGCACGCCTGTACCGACTTTTCCACTTGCACTAAGGAATTAATCCTTGTATTGCGGAGGTATGTACATCCAGACTCAGAACAACAATTTATGGATCGCACAAACTGGTTGTCCTGCGTGGGATTCGAACCCATCACGGTCGGTATTTCAACCTTGAAGATCACCAGCTCATTAGTAATCGCCAATAAGGCTTTCGTCTTGGTCGGCCGGCTGGTGATCTGCTTGTGTACCTCATTCACCGTTGGGCAGGGGCCTTGAAGAGCAAAGGTGAGGCGCTAGCGTTCAGCCTAGATATCGCAAAGGCGTTCGCTGGGTCTGCCACACTTTTATCGATGCTACCATCATTTGGAATCCCCAACGAGTTGTTAAAATCGTTGGGATCCCAATTTTATGAATAGGTTGGAGTCACTGGAGCGGCGATGACGTTGGATCATTCTGTGTACCCTACTGGGTCTTTCATGGTAAGTGCTCTGAGGAACTGTTTGACTTGGTCACCTTTTTACCAACGTACCACTCGACACTGCAACAGGGTTCATTCTTTTCAACAGGAAACCTTATGGTCTTCGAATGTACGTTTCCAGGGATCATTTCTCCCAAGTACCTGTAGGCTCTGGAAGGAACTGCCGGTTGCTGTTTACCGAGCGCTATGACATATCTTTGTTTAAACAAGGTTTAAGAAGAGAATTTTCTTCATAGTAGGCAACCTACAGTAGTCCTAGCCCCTGTTATTGAAAAGATCCATGTGCGGTAGCATTACGTATCATCAGAAGTCTTATAGTAGAGAACCTACCTATAGTAGAGAAATAACCAAACAGATACTCTCATCTGCTTGGTTATTTGCCACCATCAGAAACAAAATAAAACAAGCATTTAACAGCATTCACAGGATTTCATCAAGAACTATAAATAATAGTAGTCATATTAGGGGTAAGTAGTTGCTACCCCTTGCTTGCCCGTGGGAGTCGTAGAAATCGGCTAAGGGTTCACCAGGAGAGTGGGTAGCAGCTCTCTTCTGGAAAATATATAGGTAACATTTTACTGCGATCGCCAACCCGCCTGCCAAGCGCGGCGATTACGGCATTATCCCCTCATGAAAAGTAGAAAAGAAATCCGATGACTTGGTGAAAGTTGCTGGGCGTCGTTGGATGCAGGCGGCACATAACCACTCTCTGTGGCGTAACATGAGGGAGGTCTACGTCCAGCAGTGTACGGCGATCGTTCCGACTACGCGTCTGTTCCAATTATTCCCCATCTGTTAAAACTCATCCCATCACTATCCATCACCTCATTCTATCCATAACCATCTGTCCGAACTCAACCCATCCATGGACAGACACATCCTGTCCCTCACCACATACGTGACTATCCGTCATCACTCGTTTCATCCTCACCGTCCGTTACTCATCCCATCCCTCATCATCCGAAATTCATCCATCACCACTCGTCCCATCCATCACCGTGTATCCCGTCCATGCTCATACGTCACTACTCATCCTATACGTCCCTCATACCATACATCACCACTTATCTCATATAACACCGCTCATCTCATTCATCACCACCTGTTACTCAACGTATCCATCACCACTCTTTTCATCCATCACCATCAATCAACACTCATGCTTTGAGTCAGGCCTAGATGGTGTGAATTAGGTGATTAGGAAGACCTAGGCTAGTGCATATGGTGAATGTTTATCGATATGTTTGCAGCACTAGAACTTTCCGTGTGGTGACGGAGTAAGAATACAATTCATCACTCCCTATCTTGCCCGTGAATGTCGTAGGAGACTACTAAGGGATATGATATCACATAACATATGTGTAAGAGAAGGAAAACTCGAAATGAAACCGTATACCAACATGTCTGACCAGCATGGTATAGTAGGTCAAATTCCCTCCCATTGTGGAGGAGGCCCAAGTCCAACAGTGGGACGTATATAGGCTGCGATGATGATGATGACTAGAATATATGTCATTATGACAATGATGACTTACAGCACGGAAACGTGGTCCCCTAAATGTAGGCCTCATAACCAGGCTCAAAGTCGCTCAGCGTGCTATGGAGCGGGCTATGCTCGGGATTTCTCTGCGAGATAGAATCCGAAATTTGGCAATCTGCAGAATGGGTTAACCGACATAGCACGAAGAATTAACACGCTGATGCAATGGGCAGGCCACATCGCTCGACGAACTGACAACCACTGGGAAAGAAAGGTTCTCGAGTGGCGACCACGTAACGGACGACGCGGTGTAGGTCGCCCAAGGTGGACCGTCGACCTGGTGAAAGTTCTGGGCGTCGTGGGATGCAGACGGCACAGGACTACACTTTGTGGCGTAACATGAGGCGGCCTGCCTCGTCCGTCCAGCTTGGCTTGGTATATCCGATAGGCAAGCAAACCTAATTAAGAAGTTTAAATTTTTGTGTATTTAAGCATTATTAGCAACAACAACAACTATTCGTTGAATCAGTTATCAATAACAAACTCAGTTTACCCCAGGTGCTATATTATTCGTGAATCGTGTACAACGCTTGTCTGGCCTCTGAGCAGTTCCCTGGGTGTTGAGAGGAGGAGAGGCTACTGCTCCTACAAAAATCGAGACGTTTTTCGTTTAAAGCTGTTGGCCTAATACGGTTTCCGGAAGGGGCGTTCGACAATCACGGCCTTGCCGTGCCGTGGTCACAGAGGCAGTCACCGACGGAGGGGTGCCTTTGACGCTGACAAGGAACTCGGTAATAGTGGTGGGCCCAATGGTGAATGGGTGGGAATACGGTGTGTTATGCAGTGGCGTGCCACCCCGCACGGAATAGAGAGCGTGTGCTGACCGCGAAAAACAAAAAAAAACGTCCATGCGACTCAGGATCCTCTTATAGCGACCATAGAGGACCATACCGGCCAGGGCTTAACGCGGATACTACATAGATCATTGGTTGATGGACCGGGAATTAGTCCGTCAACTGCAGAAAGAGCGACAACACAGTTTTCTTGCCGGGGCGTCAAAGGGGATGGTACCTGAAAGGGTTATCTGCCGGGCCGGCCACAGATGTCACGGAATCGGTACCAGTGGTCGGCCCAATGACGATGGGTGGGAATACGGTAGGTTATGGGGCCGCACGCCGCCCTGGATGAACTAAACGGGGTATGTGCAGACCATAGCCTACCCTAAAAAAAAAGAGTGCCATATTATTTAGTTTTCATAATCATTGAAATTTTCATAATATATTTCATGAATTTATAAAATAAATAAATAATACGATTTTGACTTTATTTACATATTATTTATTTTTAGCAACACAATTAACTACTGAACAAAATTCCAATGTTTTAAGCAGCATTTGCTATACGTTTTTCCCGTAGTCTCAAACGACGTTCACGTTCGAATTCCTTCATTCGTAAAATATAGCTGAAATAAAAGTAAGTCCATTTTTACTATATCCTTTCCATAGCAATTAAGTTCAAGGCTCATAATTATACCAAAAATATCTTTGTTAGAGTTATAATAAAACTAACGCAGTCTTAACAAAACTTGTAAATAAAACTACTTTTACGGATTATATCGCGTTTGTATTTGATTTATGATTGCCCGACGTTTCGAACACTTTGCAGCATTCATGGTCACGGGCGGACTAAGGTGTCTCACGTCCAACAAGTAATCGTTATTACAAACATTTACAATATTTTCTGTATCGGGTAGATAATTGTAAATGTTTGTAATAACGATTACTTGTTGGACGTGAGACACCTTAGTCCGCCCGTGACCATGAATGCTGCAAAGTGTTCGAAACGTCGGGCAATCATAAATCAAATACAAACGCGATATAATCCGTAAAAGTAGTTTTATTTACAATGTGTAGTGCTCGCGTAAACATCAGATATCATTAACAAAACTTGTTAAAACTAGTTTTGTAAAGTAAACTCGAGCTACTAATTGTCGTGGTGATCATAAAGAATACTCATGTCCCCTTTTTTCCCAGAACTCAAAGCTGACAACTCACGATGTTGCCCATTGGCGTTTTTGTTCACATCCGATATGGACCACTGTACTATGTGCAATAGTTAATTTATTAGAATTTCATTAAAATAATGAAGTCATAATTTCAGCAATACGTCTCACAGCTGGGCTCAAGTCTTTTCAGTAGTAGAGAAACTTTCAACTGTACCATGCTGATCAAACAGGTGCTCAAGAATTTTCCTTTTCTTTTGGATAGCTGTTATATGTATTATATCGCTTAGTCGCTATTTACGACACCCACGGGCAAGGTGTGGTAAATCGTATTCTTACTCCGTCACCGTAAAGATAGGTAAAGTATGTAGCAAATTAAAAAAGTTTATACAATTAGTTGTTGATACTCAATCCGATGAAAAATGGACAGAAATGGTAGTATTTTTATTTCTTTTGGGGTGGGTTGCGATCGTCGCACTCCTCGCATCACTCCGTCCAGGGCGACAGAGGGGCGTAAGCACGCACTCCCGCGACCCACCCATGATGCACGTCGCCTGTCGTCGTTGGGCCGACCACCGGAGCACCCTGCTCCGGTGGTCGGCCCAACGACGAAGACAACGTGTCGCGGGTGGGTTACGGGTGTGCGTGCTTACGCCCCTCTGTCGCCCCGAACGGAGTGGTGCGAGGAGTGCGCCGACCGCAACCCACCCCAATAAAAAAAAAATCCATCCAATAATCTATTCCATGATCTAGTGACTGTCGAGGGAGTCATTTCTGCCACGATATGCTTTAGTACTTTGTTGGACATATCATTTTGAAAAGTATATAATAATCATGTAGACCAAAATCCATTGCTCGGATGTCATAACTAACCTATGGGCTCTGAAAAGTCTAGGAAAGATCTCAAATATCTGTGTGAATTAACTTGCAAAATTTTTGATAAATTATGTCACAATAATGCAATGGCATTTATAACAATATTTTATGATGTAGGTATATATTTTATGATATAGGTCTATACTTTTATACTAATATTATAAAGAGGAAAGGTTTGTATGTATGTTTGTAACAAATAGGCTCCGAAACAACTGGACCGATTCAAAAATTCTTTCACCAATGGAAAGCTATCATATCAGGGAGTAACATAAGCTATAATTTATCCCAGTATTCCCACGGGAACGGGAACTACGTGGGTAAGGCCACTGAAACCAAAAGCGAGGGCGAGTTGCTCGTACTATGTAAAAGTATAATATAATAAACGGTTAATTACTTGATGTCAGTGGTCAGCCCGACGGAATACCCCCTATTTGGGGTACCCTCCCATCGACCGACGTCCCCCTCTCGGGGAGGACGTCGGTCTTTCCTCACGCGGTTGGCCTCTCAGCAGGTGAGGGACTAATTCCCCGGTCACATCACCCACAGCCTCGGCTAGGGCGGCAAGAGCCGCAGGTATTCGCGCCTACGCCGCCTCAGTCGCCTTAGCAGCATGGTGTAAATTACATATTTTATGGGTTGTAAACCATTAATAATTGACAGAACATGTTGATAATTAAAAAAAGACTTACTCATCTTTTTCACAGGTCAAGTAAGCATGTTTTTCATGGGCACACTTATAAAACAGTGGCATATTTTTGTGACGACACGATTGATATTCCAGCAAATGGTGAGCACAATAGTCTCGGTACTTTTGTGGAATCTTGGCAGAGATGAGGTCTTCCTCCTTGGCAATCATTTCTAAAAGAAGAAGACTATAATACTTAAACCTAAATACAAGATTAAGTTGACAAGAAGTCTTTTATTGTTATCCTTAAATATTTTGAGCATTGTAATTTATTAAGACCATTAAAAATGCTTTGTTTGTCTGTGTCATAACCTAAACACAAATTATGTAATAGTTTAATTCTTGAAATATATTATCAATTTATTTTAAAGTAACATAGAATTCATATTTCGTCTTATTTTAATCAAAAGATGTTTACCTCTTGGTGCTCTATCAAAGGAAAATCCTACTTGTGGGTCAAATGTAGGTTTATCATCCATGTAAAGATCTACATTTTTGGCATTATAGGAGCCAAGTATTTGACCCATAATTGCAGTATATATTAATGTTTTCAGACACTGATGATTGTGCCACCACACTTGGCGCTTTGACCTGGCCTTACAGAGACCACAAGTTTTCTGTATTCTGTATTATAGTTATTATTTTGGGTCTGTCAAATTCCGTCGTAATTTTCTTTAGGCATGTTGAAAAAATAACGATATATCGATGTTTTTCGTTCGATATATCGATATTTTTAACAGATATATTTTGATCCGATATATCGATATTAAATATTCAATATCGAAAATCGTATCAAAAACGATATTTTTTTTATTTGTGTAAATCAAGTCGCTAGAACCTAGAACCGTAAAAGATAGGAAACAAAAGTAAAACAGTAGCTGTATGTATAGTCTGTGATTAGTATGTTTTGATTGCATTGCGTTATGTATATATTATTATGTCACTTTTAGTACGGACAGTTATTGTTATTGACAAACATGATAATCGTATTATTCTAATACATATATTCAACTGTCGCTTAGAATTCAAATGATAATTTGTTAAACGAATGTTTTATTGCTTATTTTTTTCATAGATTTGTTATTAAAAAATAGCTTCATCATCATTATTACAGCCCACATACATCCCACCGTTGGGCTCGGGTCTCCTCCATAATGGAAGGTTAATTGACCTACTATACCATGCTGGTCAGACGTGTTGGTATAGGGTATTATTTCGAGTTTTCCTTCTCTCGCATAGCTGCTATATGCGTTTTATATCTCTTAGTCGTCTCGTACGATCACCCACGGGTAAGACAGGGGGTGGTGAATTGTATTCTTACTCCGTCACCAGAGAGAGAATAGCTAGAATAGAATAAAAATAGCTTATAACCATAATTACCCGGAAATCAAAGTGTTTTCATTTTTAGTAATTTGTTCTTAACTAAGTAACACGTGACGTCGGGTTAAGAATACAATAGTCGCCACCCCTTGTGAGTCATAAAAATCAGATAAGGGTTTACCAGGAGAGTGGGCAGCAGCTCTCTCCTGGGAAATGTATAAATTCTCATTGCGATCGCCAAACCGCCTACCAAGCGTGGCGATTAAGGCATTATCTCCCCCTGATGAGTAGAAAAGAAATGACCCCCCCTCACGGCAGCTCTGAGACCCCACAGGCTCATTTTGGTGGCGGACCCGGTAGTGGAGGAGCGCAAAATCCGCAAAGATATTGTTTTGAGCCACGTCTACAAATTGTTTTTGAGTGTCATTACCAATTAACTCATATACAAACTTAATGACTTTCAGCCACCCGCCAATGCCGGCTGCTGAAAAGGCTATAGCACCATAGACCATATCATCATTCTTCGGCAGATTATCCAGAAGAGCGAAGAGTACAATCGGCCTCTCTGTATAGCGTTTCTGGGCAATAAAAAAACCTTTGATTGAGTCGAAACTTAGGTGGTGCTGCAGTCCCTTCAACGGTGCCAAATCGACCATCGTTATATCGAAGTGCTTTCGAATGTCTGTCCGTATCCGGGATAAGAGTACGAAACCGACCCAGTTGCAGAAAGGCAGGGAGACGTCATCTCTCTGAAAGTGTTCACCACTGCACAGGAAGTTGTTGTTTACCTTCGATTTGCAGACGATATCGTCGTTATAACAGAATTCGTAGAGGATCTAGGCACCATGCTCAATGATCTCCACAGGGTATCCAACTAGTGGGTTTGCGAATGAACATGGACAAGACGAAAGTTATGTCAAACACCTATGTCATTCTAGTACCGGTCCTAGTTGGAAATGTGATTATCGAAAGGAACTCGGTACCGGTGATCGGCATAACGACGAAGGCGACGAGCTACGTTATGGGGCCGCGCGTGATGTTATCGATGTTATTTTATACGATGTTTTGACATCGATGTTTTGTCCGCATGATTTAAAAAGTAATGTATGGTACTTTTAGCAGAGCCGGCGTAACAGTTTAAGCAGTGGCGTAGCAAGGAGGGGGTGGAGGGACGGACCGCCCCAGGCGCCACTATTAGAAGGGCGGCAAAATTGGAAGAAAAATATTTTGTGCGGACACTGGCGGTGAGTCGGACAATTAATTTTTCAAGAAGTTAGCTTTGGCTAGGGCGGCATGAGGCGCAGGTAGCCGCCTCTAGGTCCCACGGGGGAGTCCCGGCAAACAGGCACGCTGCCGCTGTCGACACCATGCATTATCCGCATATGGCCCTGACCGCCATGGCCCTCTGTAGTCGCCTCAGTAGAACCCTGAGTCGGACGGTCAGGGACCCCGCCCACATCGGTGCGCCGTAGGTACAGGGCCATCGACCGTATGACCCTCGCGTATAGCCATCAGCACGTAACGCTCGGTCTGCCCACGTTCGGCATAAACCACGATAGGGGGGACGCCGCGCCGACGAGCCGTGGAGCGAGCCTGCGGAAATGCTCCTGGAACCACCAATGCCCGTCGAGCACCAGGCCCAAATACTTCATATGGGCCCAGATGCTGATGTCAACCGAATTGACGGTGATCGAGACGCCGATGGGAGGGTCTTGTCCAGGGCTACCCTCAACCCCAGCGGTGCCGAGAGTTGCCAGGCTTGCCGTCTCCTGTAGCGTCCCACCGCGGGCTGTGACGAGCGTGTCATCGGCGTAACAAATCACACCCAGCCCGGGCGGGAGGCTCCTCCTCAACGCTCAGTCGTAGCCGATGTTCCACCGGATGGGTCCGAGGACAGAATAAATGATTTCACTGCACGTAAGTCGCGAAAAGTAGAATTTTAGACAGTTTAGACCACGGAGCCTAAACAAAGAGGAGATGGCCTAAGCAATTGTGCACCGTTACTTAACTAGGTCCTGACGTCATCACGTGAACATCGGGTAGTAGGCGTGGCCTATTAGTCTGCTGTCGACTCTGCCCGTGTTCGTACTGTGGACACAGTTATATTTTTGGTGTATTTTTGCTTTATTACGCAGAAAATCATTAAGTTTTGTGTTTTATCATGTAAATAGTATCCCGATAAACGTTCAGATGCTATGGAAGGAATCACATTTCATTTGTAAGTATATTTATACATCATCATCATCTTGCTCTTATCCCAATTACTTGGGGTCGACGCAATATGTCATCTGTTTTGACATATTGCAAAAAGTTTCGGCACTGACTTTTATGACCGGCCGCCTGCCTGACGTCAACCCTCCTTGGGAATGTAATCGTTGACCCAAATGGTACCAGATGGAGTTGGTCCGGGTCAATCTAGGGCTCTTAGTCGTCTTTTACGACACCCACGAGCAAAGCAAGGGTTGGTAGTATTCGAAGCCGCTACCACACAGTAAGTATATTTATACATACTTTATTAAAATAATTTCTAGAAAAATCCTTTGACGATTTCATGTTCAAATATAATTCTACTCAACGTTAGATGGTACTACTTTTCATGATGGGGCCTAGTTATAAAAGTAGATAAAGCTCAGACTATTAAGATTATCGTAATAACTAATGAACATATATATTTCAATTAATATCTAAATACTTTTACCCGGACAAAAATGATTTGTACATGTAGTTTCACAAATATTTTGTAAATAATGCGCCATCTGTGATCATATGAAGATGAACAATGTGACATAGCTCAACTACTTAAAAATACGAAACTAGTAGTTATGCTAATAGCCGGTAGATGGACATAAAGGAGGGAGTGAAACAGCATAAAGGAGGGAGTGAGACAGCATAAAGGAGGAAGTGAGACAGATAACAACCCTTCACCCCCTGCCCCTGCCACATATTGTTTCATAGAAAATATTCATTACAACAGCTCCTCTTTGTACTTACTCCGTGGTTTAGACTTTATTAAACATTATTTTTATAGTGTACATTATTAATGTTTTAACACAGTCATGTTACTTACACATGTACTCATATAGTTTAGAAATTAATAATTTCCCTCAATTCTTTCATTTTGTTACGTTTTTTCTTACCAACACCAACAATTATTATTTTTACGACATCAAAAGGGCGGCAAATTATGACTCCGCCCCGGGCGATAGTGACTTCCGCTACGCCACTGAGTTTAAGTATTCTTGTTTCTAAAGAACTTACAAAAAAAACAAAGCTCATCACATCACGCAAATGTTGCTGTTTCACATAAAAATATGCTGGATTTAGCTAAAATAAGGCTCGTCGCATAGATCTCTAAAAAAAATTGATGTTTCGATACATCGATGTTTTTTGTACATCCATGTTTGTCCTCAAACATCGATGTTTTTGATTTTGATATTTGTATCCTTAGATATATCAGGTCTATTCAATGTTTTCAATGCGATATATCGGATTCGTACGATGATTACACAAAATGTTCGTTCTATTCGATATTTACTTATTAAATCCTCAATTCCTGTTTCATTTAAAAAATAATTCAGCCCTTGTTGTTTGGTGGTGCAGTAAATAATAAAATATTATTGTTTTTATTAGAATGATAAGACTTTCACTTACTACTACGATTTATTACTCGAAAATAACTTGATTGAGCCTTGTGAATTCATATTGGAATAAAAAAATGTTTCTCTCTCTCTCTCTCTCTTATTACATCTTTGTAGTATAAATCCATTCCAGTAACAGTCATAGAAAATTAATATCACTAGACTACTCGTATAGCTATGAAACTCTAGTCTCTAATTTTACATTTATAACGATAACCAAATAATCAAAGAAAGTGAACTTTCTATGATTCACTGGAGAAAGAGAGATGAAAAACTTTTGTAGAAAATATTCGATATTGAAAAATTATCGATGTTTATAAGCGATATAAGGATAAATATTGATGCTAGGATAAATTTTCCCTGTGGACACCACTATTTTCATCTGGTTTGTCCTAGGGAAAATCGATATCAGAAAAACATCGATGTTAACATTGAATCAAAAGTATCGATAAACGATAAATATCGATAAAAAAACATTGATATTTTCGGAACAAATAAAACTGTCTATTATAATATTATAAAATGTATTTATTTTTATTCATATTACAAAAGTTAAGAAAAAATTAACATGCCCAGTATGTTTTGAGTACCCTCTGTAAGAAAATTAACTTTGACAGGTGTTTTCCCTTTAACCTGTTTCATTATTGGTATAGGAATTGGCCAGCTTTACAAAAAGTCTTTCTGAAGCCGTGGATGTCGCCGTGCAACACAAATACTTAACAGCTTTTTTTATTAAATTTGGGTAGGTAGTGGGCTAGCTTTTTAAATAAACTTGTAAATTCAGTATGCATATTCATTTCACGTAGGCCAGAAAAAATTTTTTTAGAGTAACCATTTTATAAATAACTCTTCATACGGCTTACTCCGATTATAGTAATCAGTGTCATTCAATGGAATATAGTTGAACTTGATAGTCATCATTGATGACGACTAACTTGATATAGTTGAACCTAGTACATCCAACGCACGCTCGATGATGCTCTAAAGAATAGTTGACGTTTCAATATTTTATTTTTATTACATCGATGTGTCGATGTAATCGACGTCAAAACGTCGATGTTTTCTAGCCAAACATCAACCTTTATTCACCATCGATCAATATTGAACATCCCTAGTTTGTCCGTTCAGACTGGCAGAGGCCAAAGTTTATACAGCCAAGCCCATCAATTTCTTCACGTAATAATATAGAAGTGTCTCTGCAAATTCGTAGACGTAGAATTAAGCATAGATAATACTCTAGTATTAAACAGACGGGACATTAACCACATAGAGTAAAAAAGTGAGCCGTCATTCAGGACGCCTGGCAGATGTGAAACATTGATATTATTTTATACAAGTATAAATGCATAAAAGAACAGTGGGCCTACTCTTGAAATTAATTCTAATTTCGAATCGGATTCGATTTCAATCTCACCAAACTTATATTTGGTACTCTTGAACAAAATCGAGAATGAATTTTTCGCGTTCGTCGTTGTTATTTTCACCAAATGTGCCATGTTTTCTTACTTTAAATTAATAACGTTATCGAACTCGATCACCACAAAGACGCCTTCTTGAAATTGTGCAACATTAACTATTTTAAACTACGTCAAAATCACGTCAGGAGTAGCAAATATTTGACTTAATCGACGAGAGTCGAATTCATTTAGTTTAGAAACGTTCCACCTAATTTGATTCCAATCGGGCGCTAGTGTCGCTTTCAAGAGTACCAAATTTGCTCAAATTCGAGCTGCGATTGGATTTAGGATTGGAATCGAGATTCAAGAGTAGGCACACAGATTACGACAGGAACTAATCTATACCAATAAATAAAATTGGAGTGTCTGTTTGTAATGTCAAAATAGTAGGCTTTTTTCATGCTCACACGGTTATTTGCACGACACCTATGCCTAAAATAGCAATTAAAAAATTTTTGTCTGTCTATCTGTCAGTTTGTTCCGGGTAATCTTCAAAACGGTTGGACCGATTTCAAAAATTCTTTCACCAATGGAAAGCTATAATATCAGGGCGTAAACTAGGCTATATTTTATCCCGGTATTCCCACGGGAACGGGAACTACGCGGGTAAAACGACTATAACCTATAACCGAAGCGAGGGCGGGTTGCTAGTATGGTATAAAATATAAATAAAATATTATGATTTTTCCAGAAAATGATGATTGATTCAATAAACATTTATTTTCATTAAATACAAGAAATAAAAGTTCAAAAATATTTCAAATTGTGACTACTCAATTCTTTTAATCAGTGACTTCTCTAATAATATAATAGTTATAGTCGATGCCTCTGACGATATTACTGTGACAATCATTGTTGGTCGGCACTACACTTACTATCATCATATAGCGTGGCGATGCCTCGCCACGGTACGCGTCGCTTTACGCCACGCCAACAATTACGTTTACCCTCGCCTATAGATGTTAAAGATAAATAATGCACACGATGAATTGGAACAGTTTTGTAATAAGAAATATCGTATTAAGTACGATGCTTGTCGATTATCAAAACAATCCGTAGTATATTTGAAGTTCTTATTTTTAGTTCAAAAACATTTCCAAGCATTCAGATTAGAATAAAATCTCACAATGAAGGCAGTGAAGGCCACTGAATTCTATGCTGAGCAGTTTACTGTAAGACATGAACCCTTTCCCAATCCGTTTCACTGTAGATTTGGACACGAAAACAGTCCCTTATATTGTATAAAACGAATTAGAAAAGGGCAGTTTTCTCCTATAATAAAAGGGACTCATTTCCAAATGACTTCTCTTGACGTTTTGTTGTATGCTTACATCCCTTAACCCACTGAAAGAAAAGGATTGATAAATTGTATTCTCAGTCCATCATCACCCGAAAAAAAAAACAATAAAATTTCCTAGTAAAATCTGTTCGTAATATAAAAAATGTGGGTAGCACTTACAAATAGTGAAATACACTTTATGTAAAACAGAAGTGCGTACTTCTGTTAATATGACCGAGGTGAAGAAAATGACGAAGATTAATTAAAATTTCTAAAAAGATATTCCAAAATGGATTTACACATAAGATTTCAAAAATATAATTTAACCATTTTGAAGACAGTTGGCAAGGGCACTTATGGGTGAGCAATTAATAATACCTAAAGCATTCCGCATTGTGTGCATTTAATTTTTTACCTCTAAAATGATTTCAGAAATGTTTATTTGTGCGAACATCGTGATAATAAAACCCTGACAATAGTAAAGGATATAGAATTAAATATAAAAATTCAAGATCACAAACAAGTATGTATTAACGTTATACAATTATTAGTATCGTCTCTAAGCTAAGTCTTCAGGTGTTTACTATTGATTGTTACAGGATTTAACTAATGAAGTGCATATTCTATCATCATTAAATCATTCAAACATAATAAAGTTTTATGCCTGCTACTATTTAGACAATCATGTTATGATTTCTATGGAATATGCAACATGTGGTAATTTAGCAGAATATATGTATCAAAAATGTCCAAAATTGCTGCAAGAACAGGTAATAGGTACACAATAGTTATCATAATGCATAGAGACATAGGTATATAAACATATAGGGTAATTGGGTTAGGTCTCGTCCAGTTAGCAGAGTTTTCAATTACGGAAAGCAATAAAAATATTTGTTTATCAAATTTGTAAAAAAAAAAATATTGCATCGTTCTCCTGATATATCGAGAGAACTATATAATAATTTTATTTATTTACTAGCAACCCGCCCTCGCTTCGGTTTCAGTCGCCTTACCCGCGTAGTTCCCGTTCCCGTGGGAATATCAGGATAAAACATAGCCTATGTTATTCCCTGATATTATGCTTTCCATTAGTGAAAGAATTTTTGAAATCGGTCCAACCGTTTTGAAGATTACCCGGAACAAACAGACAGAAAAAAAAAATGTAGTGTTTTTAGGCACATGTATAGTGCAATTAATCGTGTGAACATGAAAAAGGCCTATTATTTTGACATTACAAACAAACACTCCAATTTTATTTATTGGTATAGATTTGTAATAATTAAATTTGCAATAATTTTCTCTACAGACTATCTCTATATTCAGAAAAATGTATACGTCGTGGTTATAAATTTACAGCTATTTTATTATTAATATTGTCAAACTAGCAGTTTTGTTAGTTCTTGTCCCGAAAATTCAGTTCTCTACCATCTGTTAGCTAGTTATCGCCCAAGGAACAATTAATTACAAATATAAGGAATATAATACGCATATAGCATCTATGCAAGACAAGGAAAACTCAAAATAAAACCCTATATATCTTATCTAGATATATTTCCACCAACAACATATTCAAATAAGGTAGAAATTGTTAAAATTATGCTTTAAACGCGGTGTTTAATAAATAGGCCGGAAACCAGTAGATGTATTTCTCAATACCTATTACGTTTCCGGTCAAGTGAAATTTGCGGCAGCTGTAATGTTTTTATTTCAAAAACCTGGACGAGAACTAACCCCCTAATCGTATAGCTGCATTAGGTTCAATTCATAAAATTAATACCAGAAACAACTCTCACCCCCACTCATCTCGAGTGCACTCGATCCCAGTAAGTTGTGTTGTGTAGACCAGCTCCAGTTAGTTTTCGACCATATCCAAGTAATACTTGATCCCAGTAAGTTGTGTTGTGTAGACCAGCTCCAGTTAGTTTTCGACCATATCCAAGTAATACTTATACATATCCGTATAATATTTTAAATACCCAATAAACTCTTAAACCACCAAAATTTATTGAACGTAATATATTTGTTATCTACAAAACAAATTGTAAGGCATCATGGGACGCTGTTTTTCCTTAGCAGTATAGCTGGACCAGCCACATTTCACACAGCCATACGGGACAACCAGCGTGGGATCCATAAAGCGACATGCTTTCTTTTCCCTCCATAGAGCATTGCAAGCGTCGTAGGGAGATTGTATGAGTGATCAAGCTTTCAATGATCTGCTTGGCGGATGTTTAAGATGACAAAATTGGAAGAATTCTTTCTCAAGTGAGGTAATTTTAAGGGTGCCCCATGCTGATGAAGTTGAGAGGGCGGATATTTCGAGCAAACAGCGTGTCCCACCCCGTACTGTTCCTCCTAACCATTTTATCAAGCCTTGCCAAATTCCATGCCCATTCAGACAGATATGCGTTATCTACCTATATTGTTACAAAGTATAATCTACATTCTTTCTGTGTGGTGACGTAATAAGAATACAACGGACCACCTTGCCCGTGGGTGTCGTAAAAGACGACTAAGGGATATAATATGCGTATAACATCTATGAAAGAAAAGAAAAACTCGAAACAAAACCCTATGCCAACACGCTTGATTGGTATAGTAGGTCCATTTCCCTTCCATAGTGGAAGAGGATCGAATCAAATATAGGGTTTTATTTAAAGTTTTCTTTTTCTTGCATTGATGTTATCTGTATATTACAATTCATTTATTTAATCTAGTACTTATTGGAATATAGATAAAAAAAATAACTTTGTCGTGTCGTTCAATGACTCTTAGTTCATTCGCTTAGGTTTATTCTTTCTTTAGTCGTACTTTACTGTAACAATTTACTTATTTTTGTAGGAGATTTTCTTCTATTTCTGCCAAGTCTTATTAGGAGTCGATTATATTCATAACAAAAATATCATTCATAGAGATATTAAAGCAGAAAATATTCTTTTGACTGGGAAACATGGTGTACTAGTGAAAATAGGTGATTTTGGGATTTCAAAGATGCTGGCGAGGTAAGTTAGTGTACTTAATGAATAGAAAAAATGAGGGGCAGTCTTTCGGGACTGTCGATAGAAGTGAACTAAGTAACTTTATGGTCGAGCTATCAGATTATTATTTTTGGTTTGTAAAGACCTTGTGACTTATTCAAAATTTAATCCTTGATCATAAACGCTTCTTTATAAACCAAAATAATTTGAAAATATCGTAATTTCAATATAATAATATAAATAAAAAATTCAACCCACGAATGTGGAAGATACCCTTTGTGTGTTGTGGAAGATTTGCCGGGAAGATACCCTTAGCTTAATTTTCTGACTCATTCACGAGTAACTAAAGAGTGACGGGACATTACATTCTTTACCTAAACAAAAGACATTAGGTGTTTGCAATTAGACATCTTGAAAAATAAACTAATACTACTTCCCATTTAATAAATACTGTAATACAGCTTCTTTGTTCTAGCGGTATAAGAATGCAGTTGCTTTTAATGTATTAGGTTTGAATACTGCCGCAACAATACATCTGTATGTATTGATGGCCCTATCCTTTAGAAATTTTCTACGTAAACATATACAGCAGCATGTATTCTGTGATTTTATTTGTACATAAATTGTACACTTTTGGCTACTTTGTCTTTCGAGCCTTTATTGCATGGATGACGTTTTTGTAAGAGAATGAAAACTGGAAATAAAACTCTATGCCCAATAGTTTGACCAGGGTGGTATAGTAGATAAATTTTTCTCCTAATGCGGTGGAGACTTTAGTGCCAATAGTGCGACGTAGATAACCGATTTGATGAGCATCAACTTATCCAACATTTGTGTACAATATTCTACGATTTCTTTACCAAGGAGATTTGGCGGGTGACATCAACTCGTAAGGCCTAACAGGGGGCGGTCGCAAAACTTAAATAAAATGCACTCTTCTACCTATGGCAGAAGCAGAATGAAAGCATGCTGTGCAGGTACCATCAAAAATACGTAAAGGCAACAAATTGAAAAAGTTATTATTTCCAGTGCTAAAAAAACATCCACTGTCATCGGTACTCCATATTATTTAGCACCGGAGCTTTGCGAAGGTAAACCTTACGATAGCAAGAGTGATGTTTGGGCTCTCGGTTGTTTACTGTATGAGATGTGCACACACAAAAGGGCTTTCGAAGCGGAGGTAAAACTTCAGAAATTACCTATATACATATTTAATTGTTACTAAACTGTTTTCTGCACCACGCTTGGTTTTATTACTGGTAGAGGAAAATATTTTTTTTCGGCATTGTCTCAACTCATAGTCTCCTGCTGGGATGGCGCCTTCTCCAAAATGTGAGTTGACGATGACGAGTTTTCTTTTGTGAAATTGTTATACTTATACACATTATATCCCTTGTTATTTTTTACATCCATGGGATCGTCACCATATAGAAAAATGTTAGGTTAAAAGTAGTCTATTTCACGCAGTTCTGTGTGGTGACGGAATAAGAATACGATTCACTAACCCCTATCATGTCCGTGGCTGTCATAAAAGACGACTAAAACAACACAATTTACAAGAAAAAAAATACCGAGCTATTGGTCTGGATTAAGGGATTGCTAGATTTTCCAACTGCTCTATTTTCATTTTCGAAGACAATAGCTCTCAATCTTTGATTTTATAATTATATTTTTTTCTAAGCTTAAAAATACTGGCAAAACGAAGTTTTCTAGAAATAAAACCTAGATTTATCGTAATTGAAACCCCCTTGCAGTATGCAATTTCATGGAAATCATTGGAGCCGTTGCAATGATTCTAAATATATACATAGTTCAAGATTTTTATTTGGATGTAAATTGAAGCATAGCAAGTCATTTATATCATTGGGGACATTTTGCCTCTAAATACAAAACAATTATTGTTATGCTAGTACAGGAAAGTACTCTTCTCGATTCAATATACTATTATATTAAACATAAGATTGTTTCAGACATTAGTGGGTTTGGTAAAAGCAATAACAAGTGGAAGCGTCCATCCAGTTGATTTGACGGTATATAACAGAAGTATGCAGGACCTTGTCGATTCAATGTTGTCAATTTTACCGGATAAAAGGCCGACTGTAAGAGAACTAATGGGTCGAATAATACTTTTACCAACTATATATACCGTATTTTTAGACGCAGGTGACGAAGATTTATTATATTTAAATGTGAAAAAAAAATTTGTTTAATGAATATAACTTGATAATTTATGGTAATCGTAATAAAACAATAAAATTATGAAGTTTTATATTTATTTCAAAATGTTTTAGAACACTGTAGTGTCCTGGTCTTTTCAGATTAATTTTGAAAGTTCCAAGTTTTACAATAGAAAATCTAAGAGCCTGTTCCAATGTATATTCAGAAATATGATTAAATATTATATGAGTGGCAATATGGTTTTTTATATATATTTATGAGATAGACCACTTATGCTGTTATAGAATGTACATATGTGTACACTACACCGATTAGATATTCCCGTGTGGCGATGAGACAGAATATAATTATCATCCCTTACTTTTACCCAGGGGAGTCGTAAAAATCGGCTAAGGATTTCACTAGGAGAGTGAGTAGCAGTTATCTCCTGAAAAACTTAAACCACACATTGATACACAGAAAGAAACACTTCCAGTTACGGCAGTTCTTTCCACGGGCTTATCTTGGTAGCGAGCTCGTTAATGGAGGTGTGCTAAGAATCTGCGACCGCGTTCCAGCTACAAAAGAAAAAAAAAAAACGATTTTTGGCCCTAGTAACACACAATATTCGGACGCTAGGACCGACGAAAGAGTCATCTTGTTGGAAGAGGAATAAAGCAAAATCAGCTGGGACTTTATAGGATTACCAGAACTGTGAAGAGAGGGCGAGAGCACGATAATCTTCCGGTATGGCAATCAGCTTTTCTACTGGGAGGGAGATCACTCATGCCAAGGCGGTGTGGGGTTTATCATTCGAAAGTCTCTCGTGAACAACGTGGAGAGGATCGAGAAGGTATCGATAAGGGTAGCGTATCTTATACTCAGAATTACCAAACGGCATTCCATGAAAGTCCGATGACCCCAAATGAAGCCCCGATGATTCATTCGCGCAAGCTCGACAACTTCCTACCGCTTCCAAAAAGGTTATATTACCATAGACCACATCCACACGCTACGCCAGATTATACAGAATACCGAGGAGTATAATTGGCCTATGCGCCTAGAATTTGTGGACTATGAGATAGCCTTTCATTCTGTCGAAACTTGGGCAGTGCTGCAGTTCCTTCAGTGGTGCCAAATTGATTTATCAATACATGGAAGTGCTGACGTGTTTGTGTAGAAGCACTACTATATCAGTCTGCATTCAAGATAACAGTACAAAACCCATCCAGTCGTAGAGAGGTGTGAAATAGGGAGACATCATCTCTCCCAAACTGTTCATCACTGCGCTGGAAGATGTCTTCAAACTCTTGTACCAACCAAAGACCAACTAGATGAGAAATCCTGCTGAGATCATTACTTTAGCAGAGTTTCTCAACTAGTTGGTCTACAAATGGATATGGAAAAAACGAAAGTCATGTCTAGCCACCGGTGCTAGTTGGAAATACGGTTCTCGAAGTTGTCGATCAATTTATTTAGAACAAACATACTAGTTGATCCAATTTCAAAAATGAGACCAGTCGACCAACCCAACTCGGTTGTGCATTTCTCGGAAAACTAAAGAGGATCTTCTCGTGCAATGTGCCGCAGTATCTGTAAACAAAGGTTTAAAACCAATGTGTGTTATCAGCGATGACATACGGCAGTGAAACGTGGTCTCTAAACGTCGGCCACATAAAAAGGGTTAATAAAGTAGCTCGACGTGCTATGGAGATGAACCGACAACCGTTTGGTTAGAAAGGTTTTCGAGTAGCAAACACCAATCGGTCGACGCAGCGTAGGATTGTCTACTAGGCGGACTAACAACATTTTGAAAGTAGTAGGGAATTGTAGGAAGCAACTGGCGCAGGATCGTTCTGAGTGGCTTTCTCGTGGTGGGAGCTATTTTCGACAGTGGACGTCAACAGGCTGCTGGAGTAATAGATATTATCTGTCTCAATCAAATAATACAAATGATGACTTGGGGTCTTAAGATTGTGCTTCGAACAAGCAATGTCTTAAAATCGCTCTAAGTAGTTTTGGACTGGTCTCGAATGTCATGTAATCGGTACCACGCTGTCCGCGATAGTGAGGGGATATTGTAGGTTATTGGGCTGCACGTCGCTATTCTGATGTCCCGTACAGATTGGGCGGGGTGTGTCCAGACAATAGGGAACAAACGAGAACAGACAAGGAGACCGAGGTGAGTTGATTCTTTAGCTGTCTCGGACGAAGTGCAGTAACAAATTGCTACTAGTTAGACAACGATTTTCGTTGAGCAATTTATGGCTACAGGAAGAAAGGCTGTCAGTAATATGGCTCTACCATTGTTATTAGTAATTATTAACATTGGATCAGGCTCAAAATTATAACTTTTATAATAAAATGGATATCTTTCAATTTGTTTGCTTAAAC
This sequence comes from Lymantria dispar, assembly GCA_032191425.1. Lineage (NCBI taxonomy): Eukaryota > Metazoa > Arthropoda > Insecta > Lepidoptera > Erebidae > Lymantria > Lymantria dispar. Next base: position 21,831,892 of record CM063442.1, read on the forward strand.
AGAAAGTTAAAATGGTTTGTATAAAGTATCTGTTCTTTTATTTTCGAAACCTGTGTAGCACCTGTCTTAAAAGCAAAATATTCCATTCAGTACACAATAGTTAAGTGTAAATTAAATACTGTTCTTACCAGCTTAATATGTTAATAATATGACGTCTGAAAAGACGAAAAAATCGCTTAAAATTGTAACATCTGTTCTTAGGTAAAAAAGGACCTTTTTAAATAGTTTGTAAGCCATTACTACATATTTCTATGTTCCATATCTTCATCCTCGTCGTCTGAAATAATAAAATGATTATGTTAGTCATTTAAAAGATAATGTAGGTACACAAATTAGGTTTTATCTATACCATAAATATCAAACTAGAATATGTCCTAAGGATTAGGTCTACAATACAATTATATATGTATAACGAATAGCTGCTCTATAACAATAATCACTCACTCCAGGAATAACGTGGTTTATTAGCGACTTTCCCTGCCGATTGTCGTGGGTTAGGGCGCCACACAGGACTGTTCTTTGTACAATCCACAAGTGTTTGTTCGAAATTGAGGTGTTATTTGTATATTGGTAAAGGCTCCATGCCACAAGGATTTTGTTAGTTAGTGAGAGGTGTTGTTCCATCAATTTTTTTTTATGGATAAGCGATCAGTTGCTACAATTCTGTCGTTATCTATTATGACAGTATCACAAACTGATGCTCATAGCAATCAAATCAAAAAATTAACTAGTTAGAACATTAAAGTTCTTCCACTAAGCTGACAATATATTTACAGATTTAGTTTATTCCTATTTAAAACCTTACATATGAGTAAGTAAGCATTTGAGGGATATAGGATGAGGAATTACAGATGTTTTCTTTCATAAAAACAAAACAATAAATAAAATATAGCAACATCTGATTTTGGTTGGCAAGCAAAAAGATGTTGGAGCGTATAGGTCTTGGAATGAACGTCGCAATTACATACAGACATGTTGCTTTCTGGATTAACAATAATGAGATATTAAAAAAGTAAATTTCTAAATGATATCAGTGCTTCGGCAAAAGCCCTATTTGTTACGAACATTTAATATCAGCAACATCATCTTCTCAGTATAATATTTTGACTCCCACTGTTTCTCCGGGTGAACATATATTTATATGTTTGAAATAGCCTCCTAAAGAACATCTATAAATATCAACCATTAATTGTTAAATTTGTTCTATTTTACATACTTTTCTACACTAAAAAACTGCTGTCTGACTAACTTCGACATGCCATCAACATATGAAAATTACTTGGTGTTCAACCACATTTTGTTAGTCAGAAAATAAAGTATGCCTGGAAGGTCTCGATTCTTAGTCAATAAGAATAAATATCCCAGCTAACTTACGACTTTAAATAGATTTTACTTGCTACTTCACAAACGCGGTCCATTTGCTCCCAGTCTGAATAGTAAACAATTTCATAGCATAATGTTTACCTTTAGGCACTATAACTAGCGTTTGTAGGTATGAATAACTTTCTATTAAAAGATGAAATCGGATTCGTACTTTCGTAAGCTACTTACTTTTTTTTACATCTTTATAATATTGGTATACAATTATAATCAGTTAAATTTAGTATAGAGCTATTAATAGTTTGCAGAATCTAAAAATACGCGACAATTATATAAGCAGTCATGTTAGATAGCAAATAAATACCATATTAAAATCATATCTTAACATTAATAGTAATATTAGAGTCATAGTTATCTTACGGGTGCCATTGGAATGGGTCTGTGGTTGTAAAGGTTTCTGTCCAGGAATCTGTCCTGACTGCAGCATTCTAGTTAGTCTCTCCACCTCTTGTAAAGACGACGCATTTTTGATAGCTTCACGTATCTTGTGAATTTCTTGCGGAGTGAGATCTATAAGATAATTAAAGGTTGATTAATATATTTATAATATGTACCAATTAAGGAGAATAATGATAGCTCATCCAAATAGTTAAATAGGTATTTTGGTAACAATCATGCTCATTGAAAATATATATTCACCACCATTACTTAATATCAGCACAACAACACATTGAGAGAATAAATTTCCTGTAGGTATCTTATGAAATGCTTAACAGACATAAGCCTATTATATTCCTATAAGAGTAGGAACATCAAAATAACCGCTTATACTAAACCAGTTTACATACCTAGGTATGTAAGGAAAAAAGTCAAAATAAAGTCCTATAATAAACAATTTGACTAGAATGATAGGGTAGAACAAGTTTATTTCCCACTGTAGGTGAAGCTTAAGCCTGGGCTCAAGGTTCCACTGCAGAAGTGAAACTAGAACTGAAATGGTTGACCCATCTGGCAAGGTATTAGGCTAGTAGGCACATTATTTTCCTGTGTCAAAGGTTCTAATCATTTTTGCCTTAATCATCTGACAATACTGTAAATAATTGCTAGATATTCTTTGTAAATATAGGAAACCAAAATTCAACACATTTTCTGTTAGCTTTTCTCTTTTTCTTTTAGCTTTCTCATATAGAACTCAATAGTACATAAAAAAAGGTAAATAGTACATACTTGTGATTTTAGGATCTGGCATGTTGCCTCCAGGAACAAATGTTTTAGCTTTTCTTGTAATTTCCTTTTGCATCTCTTTCCCTTTCTTACTCTTAAATAATGTATTTGCTTCATCTCTTTCTTTTTGTTTAATTTTTCGGAAGTCCAATAGTCTTAGCTCTGGAAATCTGAATGCCACGTAAGCTCTGAAATCATTAAATTGTGTCATTATATTTAATGTCCAATTGGTGTGCATTCGAGACTATGGATATTACATACCCTTGCATTGCTTGTGGGTGTTGTAAAAGAAGACTAACAATTTTATATTGACTTGGACCAATTCTGATGCTATCAGGTCAATAATTATTATATCTAGGAGAGTTAACGTCAGGCAGATGACTGGTCGTAAAATTAATGCCAAAACTAATAGTGGTAGGACCACACTGTCGACAGTTATCTGTCTACAGCCTCGGGCCGGGCCGGTCCGTCCGGGGTAGTACCACGCTCTCGCAGAAAATCGACGTCTGAGCAGTAGCATTTTGTTACTGCGCTTCGTTCGGTAAGCGAGAGAGCCGGAAGCCCACCTATCTGAGGGTGTTTGCGTGTGGAGGGTTTTGGTAGTGTCTTTGGTATCACCGAGCCTCAATGCACGCATTCACACTCCCTTCATTTTCTTCGCGGTAGGCAGCGGCCTTGTAAAAGTCCATGAGCGGCAGCAACACTTACCATCAGGTGTACTGTTTGCTCGTTTGCCACCGCTTGCAATAAAAAAAAAAAACTTTTAAATAGCTATTATGAAGAAGTGTAAGTATATATTACATCAACTCCAAATAAATGAGTCCAAAGCAGGATGACGATAATTTGTAACATATAATTCAGTAAAGAATATATAACTGATCATGTCGCCAATCCTTAACGCTCATTGTGTATGTTTTTATTTAGTTGTGACTCCAAGTTGCCTTTATTATCCCATTTCCATGAAATTGTTATATCAAATTTAAAAGACTAGATCATGCAGAAGGGAACTAATCCTTATATTGGAGGACTGTATAATTATACAATTTATTGACACAAATTACACCCTGACTCATAACAACAACTTGGATTGGTAGAATCTGCAACACTTGGTATCTTAAATATCTGTGCAAAAAATTTTAAACTAAGACAGAATAAAAGAAGGTTAACAATTATTATAGGTTGATTGACACATATCAAGATCTCTCATTCTCAAGATCTCTCATTCTCAAGATACAGGCTATGGCCTAGTTTGAGAGTCGAAACTTAGTTTACTTAGTTACTTAGTCTAAGATAATGTTAATATAAGTATAATCTTAAGAACACATTTTTGGTAAACAGCAATTGTAAGAAAACAACTTGGTAAATAAATATATTATTATATTTCTGTCGAATGTACTATAATTGTCATTAATAATAATATGTAAGTATTGCACATGGTTGTCGTAAAAGACGACTAGTAGATATGATAAGCAAATAAAATCCGTGAAAGAAAAGGAACAATCGACATAAAGCCCTATGCCAACAGGGCTGACCAGCGTGGAGGTAGCCCGAGACCAACAGTGGGACTCGTGTGGGGAGAGATGATGATTATGTTTAAATTAATTATTTACTCTAATTCTATGAATTACAAGATATATTCTGGTAGATACAAGATATTGGTAGAATCTGCAACACTTGGTATCTTAAATATCTGTGCAAAAAATTTTAAACTAAGACAGAATAAAAGAAGGTTAACAATTATTATAGGTTGATTGACACATATCAAGATCTCTCATTCTCAAGATACAGGCTATGGCCTAGTTTGAGAGTCGAAACTTAGTTTACTTAGTCTAAAATAATGTTAATATAAGTATAATCTTAAGAACACATTTTTGGTAAACAGCAATTGTAAGAAAACAACTTGGTAAATAAATATATTATTATATTTCTGTCGAATGTACTATAATTATCATTAATAATAATATGTAAGTATTGCACATGGTTGTCGTAAAAGACGACTAGTAGATATGATATGCAAATAAAATCCGTGAAAGAAAAGGAACAATCGACATAAAGCCCTATGCCAACAGGGCTGACCAGCGTGGAGGCAGCCCGAGACCAACAGTGGGACTCGTGTGGGGAGAGATGATGATTATGTTTAAATTAATTATTTACTCTAATTCTATGAATTACAAGATATATTCTGGAATTAGAAATCAGCACTACAAACTGCTTGAAGAATAACACTTATAATATCTATGCCGGCTATCTAGTTAGTTTACCTGTAATGTTGTTTGTTTGCAACTGGATTGTGCAAAAGTGATAAAGTTCTTAACTTTGGCAGTGTAGCTAGAGGATCTAAATCACCCAGTTCTTGAATATTATTGTTAGTTAGAATTAAGGATTCTAAGTTAGGGATGTATTGTTCCAAATTTTCACCAATCCTCCTGCAATAAAACATATTTAAATGAAAAACCTAACACAAACATCTTTTTAAGTTTTATATACGTACTAGCTGACCCAACAGACATTGTTCTGTTCAAATAAAACAACGCCACCTACTGGGTCCAATTGTGAATCTAAACCATTCTTGAATCCCCTTGAACACATAAAAAATTTCGTCAATATCGGTCCAGCCGTTTAGGAGGAGCTCAGTGACATACACAAGAAACTCATTTACAACACTTATCTTTATATATAATAAAGATAAGTGTTATAAATGAGTAAATAAAAGAGTACTATAGTAAAATTATTTAATGTATCAAATAAATGAATTTGCTTTGTAAACATTAAATTATTATTCCACAATAAGTAGCAGAGAATATAAAAATTGTTAGGTTTTGTCAACATTATAAAGTTAACCAATAAGTAGTAGTAGTATCTATACTGTGTGATACATTTTGAACAATTTTTATACAGCCTTCGTGCGTACTTTTATATACTTTTCGTGACCACCAGTCTGTACATCAAGATCCTGTCTTGCCTTCTAGTTTTAACACGTAATTAATATAGTCTTAATTAATATTGCAAACAAAAAAAATATTATTATAGTGGTTGCCAGGGAACACCAAGACTTTGTATAATATTAAATTAGGTTTAAATTAAATTAGGTTTAAATTATCTGATATTCCAGTATATGTGCATTAGTCTAGACAACTGTGAGTTTTTGCCTGCTCTATTTAACACTTTTAAAGTATTAACACAATTATTGAGTTTGATGATGAATGAAATTAGTTCAATATATGACAAAACTCTTGTATTCCATGTAGTGACGGAGTAAGAATACAATTCACCACCACCTCTCTTACTTGTGGGTTCCGTAAAAAATTACTAAAGAATATAATATATATGCAAGAGAAGGAAAACTCGAAACAAAACCCTATACCAACACATCTGATCAGCATGATATACCAGGTCAATTTCCCTCCCATAATGGAAAAGGCTCGCGCCCAACAGTGGCACGTGTATGGGCTGAGATGATGACAATGATGATGTAACAAAAGCCTAACACACATTCCAGTGATGAAGCGTGGTAATTTTGGAATATTCTGCTAACTTACCTGAATTGATCCCACAGTATGGGTATGCTCCTTAAATGTGCTTATTTCAGTATATGCCTGATAAATAATTACAATTACACACTTTACTTATCAATATAATACTACAATACTTACACAATCCTGTTACTGTTTAGTAATAAACACTTCAGCCTATTTAACAATGGAAACCCGTCTAGTTTTCTGATGTCATTATCTGAGAAGTCAATTGTATCAAATTGATCTAATGTTGCACCCATATTCTCAATTTGTGGTATTTTATAACCTAAAATAAAAGTAGTATACTTAGAATAATAACATATACGAGGGGTGATCCAAAAGTAATGATAATCAATAATAAACACAATGAATAAAATAAAAAAATATATTTATTTCTCAACATAGTCTCCTAGCAAGTCTATACATTTAGTCCATCTCTTTTCTAAACCTAAAATTCCCTTACAAAAAAAATCTTTATCTTGACTCTCAAAAAAGTCCTCAACCGCGGCCATCACGTCGCTATCATCATCAAATTTCTTGCCTCGGAGGTGTTCCTTGAGTCGTGGAAAGAGATAGAAGTCACTGGGGGCTAGATCTGGTGAATAGGGGGGGTGTTCCACCAACTCAAAGCCCGCTTCCTGAATGCCAGCCATGGCAATTGCAGCTTTGTGAACAGGTGCGTTGTCTTGATGGAACAACACTCCAGCCCGCAGTTTGCCTCGCCTTTTCTCCTTAATAGCCTCCCGCAATCTTCTTATTTGTTCTGCATAGTAGGAGCCTGTAATAGTGGCCCCCTTTTCCAAGTAGTCCACCATGATTATTCCTTCAGCGTCCCAAAAAACAGACGCCATAACCTTCCCTGCTGAGCTTGACACTTTGAATTTCTTCGGCGTCGGTTCATCGGATCGTTTCCATGTCATCGATTGTTGTTTTGTTTCAGGATCAAAATGGTGGATCCAGGTCTCGTCCATGGTCACAAAACGTGACAAAAAATTGTCCTTGTCTGCCTGGAACTTTTCGAGATTTGCTCTTGACATGTCGACTCGTTTCTTCTTTTGCTCGTCGTTTAACATTTTCGGTACCCAACGCGCGGAGACCTTTCTCATATGCAATTCGTTCGCAAGGATTCTTTGAATGCTGCCATATGAGATCCCTGTGACCTCAGCTACATGCCTGATAGTCACTCTTCGATCTTCCAATACAACTTCTTCAACTTTTTTCACATTTTCTTCAGTGAGGGACGTCGATGGGCGTCCTTCGCGGTGTTCGTCTTCCGTCGATGTTCTTCCCAGCTTAAACTCCTTAGCCCAGCGTGCAACTGTGGAATATGGAGGAGAAGAGTCCCCTAATGTTTCCACCAAGTCGCTGTGTATGTCTTTGGTAGACATTTTTTTCAAGCAGAGGTATTTAATGACAGCTCTGATTTCGTGTTTTTCCATTTTGATGTTCACTCCTTGACAGTCCGTATTCAAATGAATGTAGCTCCCGGGAATTGTGGCCTATTTATATGATTTTTTTTTCCTGAACTAGTGGGTAACTGAGCAAGTGACTGAAATTTTTTTGTATTTTTGTGTGCACTAGAAATAACTGATTATCATTACTTTTGGATCACCCCTCGTAGAAGGTAAGTCCACGCACAAAAAGTGAGGCATTTCAATTGGAGCCTAATGGAGCCTACGCCGGAACAGTCCCGTAATGTACAAGGCATTACACTGCACGAACGTACGCAACTCTTAAAAATAAATAGGAAATTATAACAGCTTGTGCATTCAAATGGTGCCACAACACATTTGAAAAACATAAAAAGGTTTTTAACATTACTTTTAAAAGTATTTCAACGATTTATGTTAATAAAAACAAAATTTGATTTCATAATTTGTATAGTGGTTTCCGTGTGTACGTGTGTAATCGCCTGCCCGCCATTAGTATTTTTAGATTCAAATTTTTAAAGTTCGAAGTACTGACACTATCCTTCTATATGTTATTATTCTAAGGTAGTATAATATTAATTTTCATGATATAATCATATCGATTCTCAATAGAAAATTATAATTTACACTAGTTAGGCAAACAGAACAGTGAAGGGTTGTATGGGAAAATAACAAACAAAACTAAATACTCTATAAAAATTGCTAAAACCATTCAAGACCTTAGTAGGAAAACAAACATGGGCACTCTCTGCTGAAACCTACACCTACACCAGATGCAACTGGACTTAGTTATGCAAATACGAACCAATCTGCAAAATTTTACTTTTGAAATAATTGGATTTTTGCTTCAATAGTGTGCACAAATAAATAGGTAAGTGGTTAAAGAAAACGAATTTATAATATTATGTGTAGCATTGATAATAATATAGGAAAGTAGTTTTATTTGAATTTTCTTTGTTTTAGTATTTGTTTAAAATCAAAAACCCGAGGGCGCCTTATTACAAAGTTACTGTTCTTTGGGTAAGCTCTTTATAGTAATAAAGAACCCACAAAATAATAATTTTATGCTACGCAGGTAAACAAATACAATTTAAATAACTTTAAAACACTTTTATTTCATTTCTTGTTAATATATACTATGTTTTACATATTAACCCTTTCCACTCCAATGTCGAGTGTCACTCGACACTGATTTTGTTCCACTAGCTCCACTGTAGAGTGATACTCGACATGGTGTAATACCTCTTTTTGCAGAAAATTTTAAAACAGGAGGGATTTTTGTTACTAAAATGTTTGAATCACGAATGAATGAAACATATTCTAGAATCGTAAGATACTATAATTCAATTAAATTTTATCGATGCTACATAATAAAACTAGTTGTTATCGCACCGTTATATGTTCGCGTCGTAAACAACTTATCTCTGTGCATCATTGTGTTTGTTTTCATGCAAAGACCTGTAATGTCATGTATGGTGTGAATTTTCCTGGCGGATACGACTGTGACTGAATCAATTCACTGTGGCGCACGGACACGGATTGATGGTGCAACAAGTAACGCGTTTTGAAAGTAGTGATGAAAAATTCGTTTTTTTTTTACAAAATACACAAAAAGCACTAAAAGTAAAAAAACGTAATTTTACCGTGGAGCTGGTGGAATAAAAACAAAAACAGCCTTGGAGTGGAAAGGGTTAAAACTGTATTACTATTTTACATAAGCAAAGTGCTGCTTTATCATCATCTGATAAAAGTGGGTTGTTTTTTACATTATACTTAATTTGATCACCCAAGATATTTTGTTGAATGGTCTCCATATCCTTCTTTTGCACAGTATTTTAACCAGTCATCTTTATATAGGATTCTTTGAAAAAAAAAACCCATTAAATTTGTAATACTCAGATAAACATCCGAAATTATTTCCAGTGCATAACCATATGCAACGAAGCCTTTTTGTTACTTTATATATAATATTTAAATTATATGACTTTCAAAATAGCGCCAAATACATCATGGTTCCCTATATCAAACAGAATACACATGCAAATTGATTTATTTGTTCAACAAGTACAAAGTGACTTAGTTCTATTTAGCTTAATGGAACCGTAAGGATCAGCAGGTACCATGTCGAATGGTTCCATTTAATTTCTTGAAAGCAATTTTATGAAGAAGTGGTAACCCTTTATTTTTTCATTTTTCTCTTGTGGCTTGGTATTTTGACCAGGATCTTTCCTGAGAAGGTAGAGCATGCGGATGGATGCTTATCTAAAGAAGTAACTCAATACCGCTTGAGATGTGGGTTGGTTCACTTGGTTCTTGTTTGTATAACTACGTCAATTGCCAACCCGCTGCAGTCCAGCGTGAGTAATACGGTACTATCCCCTCACGTATAGATGCTATGTCCAACAGTGATTTTTGATAGGCTGATGAATGGATGGAGACAACTAAATTATCTATGTAACTAAATAAAGATAAAATACTAACCTCTCAGATCTAATTCTCGATCTCGACAAGGATTCATATATTGCATAGAATTTTGGATTAACTCTGTAGTAAGTTTCACCATTTTGATATACTGACTTCAAATAATAAAATACTTTATTTTAAAGTTGAACTCCAAAGTTAGCTTAAAATGTCATTTATTTGCCGCAAAACAAAACCACACTTTCTTAGCGTCACTTTTTACTACCTACCTATTTAGTCTTCTGTCTTTGGTTGGCGGGCCGCGGGCGTCACTTCCAATGGGGTTAGCCACTGGAAACTTTTCGAAGATGTCGCTAGTATAGCTTGACCCTGTCAAACTTGTTTTGTTTTTGTTGTGATTACAAAATTAAACAATTTTGGTGTGTTACGAGGATGGAATTTACAGAAATATATATTCAATAAAGAGAATAAACGAGCTAAAGGCTGAACTAAGAAAACGTGGTACTTCCTTACAAGGAAGTAGGGAAGGCCTTGTTTAAAGGTATAAACCTTAGAATACTTCTTTTTTTGTGTTGGCAAGCAGCTCCAAGTAAGAGCACATTGTTGCCAGTGTCGAGTTCATTAACCTTAGAATAATAACGTATAGAAGGATAGTGTCGCTACTTCGAACGTTCGAAACATGAATCTAAAAACACTACATGCGTGCAGACGATTACACACGTACACACGCACACCACTATACAAATTATTAAATCAAATTTTGTTTTTATTAACATAAATCGTAATGTGTTGTGACACCATTTGAATGTACAAACCGTCATAATTACCTATTTATTTTTTAAGAGTTGCGTACGTACGTGCAGTATAGTGACCTTGTACATTACGGAATGGTTGCGGCGTAAGCTCCATTAGGCTCCAATTGAAATGCTTCTTTTTTTGTGTGCGAACTTACCTTCTATACGTTATTATTCTAAGAGTATAACTTTAAATTTAGTTTAACATGCTCCCATTTCTAAAATATTTTGTTTTCCAATGTAATAATTATACCTTTTTTCTTCAATTGCAGATAAATACACTTAGCGTAAAAAGAGAATAATCCTTAGGAATATGTATCATAAAAATAAATTCTTGGACTATGATTAATTTCATTTTGTTTCCAGGTTGGAATTATATAATTTTAATTTCGGGAGCACTAGTATTGATATTGACGAACCTGCTATGAAAGTGTAAAATTTTAATAGCTATTGGGCTATCAACAGCAATACTTCGTCAACACCATTGAATGAATTACAAAGAACAAAAACAATATCCTTCTTTTTATGATATTATTCTAAGCTATAGGTATTATATCAACCTATAAAGAGGTTGTACCTCAACTAATGCATCCGCCATATGGCCCTGATCTTGTACCTTTAGATTGCCACCTGTTTCGGTCTTTCAGAATTCATTCATTTGTTAATCCAATGAGTTTTTCTATATGTAATTTCTGACTAGCAAGTTGCAAGTCTGTAATAACTCTGGTCTTACTCTTTAAAAACCTAAGACATAATAATTCACCAAATCACCACTGGGCCTAATATCAATCATAAACCAAAAATGATTTTTGTAAAATCATATTTAAAGTGAATCCATGTAAATATAATATTAGACACAGCTGTTTTGCTTACATTAAGAATTTTAACTATTTTAAAATCTGGTTTATTGCGTCTTAATTTAATTAATAAAATACAGAAGTGAAATAAGCTAATACACCTGTATAAAAACACGTTTTTTGATAATCTGAGTCGAGAAAATGAAGATGACATAGTCTTTCTGGTTTAAAGTTAGATCTTATAGCCACTTTTTCATCATATCTTTGGCCTTAGGGAATCGATGTGCACCTTGTTCGTTACAAAATGTGACTTCACGCATTTTAAGCATGTCAGTATTTAATATACAAGCTTTTATTTAAAATATATCGTACAAAATGAATAGTTTTGGGTAAAACTATGCTAGCGCCACTTTGACAGTTGCCAACCACATTCTTCAAATATTGATCGTAGGGACTTGAGATGCGATCTGAAATCGATTTTTCCGTCGAAAAAAAGCACTCAATCGATTCCGTGAATCGATATTTCACCCTAAAAACTACATTCTACTTTGCCTGTTTTGACAAAAATCATAAGATTATTTACAGTTAATTGGATGTTAACACGTTCCCGGGCAGTAAGTCACCCTACTTTAGCAGTATTTTTTTGTATGGGATTTTTGCGATTGCTCTAGCATTTCCGTGACGATGCGTACCAACTAATATCATCAAGTGCGACGCGAATGTTATAGCAGACGACTGCTTAACTGATGATGATGTAACTAATGCGGATAGTAAAGCAATATCTTGACGATTGTTCAGATTCTTCAATGCTGGGAGCCGAAGAATCATCTGAAACTTCTTCAAAGAACCTCAGGATTTGCTCTGATTCTGTAATTTTGAAAGCTCGAGGATATTTTTTGGGTGCCACCTGTGAATGAAAATAATGCGGTTTCGGTATTTTTTTCAACTTGTCTAACGTTATTACCTAGTTGGTCTAACGTCAAACTACTGAAATACATTGTAAATAGCATCATAGTAACAAAAAACAAAAGAAAACATGAAAATATTTGTACTTACGATATTTGTAATATGTTGGCCCGGAACGAAAATACATAACACACTCACTACCACTACGTGCGGCAGTAACCACTACATTGACATGATTTCAATACATTTGACGCATGCTATAGCATACGTTACCACGCGGGTTAGACCGGGCGAAGAGTAGGGAAGTGATAAACGCTGTTTTATCTTTGTGTGCAGAAAAGCTCTCATATGACAGTAAGCGATCTGTGGTTGTGTCAGCACTGACAGTAAGAAATGGACTACCTATATTTTATAGGTAAAAAGCAACCGCTCAAGCATAACTAACAAAATAACTCGACAAACTTGGAATGCTATAGCATCCGCGACATAATTAAACTGTCCAATACGAATGCTGTAGCTTGATCGTCCGGGAACGTGTTAAGTACCTACATCGAGAATATACGAATTCGTATCAGAGGCCTGAGTGTGAGTTTTGTCGTTAATATTACGCGTTCTACCGTGAGCGCGTAAACTGTCATTTGTATGAAGAAAAGTACAGCGCCACTAGCAGTGCGTATTTGAAACAATGTTTTAAATACGCACCGCTAGTGGCGCTGTACTTTTTTTCATACAAATAACATGTTTACGCGCTCACGGTAGAACGCGTAATATTAACGACAAAACTCACACTCAGGCCTCAGAGTTAGCTTTATTGGTTCAAGATCTATAAGAGTTCATCACGACAAGTTAATACAAACCAAGTACCGTTGGTGTTACTTGCTTGTGCATCGACTCTATTCTCCAATTCACAACATTAGTCGACGGAAGTACTGTTGTGACCACAGAGTACATTTTATAGACTGGTTGTGACTGACGAGTCAAGTCGTTGTCATTGTTTGGGTGCTAACAATCAAAGTAATTACTTCACTTGGAATTTTGGAAGAACATGAAAATGTATGTATTTCACCATTATATTAGATTCACAGTACTTTAAAACTTTCTATGCATTATATTGCATAAATGTAAACTGTAACCGTAAACCACTAAAATAATGAATAAAATGTAATGCCCCGTACACATGTTGGCCGAGCGTTCCCGAGCGATGGCCAACGCCACCGTATGACGCCACTAGAAGCACGCACTCTTTCTATGAGAAAATTCTTCACTGCCAATCGTATGGATTGTTTTAGGGACTCCAGAATATCATGGCGTTTAGTGCCGTAGGTACTCTCTAAAACTAACCATAAATCATAATCCAGCGGATTAAGATCGAGACTAAACGACGGCCAGTCTTCAGCTCTGATGAAGTCCGAAACGTTCGTTTCCCACCAAGACTGCGTAGACCAAGCTTTTTGACCCAGCGCCGAGTCTTGCTGGAAGGACCATTCTTGATTATTGAACATGCTGTTGTTAAGGGACTTCACTACCTTCTCAAGAATGGTATCTTGATACACTTGTGCCGATGTTTTGATACCTTTTTCACAAAAGTATGGCTCAGTCACTTCTTCATAGCTAATACCCCACAAAACCTTCATTGAAGTCGGATAATGCCTACGTTGCACCCTGTCGACTAATTGGGAGGCTTCCTTAGAGCTTTGGGCATAAATACAGCCATTTTGTTTGTTAAAATGTTGCTCAATTGTAAAAATTTTCTCATCCGTAAACAGAATTTTTCTGTGACCTACCTTTGCGTACCGCTTCAGTAGTTGTTTCGATTTTACCACCCTATTCTTTTTTAAATTATCAGTTAAGAAATGATTAATACGTCTTATAGGCTGTAAGTCCTAAGTCATCTTTTGAAATATGCGACATTCTAGGTGCTATCTTCACCTCCCGAGATAAAATCTTTTGCTTTCGGGCAGGATTTCTTCGAATTCTTTCCCTTACTGCTTTGATCACCTTTTTCGTACGAACACTACGTGGACGGCCAAATCTTTTTCTGTCGCAAGAGGAGGTTTCACTGTATCTATTAATAAAGTTTTTGTGAGCAATTTCAGACTGTAGGTGGTTTGAACAAAGACGGTGCTTAAGATTAACTGACGATTTTGTGAAACTGAGATTTAAAAAAATAGATCCTATGAATAACTCCCTCCCCAATATATTGAAATATCAATTAAATTGTTATTAAATTAATTATTTTACTAAATTTTAAGTTATATTTAGCATATTATTTTTTTTTGAAAATACGCTACCTATTATTTAAAAGAAAATTGGTAAACTGTGAGCCAGGAAATTGGTAAATGTTGCCATGAAAACAAATACTAGGCATTCAAAGGGCAACTAAAAGGAAAACTACTAAACCAAACTATGTTAAATTTTTATGGGACCAAATCGGACCATTAATCTCGGCGTAATCGGAGTACATAAAAAATCAATCAAATTGAGAACCTTCTCTTTTTTGAAGTCTTCTAAAAACATCATAGCAAGAACGCATGTCTACGACACAATACGTTTGAACAGCGTGATATAGTTCATTCATTCTCCCATAGTGGGTACTGCAGCTTGGTGAAGAGTCCTGGATTAAGAGAACTTTCACCTCTGCGTTCAATGAGTGCAGTCACGACCTTTGCCAATTGGACTGTATTTCGACAGCCTGCCCTCCTCGTTGTCATAGATTGGTAGTTTTTCACGTGCATTTCAAGACTAAACGTTTTTGGGAAGAATTATGTGGCACAAGAGACGGTGGAATCCAATATTACACGAAATCGTGGCTAAGACCGATATTTGTTAAATACTGTATTCCACATTACGTCTCTCTTTAGTCGTCGTCGTTACATCTCTTATTACATATCACCCCGCAGGATATGCACGTCTGTTTTATTCAATAATTATTGGAACGTTTAGCATTAAACAGGCCTTGCCGTTCAATGTTTAAATTAACATACCTTTTTTTTTTACCGTAACCCACCCCGTGTTACGGTCGGCGCACTCCTCGCACCACTCCGTCCGGGGCGACAGAGGGGCGTAAGCACGCACACCCGTAACCCATCCGTGACACGTCGCCTTCGTCGTTGGGCCGACCACTGGAACAGGGTGACTTGACGTCAGTGGTCGGCCCGACGGAATACCCCTTGTGGGGTACCTTCCCATCGACCGACGCATCGGGGAGAACGTCGGTCTTTCCTCACGCGGTCGGCCTCTCGGCGGGTGACGGTCTAATTCCCCGATCACGTCACCTGCGCCCTCGGGCGGCATGAGGCGCAGGTAATCGCGCCTACGCCGGCCCAGTCACCGGCGGCGGTTCGCGTCATTGAGGAGACGTTCCTCGCGTATGCGCTCCCAGACATTAACATACCTAAAGTATCAATGGCTTTAGCTGCTGCCTTGTTAATACTCTGGCGTATAGTATTATAAATATTCCCTTATGACAGTTGTTTTCCTTAAAAGATGATCACGCCAAAATGATGCATGGGTGCAATAAGGTGTTAGGTACATAATTAGGAATCTAAATATCTGTTAAGTGACAATATTACCTGTTAGCTGACATTCAAGAAGACCGATTTGGTTTCCTTCTGATGCATTTTTATTTCTGAATATCTTAGTTTTACGAACTTGCGACAAGGGATGGTTTGTTAACATTTTTGGTTAGCAAACGTACAAGAGTTTAAAATTTACATTCAACTGAAAAAATCAGTTGAAAAATACAATTTAAAACAAAATTTTATACGTAACGAAGGAAAACGTAAGAAGTGTAAAAGAAATTCTCGGTGTGACCTACATAAATCTAATTAAAGGAAGGAGCACGTAATATGAGCGATAAAACAGAGCTTAAATTCTAATGTCGTTTCTCGATTTTAGTGTGGTTTTGTTTCTATACGAATTAATTTCAAGTGTTATAATTTTCAAAGAAAATATAAAATATACGCCATATGTGACATTTATAATGTGGAACGGAAAGGACGATCTGCGCAATGGAAGTATTTTTCGAAAAAAGTAAAGAAGGCCAGAAGTCAAGGAATAAAAATGATTGCTTTTGTTGCATAAGGTGATTATCTAAGGATGGGCTTTGGCAACATTGGGGAGATCAGCTTCGTTCGTGAAAGTTGGGCCTATAATTCTAATCACTTAAAGCCCTTTTGCCCAGCAATCTAAATAAGATTGCTGAGCAAATTAATATAACACTAACTAACGTGGGACTTGAGTTCACTTCACTAGATGGTTGCTATGGATTAGCAAATTATATTAAATTAAGTCGAGACGACAATTACCGTGCGTCTACTGGCGGTTATTCTGCCAAAAACTGGTCAATTTTTTGGAGAAGAAAGGCTTCTTTATGACGAATTCCTTCTTCAAGAAACGACCACAAAAGAGGTGGACCTGGATTAGACCTGATGATCAAACTAAAAACGAGATAAACGTCATGTTGTCAGACTAACGACAAATATTCAATGATGTCCTGTGATCAACAGGATTAAAACTGGGAATTATCACCATGATGGTACGAGACAATTTAAAGCTTCGAACAAAAGTCGATGATGTTTACATTCCGACCTACACTAGTTCAATATCAGAGAGATTTCAGCTCAAATTACATAATCGCTTCCAATGCCTGGAAGAATGCGAATCCTAGAACGATATGAGCGACGGATTCTCCACGCGATCGGGTCGAAATTATTTAATCCCCGTCCCGCAAGTAGACTAAAAATCTTTGAGCGGAGAAAGGAATTTTATTTATTTATTTAAGACAACACCCTGCACTAAGGAAATAATCCTTGTATTGCGGGGGACTTTACAAACATATAATTAACGGTCACAAATTACATCCAGACTCAGAACAACAATTTGTGGATCGTCCAAAGTGTTGTCCCGCGTGGGATTCGAACCCCCGACACTGGCGCTGTAGGTCGCTATCTTAACCATTACGCCATCTGTGCAGTTTATGACTTGCAGTTTTCAGCTGATTCGCCCGAATATAGGCAGCTAAATCACCAAATCTGTGCGCTACGGCCTTTGTCTATTCAATAACAATTTCATCCCAGAATGAAATCTTGGGAGAGGTCGAAAGGATCTTGGGCAGTTGTATAAATCATCCCCGAACTCTGTTACTGGCTCGGTCCAAGACCCCAGTTCTAAGGTAACTGGGCGCTACACCAAAAAAACTTCAGATGACACCCGGGCAATCTAGTATACTACCACAGGATCGGAATACGGCTACACTGAGAAAGAGCCGGCAAGAAAACTCACTCATGATGCTAAATTAATATTAATTTTTAAAAAAGGTTTTGATTTATAAAATTATCTTTAACTGTGGGTCAGATCTATATAATAAGTGCTCAATCAAAAATCAAATACAAACGTGATAGAATCCGTAAAGTAGTTTTAGTTACAGGGCAATAAAACGCTTTTAAAGAATCACAGACCTATCTCACCACGTGTTGAAATCGTTTTCAAGAGTCATTAAAACCGATTGCGCGCAAGCTCGACGACTTTCTGCTATTCAAACAAGTCGCATA
>CM063442.1:23654850-23826000 GCA_032191425.1 Lymantria dispar
TCAGGGCCAAAGTTCGTTTATTTCAACAGATTAATTAATTTTACACAAATTAACCAGAATACGTGCTCATAGACTTTAAGTACTACTCGAAGCTTTTCTTTCTTTTCTCGAAGTGCTCGTCACTTCCGTAAGCGCTCGGTTACAGTAATTACAGTATATTATGCGTAAAAATTTTGTCGTAACAAATTGTACTCTGACCACTTCCAATCCGGTTATAATGTTGACAGTTGGCTATTACAGCGCCCCATTATTCACCAGCTGCTCTTTGCTTTTTGCGTGGCGCATTAATATTATGTTTATTATTACTTAGTCATTTGCTTGTATCTACCGAGTATCTTTCTTCTATATAACATTTCAGTGCATTTCATGTCTCGTTGAAGCGAAGAGAGATAACTGTGGGAGCCTACTGCTCTGTTGGTGTTTCACTGACGTCGAAAGGGAAATGTCTTAAGATATACACTCTCCGATATGGCTTCCATCTATTTCTTTATACTCTAGTCATTGATATTTTGTACGACATTTGACGTGGCAGCCTTAAGTCTACTACCGATTCATCACGATGAAGTATAGGAAGTATAGGGGTGTAATGAATCCCCTTAAAAGAAGTGAAACGGACCGAAACCTAAAAAATCAATGGTAACTCTTTGGTAAAGCATAACCTAATTTTATATGTTGTTCCGTTTATTAAATTGACGTAATAATCTTTATATATAAATTCCTTGTGTACATGTGTATGTCACTGAACTCCTCCTAAACGGCTGGACCGATGTTGACGAAATTTTTTGTGTGTATTCAAGGGGATTCGAGGATGGTTTAGATTCACAATTGAACCCGGTAGGTGGCGTTGTTGGGGCAGGACACTAACATAACTTAAGAACGACTTTACCGATTCCGTCCATCTTTCTTTTACGTTTTCTAATACTTTGAAAATGACTTTTACAGAAATAAAAATTAAAAAGGTTGCGCAGAAAACGTCACATAAATAGTAGAATAGCTTACAGAAATCACAGAGCAGTTACTGGTGAACTGAAAATAAATAGCAGTTCTTGTCTTGATTGGCCAGGGTAGGACACGAAGTAGTAAGTAATGATAGAAATTCGTGTAGGATATTGGCACATTTGTCACGATGTATATATAAACACGCAAAATCCGGTTAGAATTCTATTTAAAACTAGCAACCTGCCCTCGCTTCGCTTCGGTTTCTGTTGCCTTATCCCCGTAGTTCACGTTCCCGTGGGAATACCAGGATAAAATATAGCCTAGTTTACTCCTTGATATTATAGCTTTCCATTAATGAAAGAATTTTTTAAATCGGTCCAGCCGTTTTGAAGATTACCCGGAATAAGCAGACAGACAAACAAAAAAAAATTAAGTGATTTTTAGGCATATGTGTAATGCAAATAACCATGTGAGCATCAAAAGGGCCTATTATTTTGACATTGCAAACAGACACTCCAATTTTATTTATTGGTATAGATTAATTGAGAATACGCAAAACTATCAAATCATCATCTCAGCCCATATACGTCCCACTGTTGGGCTCGGGCCTCCTCCATAATGGAAAGGTAATTGACCTACTATACCACGCTGGTCAGACGTGTTGGTATAGGGTTTTATTTCGAGTTTTCCTTCTGTCGCATAGATGTTATATGCGTTTTATATCCCTTAGTCGTCTCGTACGATCACCCACGGGTAAGATAGGGGGTGGTGAATTGTATTCTTACTCCGTCACCACACGGAAAACTATCAAATATGTTCAACAAATAAAGGACTCTAAGATTCCACATTCAAGGGGTATTCACGGTAGCAGTATTCAACTGCCTATTATGAACTAGAAAGTGTTTAGATAATTCATACTTCTACTGAATTAATGGTATAATTCATTATAATAATTCATTTTTTATTAAATGAGTATTAATATTACCATTACAACAATAAATAATTAAAGTATGGTTAAAATTTAGACCCTTAAAACAGTTTTTTAATGCATTATCTCATGGATTGTAATATAGAGATATTTAATATTTTCGGAGGGTATATTTCAATAAATAATAAACAAAAAATTAATAAAAAAAATAGAGTGGCTCTCGTACAAGAAACGTGTTTTCTCGTTTTGTTATGATAGTCTATACTACCAATACTACTAAATAAAATTGGAGTGTCTGTTTGTAATGTCAAAATAATAGGCTTTTTTTATGCTCACACGGTTATTTGCACGACACCTATGCCTAAAATAGCAATTAAAAAATTTTTGTCTGTCTGTTTGTCTGTTTGTTCCGGGTAATCTTCAAAACGGCTGGACCGATTTCAAAAATTCTTTCACCAATGGAAAGCTATAATATCAGGGCGTAAACTAGGCTATATTTTATCCCGGTATTCCCATGGGAACGGGAACTACGCGACTATAACCTAGGTATAACCGAAGCGAAGCGAGGGTGGGTTGCTAGTATTTAATAAAACCGGTTAAGTGGGAGTCGGAGTCGCGCACGAAGGGTTCCGTACCAATATATATAAAAATCGCCTTTGTTGTATGGGAAAACGCTCTTAAATATTTATTTTATTTTGTTTTCAGTATTTGATGTTATAGTGGCAACAGAAATACATAATTTGTAACAATTTTTAGCTATCGCGGTTCTTGAGGTACAGCCTGGTGACAGACAGACGAACGGATAGCGAAGTCTTAGTAATAGGGTCCCGTTTTTGCCCTTTGGGTACGGAACCCTAAAAACCGATGATATAAGATTTACGTATTCCTTTCTGAAGTGTTTTGATTAACGTTATTTCGGTACTTCGAAGCATTATAATCTAAAAAATGTGACTAATAAAGTGTGTATTGATTATTATAGTACTAAATTTAAAATTTTACTCTTATTGTTGGTATGCAATCAAGAACGAATTATAATTTACTCCAAAAATCTGCATATCTAAAAAAACAAAATATAACATTTGACTTAAGTTAAATTTTCTTAAGTATATGTATAATAAAACTTAATAAAAAATTTTACTGTTAAGAAGTATTATAGCTGTCGGTTTAAACCAAGAATTTCCTGCAATTTATAGTAAACATTAATTAAAAATTTAATAAGATTACCCGAAAAGCGTGTATTAGAACAAAGAGGCCTACACAACAATGTGATGAAATAAGTCAAACAATAATTTCGAAGAGAAACGCTCAGTGGCGCTTTGTTTTAATAAAATTTAATTAAGCGTAGATAATTATATTTCATTCGTCATGTCTTGAAGAAGAATCAGGTAATCCG
The DNA here is from genome assembly GCA_032191425.1 of Lymantria dispar. Taxonomy (NCBI): domain Eukaryota; kingdom Metazoa; phylum Arthropoda; class Insecta; order Lepidoptera; family Erebidae; genus Lymantria; species Lymantria dispar. Next base: position 23,658,111 of record CM063442.1, read on the forward strand.
ACGTTGATGAACTCAATGAAATCAAATTCAGTTATTTTGAGGGAAAAATGGAAAATTTATTATTATCACGATTACGATGCCAGGGGTATTAAAATTTCGAATATTTAAAGTTAGGAAAAGGTCAAAGTACTTCGGTATCAGAAAGGCATTTGAAATTTGTTGTTCTGTCTTAAAAGATGATTAAGGACAAATAATAAACCACTCTTTAATGTCAGGCAAGCAATTGATTATATAACTATGTAAAAACCTTGTGTTGAGTTTTTACTATAATCTAGGTATCTAGGTAATATTGCGGGACGACGACTGACAGGTTTAGCATTTGATCTCTTACAGAAAATCGACAAGGCTTGTCGCACCACAGGCAAGTGCGATATAAGAAGTTATATAACCTACAGTTTGAAAGAGATGGGATTAAGCAAATTATGTTACTCCCTGACATTATAGCTTTCCATTGGTGGAGGAATTTTTGAAATCGGTCCGGTGGTTTAAGCGTGAAAGCGTAACAAACAAACTTAATGATATCTGATGTTTACGCGAGCACTACACATTGTAAACTTACTTTCTTGCGCACTTATAATATTAGTAAGGATATATTACGACTGTAGTAAGGAATATTGATAGGATAAAAGCGCTAAATATGGTTCTGAAAATTATTAGTGTGTAACATACAGTCTCTCTGTGGTAAAGTAAGAATATAGTTCACTTTCATTCACCTCTTTTTGCTTTGCCCGTGGGTGTCGTAAAAAATGACTAAGGGATTTTATATGCAGATAACATCTATAACAATATATAATCTATAGCAACAAGAAAACAAAAACTCTAAATAGCACACTATCTAGTCCGTCTAACTTGTCTAATAGTAGGTTAATTCCTTTCCTATTGTGGAGGGGTAGGAGGAGGGAGGGGACGTATATGAACAAAGATGAAGAACCAAAAAAGTTAATTGTGTTTTTGGGCATTAAGATTCTAACGAATGTACTCAATATTACCACTTTTCAGCTGCACTTTTCCCATTCGCATTCCTAAAATAAATGTAAGAGAATAAAAACTGCTACGCAGAGGCTTCGCGGTGGTATGCCTTTGCCTTTTTAAATTCTTTTAGTTGGGTTTGTATTAATTTTTAAATTGATAATCAACGCATGAAAGAAAACATAATGAGAAAACTGTAAAACTATTTAAAAACCATTCCTTGGAGACTGCATTTAAATTTCAGATATGAGAAGTCAGTATACTCAAATAAATTGAATGTTAATCTAATTCTAATATATGCTAATTGCTTTAAGTTAGAAAATCTTATAGTAGCCGCTGTGTGGGCAAATGAGGCATCGTCTTTATATTAAATAAATATTTTAAATGTCAACATTTTCAACAAGCAATGTTAACAATTAGTAATAACGAAACCAGAAGGAATAAAGTGAAAGACGCAAAAATTCAATGATTCCGAGTACACCTCGTTAGCTATCCAATTAGTGTTCGAATTGGCGGCTGAATACTTTATAGATCATCGTTACGTTACAAATAGGATTTTATTACTTATTTATTTTATATTCAATCATTAGTAGAATCCATGTTTTATAAATTTAAATAACTGTATGTAATTGTTTATGTTTATGGCGGGGATGTGAATTATCATATGACGCTATCAGATCAGTATCCTAATATTATAAATGCGAACGTAAGTTTGTCTGTTACCCTTTCATGCCTGGATCCTTAAATTGATTTTAATGATTCTTTCACCAATGGAAAGCTACTTTATCAGTGAGTATTACAGATTGTTTAATATGTACACGATAAAAGTGAATTTTTTATTAGGTAGGGATTTCCCTCAAATAAGATATATTACCATACGAGCGCTGGATATGTTGGCATAATACTTGGGTTCGAAGTTTTTGTTTCGAGCTTATTACATCCCTTGATCCAATCTTACAATACTCAAGGCCAAGAAGGATTTTTCTTACAGCGTTATTAGATAGACAATTTATTATGTTTTCAATTTATTACATACACACACACACACATATAATTATGTGTATTAATTGGCATTTAAAATTTTATCATCATCATCATTTCAGCTCAAATACGTACCATTGTTGGGCTCGAGCCGAAGAATAAGAGGGAAATCGACCTACTATACCATTTTTATTTTGGGTGGGCTATGGTCGGTACATACGCAGTCCTATAACCAACTGTATCTCCTCTTCTTCACCATCGGGCCGACGACCGGTACCCAGTTCCTTGTTCTCCGTGGCTGCCCGGCGACCTATTATACCATGCTCGTTAGACGTGTTGGTATAGAATTTCTATTCAAGTTTTCCTTTTCTTACATATAATAAATATGCATGTAATATACATGTATATTTATTCCCTTAGAGACAACTTCTTTTTGACACCCACGGGTAAGGATAAGGTGGTGGATTGTATTCTTACTCCGTCATGGCAAACATTACTATGTATATAAATAGGTAACGCTTTTCTGTTTTTAAATATAACCATCTATCCTTCAAGTTATCGACATCTACTGTCAGAAATAAGCTTCCTAAGATGGTATAACGCCATATTAATCGCGAGTTGGCTATCGCAAATAAGAACTGTTGCTCATTCTACCAGTACTTCACATATGCTATTGGATATAAGCCATACTAAAGGGGAGTAATACCATACTCGCTATGTTTGCATGCTTAGCGTGATGATTAATGTTATCTGTGGTGATAGAGCGAGGATATAATTCACCACCCAAGTCTTATTCGTGAGCCTCATAAAAGACGACTAAAAAATAAAATGTGTATATAACATTTAAGCAAGAGAAGAAAGAATCGAAGTAAAATTCGACATAAAACTTATACCAATCTGTCTGACTGGAATGCTATACGAGGTCAACTTCGCTCTCATTATGGAGGCTTGAGCCCTACAGAAGGACATATATGAGCTGCGATGATGATATATTTGTATACATATTATATAATCATTATTTAATATACCATACAAGAAACTAAATTAAGGTTGTGATCAGCAATGTGAATCCTGATCCCTTAGTCAGTGCACACGCCGTCCATTCCGTCCGGGGTAACGAAAGGACGGTACGCGGGCCCATAATCCACCCGTATCCACGCCGCGAGTTCCTTGTCCTCGGTGTTCGGCCCGACGGAATACCCTTTCGGGTACCCTCACCTCTCGATGTCCTTGTCCCGGAACGCCGGTCGCCGTCGCGCGGTCAGCCTCTCTGCGGGTGACGCGCTAACCAGCGTCTCTGTGAAAAACTGCAAGAAATCCTATATTTGATTATATCTTAAAAACACAAGCCATTTTCTTAATTGGAAATAAAGCCTTAACAAATAAAATATTAAATGTTTTTATATAGGTACTTTAAGCTCTTTAAATTAAAATGTAAGAGTCACAGCACATTCACTTCATTGATATTGAATAGCTTTTAAATTTTATAAAACCGTAACTCCGTCAAATGGACTTACATAAATAAAACTATGAAAGTGAATGTCTCAATTCCTTTATCCCAACTTTTCTCCATCGAATTCCAAGTAACGTGTTCGTTTGGCATTTAGAGTAATAAATTTGGAGTTTCTGCGCCCACTACTCATTTGCCATTGAAGGCGGTTTATAGTAGAATATGTCCAGTCACAGCTTTACAACTCACAATCAGTATAGATACAAACTTATAGTTCATCCCAATACACAATAGCAACATTTGCGTTTTTCTTATTGACTTCAATCGCTAGTAAATAATTTTTATTGATGTAAAACATCTATAGGCAAGGATAAGTCTGAACACCTAAACGTAGCGTAAACAGCTCATGGCCTTACGACGTCACGTTATAGGACGGAATGTGCGTAGTAAACTTGATTGTTGTAGCGTGGCGTTAACGCCATGCTTTTATTAAAAAAAAAAGATCATTTTCTGGAAAAAAAATTGTAATATTTTATTAATTTTATTTTATTATTATTTTATTTTTTATTTTTTGTATTCGACTCCTTGTTTTTAGTTAGTAGTTGTTATTTCTTTCGTTGGTGTCTATATTGTGTGAGGTTTACAAAATAAAATTTCTTTCTTTCTTTAATACTTTATGCCACATTAGTTTCTGTCGTAATCTGTTCTTTTATGCATATATATTTATACAAAATACACTGTCAGGCGTCCTGAGTCACGGCTCCGTTTTTTATTTTTAAAACTAATCTCCAAGTAGTAACGAAATAAGACTATAATAAATCACCATACTTTACTTTTCAGTCATTATTATCTTCTCAGTTCATGTAAGTTCTAGTGTTGGGTACGAGTTTCCTCCATAATAGGAGGGAAATTGACTTACTAAACCACGGTTGTCAAATGTGTTGGTATAGGGTTTTATTTTGAGTTTGCCTTCGCTTACATGCATGTTTTGCACATGTGATTGCCTATAGTTGTCTTTTAGATGAAAGAAGAAACCCACGGGTAAGAAAGAAGATGGTGAATTGTATTTGTAATCAGTTCCCACATGGAAAAGTTTTACTTTCTAATGGGCATCGTAGAGGATTGACTAAGGCGCAGTAGCAGTTGGTTACTTTATTATGTTATTAAGACTTACTAGTCTCAATAACATAATAAAGATGGTACTCCGCCCCATCTCTTCCTATGGATATAGTCAAGGCGCCTAAGGTATCCTTATACTAGAAAAAGGGCAGCAGCGTTATTCTGTGTACTCCAACTTACTGCGAACGTCAATTCACCTGGAAAGCTTGGTGATTATGCGAATTCCTCCAAGACTTGTTATAGGTTCTCTTGGGGAGATCCACGCCCAGCAGTGGGGCACTTTATGGGTTGATATGATGATGGTGATGATAATATACTATGAAAGAAGAATATATCGATCCCAAGTAATTGGGATAAGAGCATCATGAAGATGATGTAATATAACAAAAACGAAAGATATTCCTCTGAGACTGCAATATAATCTTGATTAATTCAAATTACAGTAGAACCTGCTTAATACGATTACGTTTAATACGATTTCCCGCATAAAATGCCATTTTGCGGTAGTCCCAGCAACTTGAGACATGTTTTCATACATTTCTTAACTCTTAATACGATCGTCATCCCGTTTAATACGCCAACACCTAAAAATCCACATATTACCCCTTGCGGCACCGGCCAGCGACTGTCGAGCGACCCTAAGTGATAAGGACCAAGAAGAAGATGAGTCAACTCCGATTTTGTCACACGGCCAGGCATTATCAGCAATTAATGATTTAAGACGTTATGTAACTTCTTTGAATCAAAGCGAAGACACACTGCGAAAATTAAATTACGTTGAAAATCTTGTAATTGCTAATGCCTCCAAATCTATTTGTCAATTTTTTTTGTCTTTTTGTAATAAGTGATTACTTTAAGTAACGTAATAATAATGAACAATTTTTTTTTATATTTTTAAATATTTTTTATTGTTTTATATTTAAAAATGTATCTAGTAGTAAGTATATTAAATAAAGAAAATAAAGAAAATAAACAACATTTTATTTAGGTAATTTTTAAATGTTAAATTCAATGCGTAGGTATTCAAAATCATAATATAATATAATAAATAATCTTTTGCCGCGTGGTGGTGTACAATACAATTCACTACCTATCTATCTCACCCATAGGTATCCTAAAATCGGGCCGACCACTGAAGTCAAGGAACTCTGTACCGGTGGTCGGCCCAACGACGAAGGCGACACGCTATAGGGTGGGCTATGGGACCGCGCGCCGCTTCTCCGTCGCCCCGAAGTAGGCGGCAGGTGCGTTGACCGTAGCCCTCCCCAAAAAAAAGTATAATAATATACGACATATCTATACCAATAAATAAAATTGGAGTGTCTGTTTCTAATGTCAAAATAATAGACTTTTTTCATGCTGACACGGTTATTTGCATTATACATATGCCTAAAAATAATTTTATATTTTTTTTGTCTGTCTGTCTGTTTGTTCCGGGTAATCTTCAAAACGGCTAGACCAATTTCAAAATTCTTTCACCAATGGAAAGCTATAATATCAGAGAGTAACTTAAGCTATACATTATCCCGGTTATCCCACGGGATTGGGAACCACGCGGGTAAGGCCACTGAAACCGAAGCGAAGCGAGGGCGGGTTGCTAGTAATAACATATAACAACTAGGCAAGAGAAGGAAAACTCGATATAAAACCCTATACCAACCCGTCTGACCAGCATGGTGCAGTAGGTCGGTATCCCTTAATTATTATTATTAATACATTTTTCAAGTTCTTATTTTTTCTTAAATTAACATAGGTTCTTATTTTTATCTATCTCTGCAATTGGCTTTCTGAAATAAAAAAATTATTATTATGTTAAGTATAGCCCATATCTACGATAATACGGTAATCAGCCTGACATATCATGCTAGACGAGTTTACAATCGATTTTTAGTTCGGGTAGCCGTTGTTTTAAAACAATAATATCTGGCCAAGTCAATCTGTTTTAAACATGGAAGATCTTTAATATTGATATGTTTACTATTTCTTTTTTTTTTTTGTGGGTGGGCTGCGGTCGGCGCGCCTCCGCACCACTCCGTCCGGGGCGACAGAGGGGCTTAAGCACGCAACTCCCGCAACCCACCCGAAAACCCCGTCGCCTTCGTCGTTGGGCCGACCACCGGAGCAGAGTTAACTTGTCGTCAGTGGTCGGCCCGACGGAATACCCCCTACTTGGGGTACCCTCCCATCGACCGACGTCCCCCCCTCGGGGAGGACGTCGGTCTTTCCTCACGCGGTCGGCCTCTCGGCGGGTGACGGACTAATCCCCGGTCACGTCACCCGCGGCCTCGGCTAGGGCGGCATGAGGCGCAGGTAGTTGCGCCTGCGCCGCCCCATTCGCCGGCGGCGGATCTCCACATCGAGGCTGCGCTCCTCGCGCAGGCGATCCGCCGCCTCCTTCTGCGCGATCACTGTCTCGCAGAAGGCTGCGACCGCGTCCCAATTCCCGACGCTGTCGACCATCGCCCTAGCGATGGCCGGCAGCGTCAGGTCGGCACCGATGATTGCAAGGAGTTCACGGCGCTGCGTGGCCCAAGCGGCGCAGACCTCAAGCGTATGTTGCGCCGTGTCCTCGTCGCAATCGCAGTGGTGGCAGGACGGTGTACTCTCCCTCCTTACGACCTTGTGCAGGTATTTGGCGAAGCTCCCATGCCCCGTCAACACCTGCACTAGTCGGAAGGAGAGCACCCCGTGCCGCCTTTCCAACCACTGCATCTGCACCGGCCGGAAGGCCTCCACGATTCGCACCCCGAACCGAGGCCTCTCCAGCCGGACTGCCAAACGGGCAATGACGTCTCGGCGGGCGTCGACGCGCCAGGCGGTGAGCTCCCTCAAAGAAACAACACCGCCCTCCCCGCGCACCCTCGACACCCGCCGATACAACTCGGCGAGCATTTCCGCCTCCAGGTCCCACGGGGGAGTCCCGGCCAATAGGCACGCTGACTCCGTCGCCACCGTGCGGTATCCGCGGATGGCCCTGACCGCCATGACCCTCTGTGGTCGCCACAGAAGGGCCCTAAGTCAGACGGTCAAGGACCCCGCCCACACCGGTGCGCCGTACAGGGCCATCGACCGGATGACCCCCGCGTACAGCCGTCGGCACGTAGCGCTCGGTCCACCCACGTTCCGCATAAGCCACGATAGGGCGGACGCCGCGCCGACAAGCCGTGGAGCGAGCCTGCAGAAATGCTCCCGGAACCACCATTGCCCGTCGAGCACCAGGCCCAAGTACCTCATATGGGCCCGGATGCTGATGTCAACCGAGTGGACGGTGATCGAGACGCCGATGGGAGGGCTCATACGGCGCCCATGGAACAAGAGGGCCTCCGTCTTGTCCAGGGCGACCATCAACCCCAGCACCTCGATCCGCCTGACGACCTCTTCAGTGCCATAGGTCGCCAGGCTTACCGCCTCTTCTAGCGTCCCACCGCGGGCTGTGATGAGCGTGTCGTCGGCGTAACAAATCACGCCCAGTCCGGGCGGGAGGCTTCCCCGCAACGCCCAGTCGTAGCCGATGTTCCACAGGGTGGGTCCGAGGACCGACCCCTGTGGGACACCGCACGTCATGGGCGTTCGCACAACGTCCCCTGCTCGGTTGGTGCAGAGGACGCTGCGCCCCACCAAATAGTCTGCCACTTGCCGCCTCAGGTAAGCTGGCACTCCGTGATACCGGAGCGCCTCCCTGATGCAGCTGAATGGCAGACTATTGAATGCGTTGGCGATGTCTAGGGACACCGCCAACAGCACTCCCCCACCGGTGACGGCCTCAGTCGCCACGGCCCTCAGGCGCAACAGAGCCGCGATCGTCGAACGACCCCTCCTAAACCCAAACTGGGCGTCCGACAGATCGGGCCCCGTGCCGACGAGGTGCCGCTCGATGCGGGCAGCTACCACCCTCTCCAGTAGCTTGCCCGTGTCATCGAGCAGCACGATAGGCCTGTAGGCCGAAGGCGACCCCGGAGACCATCCCGGCTTCGGCAGGAGCACCAGCCTTCCCTCCTTCCAGCACCCAGGGAACCGTCCGGACGCTAAACACGCGTCGAACAGCTCCTTGAGGCGGGGACCCAGGTGGTCGAGGACCAGGCCCAGCACACGGTTAGGAACACCGTCGGGCCCGGGGGCGGTGGACTTTGCGCACATGCGCGCCACCGCCACTCCCATCTCGGGTTCCGCGAGAACAGGTCCTCGACGACCCGGGTGAGAAGGCTGGGCTGGAGACTCTCTGTGAGGGTAGGGCCCCGCGCGCGGAGCTTATTCAGCACCGCGCGATAGGGGCGTCCCCAGGGGTCACGGTCACCTCGGGGCTAGCGAACGAAAGGTCCACTATCGACCCGCCCCGTTGTCGCACGCACGTATGCACCGAGCCCCTGTTCAGCAAACAGAGGCCCAGTGCCGCCGCCCACTCCTCGATCGCCCGTCCTCGGTCGTTCGTCCGGGGGGACCCCCACTCCTCGGACTTGGCGTTGAAGTCCCCCAAGACGAAGACCTGGCGCGATGCCATTCGCCCGTAACGAGGCCTCCATGATGATGAGGGAGGCCTTGAAATCAGTCACACTCCAGTTAGGGGAGAGATAGACTCCGAAGAGCGTAATCTCCCCCCAGTCCGCCGCGACGTATCCGACGCCCCTGTCCCTAAGGGTCAGAGACGACGAAGGCCACGACGTGGAGGCGACGATTGCCACGGTGCCATCGGTGCTACCCAACCAGTTAGGCCGGTTAGGCACCACGTACGGCTCCGCGGCTACGGCTACTCCTATCAACCACTCCGCCATGGCTTGCAGGAACACGTCCTGCGCACCGGCGGTGTGGTTGAGGTTGGCCTGGAGGAGACGAATGGATACGGGGTCCATTAACGGTCCGTATCCATCGTCACCTCCTCCGCGCTGACGGGCGATCGGGCCGCGCTCGGAGCGGGGACTGGCCCGGTCGATGGGCCGCCCCGCCCCTTTGGGGCCGAAGCCGGGGGTCTGCAGTCCCCAGAGCCCATGCGATGCTTGGCAGGCCTATTGCCTGCCGCACACGCGGGGCAGTGGGGCACCGCAGAGCACGATGCCGCCTGGTGTCCGGTCTGACCGCAACGGAAACATAGCCCGCTGCAGTCAAAGCAGTTTTTGCATGTCGGTCGGGTATGCCCGACCGCCATGCATTTATAACACTTCGCGAGCCGGGGCTCTAGCACGGTTACCCGCGCCGAGCTCCAGCCCACGAGGAGCCTGCCTGAGTCGGCCATTTGCTTGACCGACTCCACCGGACACTGCACCCAGGCAGCACAGACACCGCCCGGACCAGGGCGGATGGTGCCAATCCGGACGGTGTCCGAGGCACATCCGGTGCGCGCCATAATGGCCCAGCCGCGGCCGCAGCGTAGCTCACCACGCGGCCACCCTGACAGGGCAGCGGGGTGGGAGCTTACACTTGCGGCTGCCTCGCCCTGTCCGTGGCGAGCGGCGGTCGGAGGGGCGGCTCAGGCGGAAGCCTGGCCACCACGGGGCCGATACGCGCATCCATCATGACCCCTACTCGGGCCAAGATGACGCGTATCGCCGACTCCGACACGCCATGCACCTCGTCGGGCGGCGGCTCCTCGCCCCTCCGAGGTCTCCCGCGGCCACGAGCCGGCGGAGGGACCACGATGAGGGGAGGCAGCGGCGAGGCCGCGACGGGCGCAGCCGGCGCCACGGACGCAGATGACGGGCCCGCCCTCCCTGGCGCAGCCCGTTTCGGTGGCGAGGACGGCACCGGCGGCGTGGCCGGCGCCAGGCGCGCGAACTGGATCCGCAGGTCGGCCATCTCCTTAGCCAACCCGCGGTTCTCCCGTCGCACCGCCGATAGCTCCGTCTCGGTTTAGAGAAATTAGCGGAAACATGCCTCAATGATATATTCGATTGGGGTACACGAAACCGGCTTGCCTTCGCACCACAAAAAACATATCATCTTTTATTAAAAGGACATTTACAATCAGCGCCGCGTATAAAATTCAATAATATGACTGTCAAAAAGAAAGAATCAGTTTGCTATCTCGGCCTAGTCTTAGAAAAAAATTTTTCATTTATTGAACATATTAAAACTGTAGGCGAAAAAGCGAAACGGAATTTCTACGCGCTTACTAGAATATCCACATCTACTTGGGGCCTTCGTTTTAATACACTTAAAACCATATACATGGCCACATATTTGGGGTGTATTTGTTACGCTGCACCTGTATGGGCCGATAGGGCCACCATAGGGGCGGCTCGCCTTAAATTACTACAGAGCCAACGATTGGCCCTAATATTCTTATGTAAAGCCTATAGAACGGTTAGTACCGAGGCCTTACCAGTACTCGCGGGTGTACTTCCGGTTGATTTGGAGATTCAGAGACGAGCGTCAATGTATTACACCACAAAGGAAACTATGAATACAAATTTCCTTCTACCGCGCGACCGAAATAAAATTGCTAGATTGTTTGCACCACAATCCATTGTTTATGAGGAACTTTTAACTGAATGGCAAGAAAGATGGGATTCATCATCGAAAGGTCGTCATCTTTATCTATTTTTTCCATGCATCCGGGAGCGCCTGGAGAAGGTGTGGCTGGAGGTTGACCACTTCGTGGCCCAATTTTTAACTGGCCATGGCAACTTTAAAAGTAAATTATTTTCTTTTAAACTCGTACCATCACCATTATGTCAATGTTCCACATCTGACCACGAGTATGAACAATCAGCACATCACATTCTCTGGGAGTGCGATCTCTGGCGAAACGAGCGTAACCTTATGTTAAACAGTTTGCAAGTCACCTGTGGGGTAGTATACTATACGGACCTTGTAGCAACTCGAGAAAATTTCCGTGCGTTCATGCGTTTCTGCCATACCTACTGTAGCAATCAATCTTAACGCTCACATATAGGCCCCGTTAAGCTCTTCCGTATCCGTGGTGCCGTACTGCTGCGCTATCGTAGCTGTACTCCTGTTTACTTATTGGCTGACTAGTCATTTTGTTTTCCTGTCTCCCGCTTTGCCTAGGAGGGAAGTGGAATCTCTCTTTCCAACTCCTCCTCTTTAATCTTTTCTAATTAAATTTGTTGCGGGTCCCAAGACAATTAAAATCATATCCCGGGACTGCCTGAGGGTCAAACCTCGGTGTCATTTATGGAGACCATTGTGGATCCTGGCTTACAGGAGTTATAATGGTGGGAATGTGTGGTGGGATTAGCTCCGTCTCCAGCTTGCGGTTGCGTTCCCGCAAGCCAGAGACCTCCTCGCTAAGGCGGGCGTTCGCGGCCTGTAGGGCCACCACCTCGCCACTGTGGCCAGCCGGACCCGGTGTCCCCGGCCTCGCCGCCACCACCGCTCCTCGGCCTCTACGCCCCCGGCGCGTGGTCGGGACCTTGGGGGGAGGCCTGATGGTATCGGTCCCCTCCGAGTTCGCCCGGGAGCTGCCACCCTTATGTAGGGGGCGCTTCCTGTCCCTTGTCGGGGGGCGAGCCTCCTCCCCCTCCCTCCTTACATCTAGGGCCGCCGTCAGAGCCCTCGCCGAGTGATGCGGCTCGGACTCCTCGGCGGCCTCCTCCTCCCCCCTTGTCGCCGGACCCCCTATCATCTCCGGACGACCTGCCTATTCCTATGCCGGACGGCCCTGCAGCACCTACGCCACCCTCGTCCCTAGCCAAAACGGCGGCCCTCCGCCGACCCTTCTCGGCAGACGGCTCTGCGCTACCGCCCTCGTCCGCTGATATCTCCGAAGCCGACATGATGTCTTCGGACGGCCCTGCGACACTTCTGCCCTCGTCCGTCGACAGCTCGTACGCCGTGTCGCTTCCCGACAGCCCCGTCGAGCTGCCTTTTCTGCACATCTGCATCTTCTTGGACGGCCCTGCAGCACCACCGCCCTCGTCCTGCGACGGTTCTGCGGCGGTGCTGCCCTCGTCGCTCGACAACCCCGTCGAGTTGTCGCCTCCTCTTCGGTGTTTTTGGGACGGCTCTGCGGCTTTCCCGCCCTCGTCCCGCGACGGTCCTACGGCTGACCCGCCCTCGTCGCTCGCGGCCGCCGCGGCAGCTAATAGCGCCAGCCACACCGCCTCCTTCTTCGCAGCCTCTTTTCGCGCACGCACCCGATTTGAGTGTATGGTGGTGGCGATCAGCTTCCTTTTCCTCCTCCTCTTCACCCCCCCCCCCCCCTTTGGAGCCTCCCGATGTTGAGCCGGGCCCTCGGCTACTGTAGCAGTGGTTGTCTCCCTCCCATACGACTGGAGACTGACCGTGCCGGTGTTTGTGCGCATCCCGCGCTCAGACACCGGCACAGTGAGGGATTCCCCGGCGTGGCCGGGACCCTCTGGAGTATTTACGCCGCACTTAACCTCTGCCATACTGATGGACGTTTTTGAGTCTTGCCTTGACTACCACTCTAACGACTGGACGCTCGCGCGCTTCTTAACCCCTGAAGGCCAAACTGAAGATTGGGGTGATTTTTTATAGGGGTTTTCTTCCCCGCGATCCGAAGACCCCCGGTCCTGACCCCCCCATTCAGGATTACGGTTTGGGCCTTCCGGGTCTGGCCGCTCGCGAGCGACCGACCCGTCACGCCCCCGGGCCGTGACGGAACCGTCCCTGGCGACGGAGTGTCATGAGGCACATCCGCCCCATTGGCCCCAGGTCAGATCCGCCGTGCGCTTCTGCCACCAGAGCCGCACGCGGAGACCCCCTCCTGCCGGAATCTTGGGCGTCCAAATGGACGCGTGACGTCCAAATGGACGTTTCCAGGGAGCACCACGAGGAGGTGCTCCGGCCGCGCCCCCCGATATGTTTACTATAAGAAGTTATTAGGTTAACTAATTACGTAATAACTTAAGACAGACGGTCCCTTAAGTAGAGACTGAATAAATTAACCGACTTGGTATTACATGGATCTCACTACTTTTTATGGTAGAAGAACTGAGTTGCGAGACTTGTTTTTTTTTATAAGTTTCGTTTTTGATGGCAATACTTAATTCAATAACAGAAAAGTGTTAAATAAGTTGCTGTAGTAAATCATTATTCGTGTTACATCGACGATGAATTTCTCTAGTTCAAAGGTCTCTAGCTCATTCCTCACCATCACGACTCATATACGTCCCACTATTGTTGAGCCTCCTCCACAATGGGAAGGAAATTGGCTGGTCAGACGTGTTGCTATAGGGTTTCACTTCGAATTTTCCTTCTCTTAGCTCATTACTAGTTATATATACGACTACTCATCATATAGGATTGTTATGTTTAGCAATGGATTCGATTTATGTGTTGAGGAGACCCTTATTGAATCATGGCCCGAATATGTTTAACAGATCTATTATTACGGCTTTTAGAACTATATCAGTCTATCTACTGTTGAACGTAATCCCTCCCAAAGAAGGATAATGTCGTAATCGCCACCCTACGGTGACGGAGATTATAGTTGGTGTGATCCCACAGCAGTTTTTCACGACCTCCACGTGAAAATAAGAGGTGTTGGCACATTGTATTCTAAACCCGTCACAATAGAGAAACGACGATATATTTATCCCCTATTATTTGTGACTCAAAATATTCTTTCGGGGTTTATTTTGAAAACGAAAGAGAATTAAAAATATCGTACATAGTAACATAAGTATATTACTTTAGTTTCTTAGTTACACAATCCTACTTTCTACTTAATAATGTGAGTTTGTAAATATGTGTTAATTGTGGTTCCAGTTTTAAGGAAATACTAATGAACAGATGATAGAACGTTAGGATTGAATACTTTGAAGGTCTTGAATTCTCTTAACAAATATTATGATGGTGATCTTATATCATTACATAATCTTTATAGATAATCTTTATAGATAATCTTTATATATATTTCTTGTGTACGCGTGTATGTCACTGAATTCCTCCTAAACGGCTTGACCAATGTTGATGGAATTTATTATGTGTGTTCAAGGGGTTAGAGGGGATTAGAGAATGGTTTAGATTCACAAATGGACCCGGTAGGTAGTGCTGCTGCCGATTTCAAGGAGAATTCCTTTCAATTTAATTGAACAGAATAGCGTCTGTTGGGTCAGCTAGTTTAATATAAAATTTGTCGAACACTTAGATGATCGTATGGTCTGTAAATTTATAAAAAAAGAGAACGTGCGTAGTACGTAAAGTTCGCATGTCAGAAGTGAAACTTCGTTGGTGCCACGTGTTTTTTGGCAACAAAAAAAATAAAAAATTGTGCTCTTTCACTTTCTCTCTCGATCTTTCTCACTCGCTTGCTCACACTCTCGCTCCTGGCTATGTGCTTCGTGCTATGTTCGCCATTTGTCTCTCTCAATCGGTCTCAATCGCTCTTTCCCTCTTCTTGGACAAAAACGTCCCACATTTTCGTGTCACTAAATTCCGTCCGTAAAAACTTAACCCTCATGCGCGCAATAAAGTTTCACTTCAAAAATATTTTACATATATGGATGAGATATTGACCTACACGCTAGTTAGACGGTTTGTTATACGGTTTTATTTCTAGTTTCAAGTTTAAGAGTAGGAATCTTGAATACATGTTATCTGCATATTATAATCCCTTAGTCGTCTTTTACGACATCCGCGACCAAGAAAGGGGGTGGTGAATTGTATTCTCACTGCCCAGAATACTCTTAATATTAATTAAGAGAGATTAACTAACCCTGGTATTGATTGTTCGGATAATATAAAAATGCTAAGGAAATTGTATTTCCATTACGCTCATGAGTTAATTTCAAGATATTTTTTCTAACTATAAATATCTATCATCTATACCAATAAATAAAATTGGAGTGTCTGTTTGTAATGTCAAAATAATGTGCTTTTTTCATGCTCACATTTGCTCATATTTGCACTATACATATGCCTAAAATACACTTTATATTTTTTTTGGCTGTCTGTCTGTTTGTTCCGGGTAATCTTCAAAACGGCTGGACCGATTTCAAAAATTCTTTCACCAATGGAAAGCTATAATATCAGGGAGTAAACTAGGCTATATTTTATCCCGGTATTCCCACGGGACTGAAACCGAAGCGAAGCGAGGGCGGATTGCTAGTTATTTCATAAAAAACATACAAGTGACTTACATTTTAATACGGTTCCGCAAGCAGACATTCTTTAAGCTCTTTATCGACGTTCAGCAGTATGGTAAAATAGGACAAAGTCACCGCGCAGACTCTAACAGATAGTTTGAGCGGCTAATATTTATGTGTGTTTATTTTATTAATACATTTTATTTTTACGTTGAAAAATAACATATTTTCAGTCCAGGTCAATGATCCAACAGCGATCGACAGCCTCTAGTGGCCGTAGACTTAGGTAAAGGGAGAGGGTATCCAAGAAAAGTACTTCTTATTCTACTAGTGATCCCAAGACGTTTTCGTTTTGAAATTATCGTGAGATTGATACATATTTGAATATCTATAATAGCAAAATACTAATTGTGCAGAGATCGATTATCATCGTCCCCGTACCACCCGTAGCTGGGTCGCTTCGCGCCGCTCATTACGCGGGCCATAGTTAACACCCGGGCCTCACGGACGCCGTTGCGCCCTCGCCCTAATGATAAGCATCGGATATGCTTGAAAACCCGGTCGACATAATCAACCTCAAAGGGTTGTTACGTCTTCCCCGCAACGTGGAAGCTAGTAACATGGTATTCATTGTCTTTAAATAAAAATATGCTTAGTGCATATTTACGCTGTATTTTTCTTGTGACACTTAAATTGCTCGTTTTATATTGTTAATTAACATCCATATCTTGAAAATATATTCAAAATACCACACAAAGAAACGTAAATTAATTAATATTGTATTTTAACTACTACTTACTTTAAAATAACAAGTGCGAGAAGGTATTTTAAAATATGCAAAATTGCAGTAAAATAATGAATGAATAATCCGATTAGTTTTCTATATCTAATTTCTTTAATTGATTTACTTAATTACCACGAAAACTTCCAATAAAAAAATAATCTTCATTACTTTTTCTCAGTCAGCATACATGTGGCATTTTTGAGAATAAAAGGTTTTCATGGTGGTAGAGGCAGTGAAATTGCTGTACTAAAATCTCACTGACGTTTTATTTAAAGACAACTTTTTTATAGGAATGTTACATGCATACATCTATTTTTCATTAAAAATACCCTTTTTTTTTTTTTTTTTGTGGGTGGGCTGCGGTCGGCGCGCCTCCGCACCACTCCGTCCGGGGCGACAGAGGGGCTTAAGCACGCAACTCCCGCAACCCACCCGAAAACCACCTCGCCTTCGTCGTTGGGCCGACCACCGGAGCAGGTTTACTTGTCGTCAGTGGTCGGCCCGACGGAATACCCCCTACGTGGGGTACCCTCCCATCGACCGACGTCCCCCCCTCAGGGAGGACGTCGGTCTTTCCTCACGCGGTCGGCCTCTTGGCGGGTGACGGACTAATCCCCGGTCACGTCACCCGCGGCCTCGGCTAGGGCGGCATGAGGCGCAGGTAGTTGCGCCTGCGCCGCCCCATTCGCCGGCGGCGGATCTCCTCATCGAAGCTGCGCTCCTGGCGCAGACGATCCGCTGCCTTCATCTGCGAGATCACTGTCTCGCAGAAGGCTGCGACCGCGTCCCAATTCCCGACGCTGTCAACCATCGCCCTAGCGATGGCCGGCAGCGTCAGGTCGGCACCGATGATTGCGACGAGTTCACGGCGCTGCGTGGCCCAAGCGGCGCAGGCCTCGAGCGTATGCTGCGCCGTGTCCTCGTCGCAATCGCAGTGGTGGCAGGACGGTGTACTCTCCCTCCTTACGACCTTGTGCAGGTATTTGGCGAAGCTCCCATGCCCCGTCAACACCTGCACTAGTCGGAAGGAGAGCACCCCGTGCCGCCTTTCCAACCACTGCATCAGCACCAGCCGGAAGGCCTCCACGATTCGCACCCCGAACCGAGGCCTCTCCAGCCGGACTGCCCAACGGGCAATGACGTCTCGACGGGCGTCGACGCGCCAGGCGGTGAGCTCCCTCAAGGAAACAACACCGCCCTCCCCCACACCCGCCGATACAACTCGGCAAGCATTTCCGCCTCCAGGTCCCACGGGGGAGTCCCGGCCAATAGGCACGCTGCCTCCGTTGCCACCGTGCGGTATCCGCGGATGGTCCTGACCGCCATGACCCTCTGTGGTCGCCACAGAAGGGCCCTAAGTCGGACGGTCAAGGACCCCGCCCACACCGGTGCGCCGTACAGCCGTCGGCACGTGGCGCTCGGTCCGCCCACGTTCGGCATAAGCCACGATAGAGCGGACGCCGCGCCGACGAGCCGTGGAGCGAACCTGCGGAAATGCTCCCGGAACCACCATTGCCCGTCGAGCACCAGGCCCAAGTACCTCACATGGGCCCGGATGCTGATGTCAACCGAGTGGACGGTGATCGAGACGCCGATGGGAGGGCTCATACGGCGCCCAGGGAATAAGAGGGCCTCCGTCTTGTCCAGGGCGACCCTCAACCCCAGCGCTTCGATCCGCCTGACGACCTCTTCGCCAGGCTTACCGCCTCTTCTAGCGTCCCACCGCGGGCTGTGACGAGCGTGTCGTCGGCGTAACAAATCACGCCCAGCCCGGGCGGGAGGCTCCCCCACAACGCCCATTCGTAGCCGATGTTCCACAGGGTGGGTCCGAGGACCGACCCCTGTGGGACACCGCACGACATGGGTGTTCGCACAACGTCCCCTGCTCGGTTGGTACAGAGGACGCTGCGCCCCTCCAAATAGTCTGCCACTAGCCGCCTCAGGTAAGCTGGCACTCCGTGATACCGGAGCGCCTCCCTGATGCAGCTGAATGGCAGAGTATTGAATGCGCTGGCGATGTCTAGGGACACCGCCAACAGCACTCCCCCCCGGTGACGGTCTCAGTCGCCATGGCCCTCAGGCGCAACAGAGCCGCGATCGTCGAACGACCCCTCCTAAACCCAAACTGGGCGTCCGACAGATCGAGCCCCGTGCCGATGAGGTGCCGCTCGATGCGGGCAGCTACCACCCTCTCCAGTAGCTTGCCCGTGTCATCGAGCAGCACGATAGGCCTGTAGGCCGAAGGCGACCCCGGAGACCGTCCCGGCTTCGGCAGGAGCACCAGCCTTCCCTCCTTCCAGCACCCAGGGAACCGTCCGGACGCTAAACACGCGTCGAACAGCTCCCTGAGGCGGGGACCCAGGTGGTCGAGGACCAGGCCCAGCACACGGTTAGGAACACCGTCGGGCCCGGGGGCGGTGGACTTTGCGCACATGCGTGCCACCGCCACTCCCATCTCGGGTTCCGTGATGGGCGGAACACTGTCGTCGTCGACCTCCCGGTCAGTGTCTGGCGGAGCCATGACCGGGGGCATGTGTTCCGCCCGCCGTGGGAACAGGTCCTCGACGACCCGGGTGAGAAGGCTGGGCTGGAGAGTCTCGGTGAGCGGAGGGCCCCGCGCGCGGAGCTTATTCAGCACCGCGCGATATGGGCGTCCCGAGGGGTCACGGTCGAGACCGTCCAGCATCTCCTGCCGACTGACGTCCTTGGCGGAGCGGACGGCCAGCCTGAAGGCCGACCGCGCATTGCGGTAGCCCTCGTACAGCAAGGCCTCCCGCTCCGCGTCGCGTTGGCGCCGCCGGCTGCGGGTGTAGGCCCTCCGGGCGCGAATACACGCGGCCCGGAGATCCGCCAGCTCCCGGGACCACCAGTGGACCGCCCTCCTCGGGGGCAGACGCCGTCACCGGGGCATGGCCGCATCGCAGATCTGCGTCAACGCACTGCGGATGCGGCCAGCCTCGGCGTCCACCCCGTCCGACTGGTTGGCAGAGGACAGCCACGAGTAAACGATGGCTGTCTCCGCCAGCTGGTCCCGGTCTAAGCGACCCACAGCCCATCGCGGGAACGCAGGACGTCCATCCGCCCCGTGACCCCTGCTGGGCGTCGGGATTGCCGGGAAGACCTCCATCCGGATATACCGGTGGTCCGACAAGGTCTCCACCTCTTCCACGACGCGCCAGCTCCCCAAGCGTGCGGCGACCTCGGGGCTAGCGAACGAAAGGTCCACTATCGACCCGCCCCGTTGTCGCACGCACGTATGCACCGACCCCCTGTTCAGCAAACAGAGGCCCAGTGCCGCCGCCCACTCCTCGATCGCCCGTCCTCGGTCGTTCGTAAGGGGGGACCCCCACGCCATGGCCTTGGCGTTGAAGTCCCCCAAGACAAAGACCTGGCGCGATGCCATTCGCCGTAACGAGGCCTCCATGATGGTGAGGGAGGCCTCGAAATCGGTCACACTCCAGTTAGGGGAGAGATAGACTCCGAAGAGCGTAATCTC
This sequence comes from Lymantria dispar, assembly GCA_032191425.1. Taxonomy (NCBI): domain Eukaryota; kingdom Metazoa; phylum Arthropoda; class Insecta; order Lepidoptera; family Erebidae; genus Lymantria; species Lymantria dispar. The sequence continues at coordinate 23,677,916 of CM063442.1, forward strand.
CCCCCAGTCCACCGCGACGTATCCGACGCCGCTGTCCCTAAGGGTCAGAGACGACGAAGGCCTCGACGTGGAGGCGACGATTGCCACGGTGCCATCAGTGCTACCCAACCAGTTAGGCCGGTCGGGCACCACGTACGGCTCCGCGGCTACGGCTACTCCTATCAACCACTCCGCCATGGCTTGCAGGAACACGTCCTGCGCACCGGCGGCGTGGTTGAGGTTGGCCTGGAGGAGACGAATGGATACGGGGTCCATTAATGGTCCGTATCCATCGTCACCTCCTCCGTGCTGACGGGCGATCGGGCCGCGCTCGGGAGCGGGGACTGGCCCGGTCGATGGGCCGCCCCGCCCCTTTGGGGCCGATGCCGGGGGTCTGCAGTCCCCAGAGCCCATGCGATGCTTGGCAGGCCTATTGCCTGCCGCACACGCGGGGCAGTGGGGCACCGCAGAGCACGATGCCGCCTGGTGTCCGGTCTGACCGCAACGGAAACATAGCCCTCTGCAGTCAAAGCAGTTTTTGCATGTCGGTCGGGTATGCCCTACCGCCATGCATTTATAACACCTCGCAGGCCGGGGCTCTAGCACGGTTACCCGCGCCGAGCTCCAGCCCACGAGGAACCTGCCTGAGTCGGCCAATTGCTTGACCGACTCCACCGGACACTGCACCCAGGCAGCACCGACGCCGCCCGGACCAGGGCGGATGGTGCCAATCCGGACGGTATCCGAGGCACATCCGGTACGTACCATAATGGCCTCCCGGACGTCCTCCACCGTCACGGAATCGTCCAAGCCCGTCAGGCGCATCCCTGCGCACTTGACAGGCCTGGCGAGTCGGACGCCATCCTCTGGCCCGCACAGCCCCCGCAGCTTCGAAGCCACACTATCGGCCGTCTTCGCGCCCTCGGCCCCAGGGAACTCGAGAATTCGAGCCCCTGTCCGGGCCTTGCGGGTCCTGGCCTCGAGGCCTCCGATGTCGGAGACGTCCAGCTCCCGCCGGGCGCGTTTTAGGACGGCCTCATAGTTGAGGCCCCTCTCAGCCGCCTCAGGCAGCACGGTGATGACCACCGCGGCCGTCTTCGGCGACTTGAGGCCCCTGCGCGACCTTTTCCCCTTTCTGCCGGCTCCCGCCTGGGGAGCGGCGGCCACGGCGGCACTCTTGGCCACCGCTCTCCGCTTCTGGCCGCGTGCCTTCCTGCTCCGCTCAGCCACCTGCCAGCCCTGTTCGAGCCTGGCAGCAGCGCTGAGCGCAGCAGGAGCGGTCGCGGGTGCGCTGGCCGGCGCCTGCGGTGCAGCCGCTGGCGCCGGCTGCGGCCCGGCCTTGGCGGGAGCCGGCACCTTGCCGGCCTTCTTGGCCCCCTTGGGCCCAGCTGCGGCCGCAGCGTAGCTCACCACGCGGCCACCCTGACAGGGCAGCGGGGTGGGAGCTGACGCTGGCGGCCGCCTCGCCTTGTCCGCGGCGAGCGGCGGTCGGAGGGGCGGCTCAGGTGGGAGCCTGGCCGCTACGGCGGCGATACGCGCATCCATCATCACCCCTACTCGGGCTAGGATGACGTGTACCGCCGACTCCGACACGCCGTGCACCTCGTCGGGCGGCGGCTCCTCCCCCTTCCGAGGTCTCCCGCGGCCACGAGCCGGCGGAGGGACCACGACGAGGGGAGGAAACGCTGAGGCCGCGACGGGCGCAGCCGGCGCAGCAGCCGCGACGGGCGCAGCTTGCGCCACGGACGCAGACGACGGGCCCGCCCTCCCCGGCACAGCCCGTTTTGGTGGCAAGGACGGCACCGACGGCGTGGCCGGCGCTAGGCGCGCGTACTGGGTGCGCAGGTCGGCCATCTCCTTGGCCAACCTGCGGTTGTCCCGTCGCACCGCCGATAGCTCGGTCTCCAACTTGCGGTTGCGTTCCCGCAAGCCGGAGACCTCCTCGCTAAGGCGGGCGTTCGCGGCCTGTAGGGCACCACCTCGCCACTGTGGCCTGCCGGACCCGGTGTCCCCGGCCTCGCCGCCACCACCGATCCTCGGCCTCTGCGCCCCCGGCGCATGGTCGGGACCTTGAGGGGAGGCCTGATGGTATCGCTTCCCTCCGAGTCTGCCCGGGAGCTACCACCCTTATGTAGGGGGCGCTTCCTGTCCCTTGTCGGGGGGCGGGCCTCCTCCCCCTCCCTCCTTACATCTAGGGCCGCCGTCAGAGCCCTCGCCGCAAGATGCGGCTCGGACTCCTCGGCGGCCTCCTCAGCGGCCTCCTCCTCCTTCTCCTCCCCCTTGTCGCTGGACTCCCTATCATCTCCGGACGACCTGCCTACTCCTTAACCGGACGGCCCTACAGCACCTACGCCACCCTCGTCCCTATCCACAACGTCGGCGCTCCGCCGACCCTCCTCGGCAGACGGCTCTGCGCTACCGCCCTCGTCCGCTGATATCTCCGAAGCCGACATGGTGGCTTCGGACGGCCCTGCGGCACTTCCGCCCTCGTCCGTCGACAGCTCGTACGCCGTGTTGCTTCCCGACAGCCCCGTCAAGCTGCCTCTTCTGCACATCTGCATCTTGGACGGCCCTGCAGTACCGCCGCCCTCGTCCTGCGACGGCTCTGCGGCGGTGCCGCCCTCGTCGCTCGACAACCCCGTCGAGTTGTCGCCTCCTCTTCGGTGTTTTTGGGACGGCTCTGCGGCTTTCCCGCCCTCGTCCCGCGACGGTCTTGCGGCTGACCCGCCCTCGTCGCTCGCGGCCGCCGCGGCAGCTGATAGCGCCAGCCGCACCGCCTCCTTCTTCGCAGCCTCTTTTCGCGCACGCACCCGATTTGAGTGTATGGTGGTGGCGATCAGCTTCCTTTTCCTCCTCCTCTTCACCCCCCCTTTGGAGCCTCCCGATGTTGAGCCGGGCCCTCGGCTACTGAAGCAGTGGTTGTCTCCCTCCCATACGACTGGAGACTGACCGTGCCGGTGTTTGTGCGCATGCCGCGCTCAGACACCGGCACAGTGAGGGATTCCCCGGCGTGGCCGGGACCCTCTGGAGTAGTTACGCCGCACTTGACCTCTGCCATCGTGTTGGACATTTTTAAGTCTTGCCTTGACTACCACTCTAACGGCTGGACGCTCGCGCGCTTTTTAACCCACCAACCATTCATCCCCTCGCCGAGTGGCCAAACTTAGGATTGGGGTAATTTTTTATAGGGGTTTTCTTCCCCGCGGTCCGAAGACCCCCGGTCCTGACCCACTTACTCAGGATTACGGTTTGGGCCTGCCGGGTCTGGCCGCTCGCGAGCGACCGACCCGTCACGCCCCCGGGCCGTGACGCAACCGTCCCTGGCGACGGAGTGCCATGAGGCACATCCGCCCCATTGGCCCCGGGTCAGATCCGCCGTGCGCTCTGCCACCAGAGCCGCACGCGGAGACCCCCACCTGCCGGAATCTTGGCCGTCCAAATGGATGCGTGACGTCCAAATGGACGTTTCCAGGGAGCACCACGAGGAGGTGCTCCGGCCGCGCCCCCCATTAAAAATACCCTTAAGAAGATACGCAATGGAGTATTGTATTGTAACTCTACGCAGAAAATTTTATAACTAATAGCCAGCCAAAAGTCGTAACTATTATTCAAATTCTATAAAGTAATTGCGCCTAAACCCACTTATAACGTTAATACGCAATTAAATATTGAATAAGAGAACAGAGTACTGCAGTCGAGATAAAAGCCGTAATTAATTAATAACATTAACCCAAAGCCAGGTTAACACGGAAAGTTCCGAGTAACTACTTGCAATGAATCTTAATAAGGTATGTATTCACGACTACATATTACGTTACTGGCTTCGTATTATTATTAGTTACTAATTGAGAATAACTCAGCGATACGAACATTTTATTTGTTATGTTTTTGCTGTATTTTTTTTTGTAAATACGGTGGTATTTACAAAAAAAAAATTGATTCCAAATTGCAATTGATCTATATTAAATTTTGTTCTTTATATAATTCATATTCCGTGTGGTGACGGAGTAACCAGTGTGGTAGATCAATTTTCCTCCTATAGCGGAGGAAGCTTGAGCCCAGCAGTGTGACGTATATGAGCTGAAATAATAATGATGATGATGATATAATTAATAAAAATGAGATTATCTCTTAAAACATTAAGTGCAAAGATCAGCCAGTGTTACATCTACATTTTTGGGATTAACTCTTGTCTATGAGTAGTGGGACATACGTTTTAATTTAGATTATTAACTACTTGTGTTTTATCAACTTCTTTTATGTGTGGTGACGGAGAAATAATATAGTTCACCATGTTCTTTCTTAAACACACACACTTAAAATTATATATAACGCCACATATCTGCGTTGTATGTATGTTATGGTGCACCAGCCTGGGCTGATCGTACCACCATAGGCGCGGTTCGGCCTAATTTACTACAGAGTCAACGATTAGCGCTAATATTCCTGTGTAAGGCATACCGAACAGTTAGCACCGAAGCCTTACCAGTACTTGCAGGTGTACTCCCGGTCGACTTGGAGATACAAAAGCGTGCGTCCATGTATTATTCCACTAGGGAAAATATGACTAACAATTTTCTTTTACTAGGCATGCCTTTTAAGTTCGTTTCCATATTTCCCGGCAATTTTGAATTTGGAATTATTCTATATTCGAATGTGTTTAAATTTTGAATCTCAAAACAGTTAAAAGTATTAGGATTAATGCTATTATCTAGTCACAGCATCACGTCGATTGGAATCTGTCAGGTTACGTACGAAAATGTATCTTTCTAAGGAAAATGTTCGTGCAATAATTTTCTACAACTTTAGAAGAGGCCTGACACGGCTTCAGTGTTTTGAAGAGCTAACATCTGTGTTCAGTGTTGAAGCCCCATATCTGCGGACTGTCGAACGCTGGTATTTAGAATTCCAGCGTGGACATACTAGTGTCAGTGACTAATCTCGCGAAGGACGCTCAAAATTCGCCTTCACTGAAGATAACATCATTGCTGTGAGACAACTAATTCTCAAAGATCGTCATGTGACGTATCGAGAGATAGAGACTCTATTAGGCATCTCAGGGACAACCATTCAGAAGATCTTGTATTAAGCGCTTGGTGTGAGAAAGCTAGTTTGCCGTTGGATACCGCATCTGCTTTCCGACGATCACAAGGCGGCCCGCGTCAGATGGTGGAAGAAAACTCTGCAAAGGTTCAACTGAGGAGAGTCAAATCACGTCTACGACATCATCAGTGGTGACGAATCTTGGATCTATGCCTACGATCCTGATTCCAAACAACAATCTACAATCTGGGTCTTTCAAGACGAGGCAAAGCCGATTAAAGTTGTTCGTTCTCGAAGCACTTCAAAGAAGATGGTGGCCACGTTCGTTGGAAAAACGGGCTATGTTGCGACTATTGCACATGAAGATCATAGAACAGTTAACGCAGAGTGGTATACCATAGTTTGTTTACCACAAGTCATCACCAAACTTCGAAAATTTAACTCGAAGCGACGCATCATCCTCTACCACGACAACGCAAGCTCACACAGCGCTCGTCAAACGATTGAGTATTTGAAGCAGGAAAAAGTAGAAATTCTTGACCATCCTCCATACAGTCCTGACCTAAGCCCTAAGGATTTCTTTACATTTCCTAAAATTAAGAAAAGTTTTCGTGGTCAAAGGTTCCAGTCCGGTGAAGAAGCAGTCGACGCTTTCAAGTCAGCCATTTTGAACACCTCCACTTTAGAGTTGAATAAATGTTATAATAACTGGTTTAAGCGAATGGAAAAGTGTATTAAGCTACGTGGTAAATACTTTTAAAAACAATAAAAAGTACTATAAGGTTCTAGTTGTTTTTTTTTTTTTTTTTCTTCAACCGACTAAACTTAAAAGGCATACCTCGTACCACGCGATCGTAATAAAATTACTAGACTTTTTGCGCCGCAATCCGTCGTTAACGATAAGCTCCTGACCGAATGGCAGGAAAGATGGGATTCGTCAACAAAGGGTCGCCATCTATATTTATTCTTTCTATCTATTCGTGAATGTTTGGAGAGAATTTGGCTAGAAATTGACCACTATGTAGCCCAATTCCTCACAGGCCATGGGAATTTTAGAAGTAAATTATTCTATTTGAAACTAGTAGATTCACCATTTTGTCAATGTTCGACCTCAAACTCCGATTTTGAACAAACAGCTCATCACATCCTTTGGGAGTGCATTCTCTGGCGCAACGAGCGGGACGTCATGTTAGACAATCTGCATGTCACGTCTGGGGTAACATACTATTCGGTTCTTGTAGCAACTCGAGAAAATTTACGTGCGTTTAGGCGCTTTTGCCATACCTACTATTGTAAGCAAACCTAAAGCTCACAAATAGGTCCATTAAGCTCTGTCCAATCCGTGGTGCTGTACCACTGCGTTTCACGTAGTTGTACAAATTCTTATTTACTGGTTTATTAGACAACTTTGCTTCATGTCTCCCGCTTTGCATAGGAGGGAAGTGGAATCTTTCCAACTCCTCCTGTTTTTCTTTTCTAATTAAATTTGTTGCGGGTCCCAAGACAATTAAAAGCGTGTCGTTAAAAGGGTCAAACCTTCCAGAGGGTCAAACCTTGTCTTGCCGTGTCTTATACGGAGGCCATTGTGGATGCTGACTTACAGGAGTTACAGTGGTGGGAATGTGTGGTGGGATTAGTCCATAAAAAAATACCTTTTCTTATTGGTGAGCAGTGGCGGCTGTACCTTAAGTGCGCTCGTGCACTGAACCACCAAATTAAAATATTTAAAAATTACAAATGTTATCTTTTTTTTTTAAATTACTAGCTATATTAATATTTATTCTTTAAACATACAAAAACATATAACAAATAAAATTTCAAATTATGACGAAACAATTTAAGCCCTCTACCAAACTATTAAAACTTATTTTCTCTTTGTAAAAAAAAATCTCGTGCGTTTAGGCGAGCGCACGGAGACTGCCCATACAACTTGTATTAGATATGAGTTAAAATGTTTAGCGCGTGAGACAGAAGATAGTTCATAGAAATATACTGAAAAATGAGTCTGTTCCCATGCGCCGTACGAGCGAACCGAACATTGCCGAGAGAACTCGCCTTTCGACGAAATTCGCCGATGACGCGTAGTACAGTAAGTAGGTATAGTTTCGCTGTATCTTTGACAAGTTAAATATGATTTATTTACATTAAGTAATAGTTTTTTATATTTTGGTCTTAGTTCTATTTAGACTGCGTATGTGTGGTGTGAGTGAAAATGAGCATAAATATAGTCTATATTCAAGACGATAACAAAAGTTTTCTAAATAAAATTGATATCAATTGGCGGGCCCGCCGAGGCCCTCCTTTATAAATATTTTTTGAAGCTTGAAAAACAAAAAAAAATATTTTCTTCAAAGTACACCTACAATATGTAATGCGTTAAAAAATACATTTTTTACGTAAATTGTTGTTCCCTTGCAATTTCTGATCTTAATGCTTAGTAAGTAAAGTGCACCACCACTTTGATGACCCACCAGCCGCCACTGTTGGTGATTGCCGTAAGAGGTGATTAAGGGAGATGATATAACTCAAAAAATTTATATTAACCCGTCTGACCAGCATAGTATAGTAGGTTCATTTGTGTGGGAGGTTCGAGCTCTATAGCGAGATTTATATGAGCTGAGGATATGATGATGATGATGAACTATCTCTGTGCCAAAATCTCTTTAAATCCGTTGAACATATTTTTATTAAATTATCAAACGCATATTTTTATTTTATTAGCTTAGAAGTCTTGTTTATTCAAAAGATTAGTTTTAAATAAAGAATCGCTATATTCTTTTATAGGCTGGCTTGGTGTGATCACAACCTTCCGGGGCGCCAAAAAGATAGCCTGTGGCTGGAGCCTCAGAGACCTCGCTCCTTTAGAGAGAGAGATAGATAGAGAGAGAGAGATAGAGATAGATAGAGAGAGAGAGAGTACCGTTACTTCAAGGGCCCACTACGGACGACCACACAGCGTCATGGCGGTCAGGGCCAAATGCGGCAACCGCACTATTCATATATGAACGCTCCACTGCTGAGCTCCAGCCTCTTTCACAAGGAATGGGGAATGATTTACTATACTAAGTTGGTCAGACGTTTGGCTTAGTGTTATATTTAGAGTTTTCCCTCACTTGCTTATATATTATCTGTATATTATAATTTACGCCCATGACGTGCGGTGTCCCACAGGGGTCGGTCCTCGGACTCACCCTGTGGAACATCGGCTACGACTGGGCGTTGAGGGGGAGCCTCCCGCCCGGGCTGGGCGTGATTTGTTACGCCGACGACACGCTCGTCACAGCCCGCGTCAGGCGGATCGAGGCGCTGGAGTTGAGGGTCGCCCTGGACAAGACGGAGGCCCTCTTGTTCCATGAGCGCCATATGAGCCCTGCCATCGGCGTCTCGATCACCGTCCACTCGGTCGACATCAGCATCCGGGCCCATATGAGGTACTTGGGTCTGGTGCTCGACGGGCGATGGTGGTTCCGGGAGCATTTTCGCAGGCTCGCTCCACGGCTCGTCGGCGCGGCGTCCGCCCTATCGTGGCTTATGCCGAACGTGGGCGGACCGAGCGCTGCGTGCCGACGGCTGTACGCGGGGGTCATCCGGTCGATGGCCCTGTACGGCGCACCGGTGTGGGCGGGGTCCATGACCGTCCGACTTAGGGCCCTTCTGTGGCGACCACAGAGGGTCATGGCGGTCAGGGCCATCCGCGGATACCGCACGGTGGCGACGCAGGTAGCGTGCCTATTGGCCGGGACTCCCCCGTGGGACCTGGAGGCGGAGATGCTCGCCGGACTATATCGGTGGGTGACGGGGGTGCGAGCGGGGGTCGGTGTGGTCTCGTTAAGGGATCTCACCGCCTGGCGCGTCGACGCCCGCCGAGACGTCATTGCCCGTTGGGCAGTCCAGCTGGAAAGGTCTCGGTTCGGGGTGCGAACCATGGAGGCCTTCCGGCCGGTGCTGATGCAGTGGTTGGAAAGGCGGCACGGGGTGCTCTCCTTCCGACTGGTGCAGGTTTTGACGGGGCATGGGTGCTTCGCCAAATACCTGCACAAGGTCGTTAGGAGGGAGAGTACACCGTCCTGCCACCACTGCAATTGTGACGAGGACACGGCGCGCCATACGCTCGAGGCCTGCGGGGCTTGGGCAGTGTAGCGCTGTGAACTCGTCGCAATCATCGGTACGGACCTGACGCTGCCGGCTATCGCTAGGGCGATGGTCGACAGCGTCGGGAATTGAGACGCGGTCGCAGCCTTCTGCGAGACAGTGATCTCGCGGAAGGAGGCGGCGGATCGCCTGCGCGAGGAGCGCAGCCCCGATGAGGAGATCCGCCGCCGGCGACTAGGGCGGCGTAGGCGCAACTATCCGCGCCTCATGCCACCCTAGCCGAGGCCGCGGGTGACGTGACCGGGGATTAGTCCGTCACCCGACGAGAGGCCAGCCGCGTGAGGAAAGACCGATGTCCTCCCCGAGGGGGGGACGTCGGTCGATGGCAGGGTACCCCAATTAGGGGTATTCCGTCGGGCCGACCACTGACGACAAGTTAACGCTGCTCCAGTGGTCGGCCCAACGACGAAGGCGACGTGGTTTTTGGGTGGGTCGCGGGAGTTGCATGCTTAAGCCCCTCTTTCGCCCCGGACGGAGTGGTGCGGAGGCGCGCCAACCGCGACCTACCCACAAAAAAAAAATTATAATTTAATCGTCTTTAATGACATACACGGGCAAGAAAAGACGCTTGTAAATTGTGACTAAAATTAAATAAGTAGCGTCAACCTGTCCGACTAGCGTGTCAGAAGAGTTGTATTTGATTTTATTTAAAATTTCCTTAATATCCTTATTTTTTTTACGACAGCCGCGGACAAGAATAGGTGCTTGTCAATTGTGACCTTACTCCGTCACTACACGAAAATTAGTTAGTCCATTAGAGGAATACACCGGCATTTCGTAAAATATAATTTATATTAAAAAAAAAGTATAACGCAGTCACGAGTGCTGCTGACAGAAGTGAAAACTTAAAACTATAAACAAATAGTTGTTAGTGTTTAAATATTCAAATTAATTGTTTGATCTTGATTTAAAATTTATTAATTAAAACTTTTTACATTTTATCTGATGTTGACATATATCGGCATAGATATAGTGGCATTGACACCGATATAGCGTTAGCACGTCACGTGACCATGTTAAAGACGATTTACATGAATTTACCTACTTCCCATCCAAACCTTCCTATAGAAGTTTTCATTTCAAAAATGTATTTAATATGGGAATATGAAATACATTTTTGAAATGAAAACTTAACTCATGCAACAAATGAAATCCTAACTCATGAATGCCTTTATTTTAGAACATAATCTAACAATAAAACTGTTAAGCTGCAAGTAGATAGGGGATAACAGCTGGCAAGTCCGTTATTACATTGTTATGCTTAGAACTGTAATGTAATAATCTTTCCTTAACTCATTTCAGTTATATAAGGAAGATATGCAAATAAAAGCTTGGAATTGAATTTAGCGCATCGACTCAAATTACATTTAAAGTGAGGTCAAGCGAGGTCAGCTTGTTATCGGATGAAACACAATCGCTCCAGCCTGGCCTGGTTCCATACTGAATAGCTATCTCAATGAACAAATAACTTATTTAAAATCGGATAATTTACAGTCAAAACTGAAGCCTTGTCACTCTCAAAGCCAATTATATATTTTTACAATCTCATGCCTATATTCGTATCTGACATTTATTAGATGCTCGAAGACATGTTTTTGTCTCTGAAGGAGATATATTTTTGGTGTTTGGAACATGTTATCGAGATGTTTTTTGTAATAAATGTAGAACCCAGTTACACAACTTTTGCTTCACATAGTATTTAATGCTTGAAACCTTGCCATCGATGATACCATGTTTATATTCCTGGAAAGACGAGGGGTACTTACTATTTATCAGTGAAATTTGTTCTTTTTCGTTACACCGTCTGTTCCAATATATGAAAAATTACCAAAGTAGCGTCGCGTCAACTTGTCGAACTAGCGAGTCAAATGGGTGGCATATGATTTTATTTAGAATATCCTTAATATTGGTTTGCTTTTTAAAATTTTCCAACCATTTTCCTAAAATTCTTGTCCAGTAATGTTCTGTGCCTAAAATCCTTAGATTTTTTATGACAGCCGCAGGCAAAGAAGTAGTAAATTGTATTTTTGTTCCAGCGCTTAACAGATAAATTCAATATTTTAGTTAAATGTAAATGCAATGTGCGTGTAACGTTTTTACTATCAATTGTTTCGGCAAGTACCTGCACAAAGTCGCGAAGAGGGATAGGACGCTGTCTTGCCACCACTGCAATTGCGACAAGGACACGGCACACACTCAAGGTCTGCGTGGTTTGGGTAAAGCAGCGACGTGATCTCGTCGCAGTCATTGGTGCCAACCTGACGTTGCCGACCATCGCTAGAACGATATTCTACAGCGTCAGGACGCGGTCGCCGCCTTTTAAAAGGGAGTTGTCTCGTAGAAGGCGGTGGTGGCGGTGCGGGTCCGAGAGGAATTCTTCTACCACGACACGCACCACCGTCGACGCATTGGGCGGCGGGCGCAGGCGCGAATGCCTCCACCAGATGCCGCCCTAGCCGAGGTTGCAGGTGGACGGACTGGGGATTAGTCCGCCATCCGCAGAAAGGCTAACTGCGTGGGGGCGACACTCCGGTCGGCAACATTGTAATGTTGCCGGGGCATTAAAGGGACGGTCCTCAAAAGGTTAACCCGCCAGGCCAGCCACGGACGTAAAGGAATCGGTACCAGTGTTCGGCCTAGTGGTGACGAGGAGGGAATACGCCCTACCGTATGCCCGTAGATTATGGAGTCGCACACCACTAATCTCCATCGCCCCAGACAGATTGGGCTGGGTGTGGTCCAGACCATAGCCTACAAAAAAAGGGTTGATGTTAGGTCGTAAAGCTATTGTCAAAACTTTTGCAATATTTACTATGGAAATGTAGTAAATATAACATTTAAGTATCCATTATAAGGCATAAAAACTGCCAAATCAATCTATCAAACAAGACTTTTTCTTCCATAGTACTCGAATTGCTAATTACCGAAATAACAATGTCATTAGACGCTCCCATTCGAGCATGCTAATAGGATGTTTTATTACAGCTTAGTCGAAGCCGCCTGATTGGCAACGGCTAACAGGATTACTAACGGGAGTTTTACTTTGTTTCTTGTTATAAGTAAAACAATTTTCGTCCTAAGTTTTTTTGAAACTCGTTTCTATGTGACGCTGATGTACATATTGGCATACCTTTTTTCTGGGACGTTTATCATTTGGATACATCCTGCTAAACCATCTAGGACAACGGAAGTATGGCTTGAGGTATCATCACATTCTAGGTGTAACTTCTGCGCTGATTGATCGGGTTACCGCATCAGCTACCTTGATTTTGGCAGGTTACCCTTTCGGTTATTCAACGCCTCATCAAAGTCTCGGTGAAATGCCGATATTATGTCAAATGGTCAGTGTTTGAGTATTGAAAACTGATCACTGATTCCACTAAAAACATCCTTAAGTAAGGTGGGAGTAGACACAAATAAGATACCCACGCTGCTCTACGCGCCAGCAGGGTGCCAATTATTAAACATTAACAATGAATGACTTGTTTTAAAAATAAACTCCGTATTAATTAATGATTCCATGTGTCACGAGGAAAATTAAATTTAGAAATATATAATTAACCATTAAAATGAAAACTTGGAATATTTAAGGAGCGTATTAAATATAATATTGACAATGAATGGAAATTGCGCACGTAAAACTTGAAACATATAGTTGCTTAGATTTAGACTGCTAGTACGGACAGCCGTTATGGATTGGCGACAATATCTACACCAGTATATGTAGAGCACTGGTAGAAGATTCTTTAACATTTATACAATTTTTTTTTATGGGTTGCGCTGCGGTCGGCGCGTCTCCGCACCACTCCGTCCGGGGCGACAGAGGGGCTTAAGCACATTTATACCTAAAAGTTTCCTCTTGATATTTCATTCCTGCCATCTTATCGCATGTGCGTGGTATTAACGCTAGACGTTCATTTGCCGTCACTGATGCAGCTTTTAAGCTTTCTCTTCTATATTATCTTTATTTTTCTCTATTATATTATTTCTTCAGTATTCTCATTTCTGCTAAATGCACTCATCGCCACTATATGAAATATTAATTTATATACCAACCGTCTTTAATTTTTTTCTTCATATCTTGTGTACGTGTGTATGTCACTGTACTCCTAAACGGCTGGCTGGATGTTGATAAAAATTTTTGTGTGTATTCAAGGGGATTCGAGAGTGGGTTAGATTCACAAATGGACCCGGTAAGTGGCGTTATTTTATTTGAAAAGAACAACGTCTGTTGGGTCAGCTAGCTTTATGTAAACTTTTTAACATTTTAACTATAATTTTTTCGTTTTTATTATTTTTTTATTTATTAATTGTGGTTTTCATGAGTTTATTAATATTAAAATAGATATAATTTTATTTATTATTTAATTATTAAATAAAAAGATGTATAAACTCTGTTGTACAACTAAAAAAATTATATAAAATAAAAAAATCTGAAATAGAAAGTAAAAATAATAAAATGGGAAAAATTAAAAGTGTTAAAAAATTAATATGAAAATATAAAGAAAAGATTAATTGCCATGTGTTTCGCCCGGCGAACCGGACGAAGTACGGCTAGTATAAAATAAAAATCTATCTGAAGCTGTAGTGAGTAGATAAAAGTCTTTGTAATAACGGTGACCTATTGGAAGTCAATTGGAAATTTCCGTGTGGTGACGGAGTAAGAACACAATTCACCACCCTCTATCTTACCCGTGGGTGATCGTACGAGACGACTAAGGGATATAAAACGCATATAACATCTATGCGAGAGAAGGAAAACTCGAAATAAAACCCTATACCAACACGTCTGACCAGCGTGGTATAGTAGGTCAATTACCCTTCCATTATGGAGGAGGCCCGAGCTCAACAGTGGGACGTATATGGGCTGAGATGATGATGATGACTTAATATCGACTCATGCGCTCTTCTTTCATAGTACATATTGTAAAAGATATTGGTTATAGTTTTATGACCGGTCGCCTGTCTGTCGTCAGCCTTCCTTCGCAATGAAATGGTTGGTGGGACGTATATGGGCTGAAATAATGATGATTGGAAGTCAAATAAATACCTTTGAACCTTCCCTCCAATGTGGTTGGTAGTGATGGCTGTTCTACTAGTTATTTCGTGATCGGGTGTCGCTTGTGGGATTGTTTCTTTTTATATTTGTATTATATTATATTGTGGTCTGGAGCGCGAATTTCATCCGTGTGGCCACGAAGCGGAGTAAGAATATGATTCATAATACACCTTCCTTACTCCTAGGTGTTCTAAGAGATGACTTGATATGATATGTTTATAACATGCATGCAAGAGAAGGCAAACTCAGGATAAAACCCTATACCAATCCGCCTGGTTAGCGATTTAATAAGTCAATTTTCCTTTCACTGTGGGGAAGCACCAGCCAGCAGTGAGACATATATGAGCTGAGGAGATGATGATCATTTGATTCGACACTTGAGCTTAGGCTTTTTAAATACGCTGTAAACAGTTTCAAGTAAGAATAGTCTAAAAAAAATTATAAAAATAATAGACAAACCCGTTGAGCTTTTTGTTGGCTCTTCTTAGTAGCGTTTACGTTTCGATCCAGTGGTAGTTTGTTTGATTCATTTAAGTTAAAAAACATGTTAAACTTGACAATATATAAAAACCCTCGTGGGCTTCATCATTCATCATCATCATTTCAGCCTATTGCCGTCCACTGCTGGACGTAGGCCTCCCTCATATTGCGCCACAATGTGCGGTCCTGTGCCGCCTGCATCCAACGACGCCCAGCAACTTTCACTAGGTCGTCGGTCCACCTAGTGGGGGGGCGTCCTACACTGCGTCGTCCGATGCGTGGTCGCCACTCGAGAACCTTTCTTCCCCAGCGGTTGTCGGTTCGTCGAGCGATGTGGCCTGCCCATTGCCACTTCAGCGTGCTAATTCTTCGTGCTATGTCGGTTACACCCGTTCTTCTGCGGATTTCTGTATTCCGGATTCTATCTCGCAGAGAAATCCCGAGCATAGCCCGTTCCATAGCACGCTGAGCGACTTTGAGCCTTGATATGAGGCCTACATTTAGGGACCATGTTTCCGTGCCGTAAGTCATCACTGGTAACACACACTGGTAGACCTGTGTTTTCAGACACTGAGGTATGTTGGACGAGAAGATCCTCTTAAGTTTCCCGAACGCTGCCCAACCGAGTTGGATTCGTCGGCTGATCTCTTTCTCGAAATTGGATCTACCTAACTGGACTGTTTGTCCTAGGTAAACATAGTGATTGACAACTTCGAGAATCCCATTGCCAACTAGGACCGGTACAGGAATGACATGGGTATTTGACATGACTTTCGTCTTGTCCATGTTCATTCGTAGACCCACTAGTTGGGATACCCTGCTGAGATCATTGAGCATAGTGCCAAGGTCCTCCATGGATTCTGCCATAACGACGATATCGTCTGCGAATCGAAGGTGAGTGATGTATTCGCCGTTAATGTTGATGCCGAGTCCAGTCCAGTCTAAGAGCTTGAAGACATCTTCCAGTGCAGTGGTGAACAGTTTCGGAGAGATGACATCTCCCTGTCTCACGCCTTTCTGCAACTGGATCGGTTTCGTACTCTTATCCCGGATACGGACTGACATTGTGGCGTTCCTATACAAACACTTCAGCACTTCGATATAGCGATGGTCGATTTGGCACCGCTGAAGGGACTGCAGCACCGCCCAAGTTTCGACTGAATCAAAGGCTTTCTCATAGTCCACAAACGCTAAGCACAGGGGCCGATTATACTCCTCGGTCTTTTGTATAATCTGCCGAAGCGTGAGGATATGGTCTATGGTGCTATAGCCTTTTCGGAAGCCGGCTTGTTCGGGCGGCTGGAAGTCATCGAGCTTGCGCGTGAGTCGATTGGTAATGACCCTCGAAAACAACTTATAAACATGGCTCAGGAGTGAGATGGGTCTGTAGTTCTTTAAAAGAGCTTTGTCACCCTTCTTGAAGAACAGCACCACCACACTCCTGGTCCACGACTCTGGAACGTCGCCCCCGAGGATAACGGAATTAAATAGCTTCTGAAGGGCTATTAATACCGGCTTGCCTTCAAAAGCTCTGCCGTAATTCCGTCATCTCCCGGTGCCTTACCGTTACGTAGTTGTTTGAGAGCCATTCTGATCTCGTACAAGCTGATGTCCGGGATTTCTTCGGTATAGTGCCGAGTTAGCTTGGATCTGGGATCTTGGACCAAGCCGACAACAGGATTTCGGGATGATTTGTATAACTGTCCATAGAACCTTTCGACCTCTCCCAAGATCTCACTTTGGGATGAAATGACAGTGCCGTCATCGGTCTTCAGCTTAGTCATTTGGCTTTTCCCAATAGACAGATCTTGTGCGAACACTTTCGAGCCACGATTCCGCTCTATCGCTTCTTTAATACGGAACGTATTAAATCGGCGAATATCGCGACGCACAGACCTGGAGATCTGTCTATTTAGCTGCCTATGTTTGGACCAATCGGCTGCAGACTGCACCGTCATCTCTTTTCTCCTCTCCATGAGCTCGAGAGTCTGGTCAGAAAGTTTTTTAGGTCTATTAACGCGGTGAGCCTTGAAAAATTTCGACCCAACCGCGTGGACAGTTTCCACGAACCTGTTGTTCATATCGTTCGGAGATTCGCACTCGTCCAGACATTGGAAGCGATTATGTAGCTAATAAATGATTTGGAATTTCAATGTTGAAAAAGGTTCAAAACGTCGTGTCAGGATAAAACATGCTACAAAATCAGAAACATCACACAGCTAGTTCAAAATTAGCATCTGTAATAACAAATCGGATAAAAGGCTTTCAGATGAGGCAGTATTAAATGCCCGATATTTATACCCGGCATTGCAATCTGTAGATGCTAATATTGATCACTTCTCGCTCGATCTTCTTTGCTTGAAACACAAAGAGATATAATAAAATATAGTTAGAGATCTGCTTTTAAATATTCTTGTATAAAGTTATAAAAGAAATCACTACTAGCAGATATATAATAGAAAAAAAACTTCATTTATATTTTTATACTAGCAACCCGCCCTCACTTCGCTTTGGTTTTAGTCGTTTTACTCGCGTCGTTACTGTTCCCGTGGGAATACCGGGATAAAATATAGCCTAGTTTACGTCCTGATATTATAGCTTTCCATTGGTGAAAGAATTTTTAAAATCGGTCCAGTCGTTTTGAAGATTATCCGGAACAAACAGACAGACAGACAGACAAATTTTTTTTAATCTGTATTTTAAGTATAGGTGTCGTGCAAATAACCGTGTGAGCATGAAAAAAGCCTATTATTTTGATATTACAAACAGACACTCCAATTTTATTTATTGGTATAGATTTAGCGAACGCACAAAAATGGACCAGCCAGTTTTATATTTTTAGATCATTCTGTCCAAATTGTGTGAAGTTAGTAGTAACTTTAGTTTAATGGGAATAAATCTGATGCATCTAATGCATCTGATGTGAGGAGAATAACAAGATATCGGCGTCCCTTTTACTTGACAGGCTATGGTTTAGTCCCATTCTGACTAAACCGTGCGGGGTGACGAAAATGTGGCGTAGCGCTCCATAATCCACAGTATTTTCATTTTCGCTGATTGACTTAGAACTGATTCTTTTGACTTCGGAATAGATTCTTTAATTTCGGTACACCCATTGCCGGCACGCATACTCTTGGGGAACTTGGAGATAAAGAGGTGCATGTCAATGTATTATTACATTAGAAAAAAACATGAACATCGATTTTCCTTTGCCACGCGATCGTAAGAAAATTACTATATTTTTCGCACCGCAATCAGGAAAGATGGGATTAATCAACAAAGGGCCGTCATCTATATCTATTCTTTCCATCTGTTCGTGAACGTTTAGAGAAAACATAGCTGGAAGTTGACCACTATGTAGCCCAATTTCTTTCTTCAGAAATAAATCATTCTATTTTAAACTAAAAGCTTCACTATTTTATTAATGTTCGACCTCTAACTGCAATTTTGAACAAACAGATCACCACATTCTTTGGGTGTTTTCTTTGGTGTAACGAGCGGGACCTCATATTAGACAGTCTGCAAGTCACATCTGGGTGGTATATATGAACCCTATACCAACCTGTCTGACCAGCGTGGTATAGTAGGTCAATTTCTCACCCAATGTAAAGGAGGCCCGAGCCCAGTAGTGAGACATGAGCTGTTATGATGATGACGATGACTATAATATACACTTAATATATAATATGTCATCTGTCTCGTAATCTTGCCCGTGAATGTCGTAAAAGACACCTAACGTATATAATATACAATATCTGTTTGACCGAGCTTTGCTTGGTATATTTTTGTTGTATTTTTGACGAATTTATTTAGATATAGGTATATTAATAAAAAATAAAAATGAAATAATGAAAAAATATCAAATATTACAAAAACAGAATAATAGTAATACCGAGATTCTATACCACGCTGTTTAAATGCCAAAACAAAACAAAAAGAAAACTGGACAACTTCCCAACTGAGCTGTTGACACTCTTGACCATGACGACGAAATTCAAATTCCTATTCAGATAATGTCAATAACATTTTATGTCATTGTATTGATTAGTTAAAAACACCGACAAAACAATATTTTCTATAAATAAAACTTAGCTAGATCGATTTTTTGGGCCCGAAACCTTTAGTATGCCAAATTTCATCAAAATCATTGAAGCCGTTTCCGAGATTTTGAATATACAAGAATTGCTCGTTTAAAGATATAAGATATAACATATGTACAAAAGGAGGAGAATTCAAAATAAAATCCTTCGTCTACCTATATACACTCATTTGCAAAAAAAACGGGCACCTAAGCAATGAACCATTTCAAATGTTAATATTTCTTTGTTTGATAATTATAGGTAGTTTTATCCACACAATTTGCTAAATTAATAAGAAAATAATCGTTTTCATCAGTATTTCATAAAATTTAGATACAATTTATGGGAAATAATGCTAAACCTCGCTAGTAGTGTATATTCGCTAGTAGTGCATATGCTCATGAAGTAAAAATAAAAAAGTTTTTTTGTTTGTTTTTCTTTAATAAAGTAAAAGCAGATAAATGTTTAGTATCGAGTGTGACCCCCTCTAGCTAAAATCACAGCTTGAATTCGTCTGGGCATGCTAGCGAGTATATCCCGGATACTTGCTTGCGGAATACGTTCCCACTCCGCAGTAATCACATTCTTCAGCTCTCTGATGGTCTGCGGAGCCGGGTGTACTGATCTCACACGCCGTTTCAGAACGTCCCAGACATGCTCTATGGGATTGAGGTCGGGACTTCGAGCTGGCCAATCCAAACGACGAATGCCGACCTCTTGCACATACGCATTAACATCGCGGGATCGGTGGGCGCGAGCATTGTCGTCCATAAAAATCGAGTCTTCACCTAGAGCGGCCAATGCGGGTTGTGCATGAGAAATTAGAACTTCCGTTATGTATCGATGCCCAGTCAGTGAGCCGTTTTCAATGAAGACTAACTCTGTACGATCCATTGAATTTATTCCTGCCCAAAACATAACAGAGCCCCCACCATAAGGTGTGATTTCTTCGAAACATGCCTCTGCAAAGCGTTCTCCTTGTCTTCTTAGCACTCGCCGACGTCGATCTTCACCGAACAGAGATATCCTGGCTTCATCAGAGAACAAAACCCTATTCCAATCGTCTTGAGTCCATGATTCACAATTTCTAGCGAACCTAAGCCTGTGAACTCTGTGCTCACGGAGTAATTTGGGGCCGCGGGCCGGGCGGTGACTGCGTATATTGGCAGCGAGAAGCCTCCTCCTGACCGTCCATAGACTAATATGCACATTTCTTACTTCTTGGAGGTTGTTCTTAAGATCCACATACGAAGATTTGCGATTTCTCAATGCGCGACTCACAAGAAAACGATCATCCCGTGGTTGGGTACATGGTTTTCTTCCAGAACCAGGCCTTCTCTCGACGGAACCAGTCTCCTGATATCGCTGCCAGGTCCTTTGGACTGTCGAGCGACTAACATTTAGCCTCCTAGCCACGAAACATTGGCTGCAACCCTCTTCAAGCAGCGCGATAATTTTGGTAGCTTTTACCACTTTATCTACCATTTTTGATACAGCCAAACAGCATTAAATAAAGCTTTGACAGTCAAGGATATGAAATTAATCGATAAAAATTGAATAAAAGTTATGAAAGTCGATGTTAACTTCTGGAACTTCGCGCCAAAAATGTAGGATAAAAAGGGGTTTTCTGTAAAAATGAACATCAAATGAAAAATTGAATTTAGAACGTACTTTTTTAAATACCACAGCATTTTTAAAACCGGCCAGTAACGTGTACAAACGATTGAAACCTTTTTGGTATTGTATCTTTTTAAATATGAATGAAAATCAAAACCGCCCGTTTTTTTTGCAAATGAGTTTATTTATGTGTATAACACTACCCTATATATACCAACATCTCTAAGCAGCATAGTATAAAGTTCGATTTTACACCACCTGCATACGGCCTATCATGACCTATGCCAGCGCGGTGTTCGCGCATGATAAGCCACACAGGATCCACAGGCTACAGACACTACAAAATCGTTTCATGCGCCGAGCTACGGGAGCACCGTGGTTCATACGAAACGTCGATCTCCACATCGACCTCGAACTGCCGACCATCAAGCAGTTTATGAAACGGTGCTCTCAGAGCTACTTTGACTCTGCCATGACACACCCCAACCAACTAGTGGTTGGTGCGGCTTCCTATAGACCCTCCAAAATCTCATCCATCCGACGTCCTCGTCACGTCCTCGACGAAGAGGACGACAATATCACACTCGCTCAACAAAGAGCCTACACGGTCCGCGAGGCCCTAACAAATAAATATCCGCGGTTCCGCCCTCGCCGTCGAGGTGCGAAACCGCGCCGCGCAAAAGTCACGACTAAAAACGTGGGCACGCCCACTTTGCCTTCAGCGACGCCCCAAGCCGAAGTCCGTTCCCTACAGGGGGAGCCCTTGGGCGATGTCGCTTAGCATACTTTGCTCCGGATTGAGAGCCCTCAGCGCTCACCCATAGTCCGCGTCAAGCTGTCAAGGCCATCTGCGGCCAACAGCTGTACACACACAAAAAAAAAAAAGCAGCATAGTATAGTAGGTCAACTGCCCTCCTATTCGGAAGGAGGCACGAGGCCAGCCGTGGCCAACGTATATAAGCTAAGACGATATTATCTATATTATATCTATACAAATAAATAAAATTGAAGTGTCTGTTTGTAATGTCAAAATACTAGACTTTTTATGCTGACACGATTATTTGCAAGATAACTATCCCTAAAAACCAGTTTAAATTTTTTTGTCTGTCTGTTTGTTTTGAATAATCTTTAAAATGGCTGGATCGATTTTGATAATATTTTACTGCCACGTAGCTGCCTATATAAGGAATAACTTAGGCTATATTTTATTCCGGTATTCCCGCGAGAACGACAAATACGCGGGTAAGGCGACTGAAACTGAAGCAAAGTGAGGGCGAGTTTCTAGTATTATATAATACCGAGAAACTTAATAGGGTTAATTCTGAACAATAATGTAATCTCAATTATATAGTACTATATAATATTATTGGGCAATAATAATCAATTTCCTTGTTGCCTAAACATGACTATCTTCATTGAATGCCGATGGGGCGTTAAGCGTGTAGTGTGCGATTGTGAATCTTTGCTAATCAATTAAGTACATAATTCACATTGAACGATAAGAGATCATATGTTAAGCCGTTAGACTATACAATAATTCATCTAATCTCTAGAGAAAAAAGTCCTTCTTAATTATCTACTATAGCAATCCCTAATGATTGGTATTTCTTTTCTTATTGAACGTATTTTTTAAATATTAATTTATTACCCGTGTGGTGACGGAATAAGAATACAATCCACCACTCCCTATCTTGCCTGTGGATGGCGTAAAAGATGACTAAAGGATATAATATGCTCATAACATTTGTACAAGAAAAGGAAAATTCGAATTGAAACTAACATGCCTGACATCATTTAGCCGGTTTTTTCTAATTTATTAATCGTTCAGCTATAAATACAGATAGAATATATTGTTTTGCTAATGATATATTTCTGGCTTGAATACGTAAGTAATGACCAACTAATTGTTTATAAATGTGGGACAATTTCGTCAGATAATAATTAATCAGTGGTACCACCTGACGACGATGAAGCGACTGACACATCGCGTGTTACTAGATTAATTGTTCGGTCATTTGGCGACGGAAGATAACGAGACAGCTTAACTATATATAGATAGTAATATAGATAATAGATATGCTATTCATTGAATTCTAACAATATTACGATGCGAATCCAATACAGTACAGTATCCATATATCGAAGGGTTTTCTTATAGAAAACTATGTATTTCATTTTGGTGTCTTAAAGGGTGAACTGTTGGACGGATCATAGGAGACAAGGACCAGGTACCAGTGGCCATTTAATATGGACAAATTTGTAGAGATAACAAGAGGCGTTACATAAAATTACGATGAAACGATATATGTCGGGACCCTCTTCAAAAAATGCGTCGTTATTAGTGCTAAGTATATAAATATGTGTACGCTTTAATGTTTTATTAATAATTAGCGACCTACTCTCGCTTCGCTTCAGTGCCAGTCGCTTAGCCACACATTTTAAGTTTGCAATATCTTATAAGATATGGCTTCGGGTTCGAATCTCGGACCGGGGAAAATTTTACAGAGTTCTTAGAGGAAATATAGCTTCATTTACTACTTATATAGACAGCTACGTGGTAGTAAAATATTATCATAATCGGTCCAGTGGTTTCGAAGATTACTCGAAACAAACAGCGGGATAAAAAAATTTAAACTGGCTTTTAGCCGTAGGTGTCGTGCAAATAACCATATAAGCATGAAACAAATCTATAACTGTGACATTACAAAGAGACACTTAAATTTTATTTATTTGTATTATCGTCATCATGTGGAGCATCTCTACAATAGGAAGGAAATTGACCTTACTATACCATGCTGGTCAGACAAGTTGGTATAGGGATTTCTTTCATTTTTTCCTTCTTTTGCATAGATGTTATTTGCTTACTGTATTCCTTATTTATCTTTTACGACACCCACGGGCAAGATAGGGAGTGGTGTGTTGTATTCTTATTCCGTAGCCACATAGAAATTTACATTATTTATTTTTAAAGAATTTCAAGATAACTAATTCTTAAAATCTATATAAATGTCCATTTGTTTCGAAGTTAAGAGGAAAAAAGTCCTTTAAAACATTTTATAAATAAAAGATGTAACTATGAGCAGATGACATTTGAAACACGATGTCGTAATTAATTCCATCGAAGTCCCCCTTGTTTGTCGGTTCGCTATCATGAGGTAGCAAGTTGGCATCATAACAAAAGACATTGATTAAACGTATTTCCTGTATTTAATTGTTTATTTGTATTTGAACATGTTCTTATATTCCAGTTGAGAACAGAAATTGTTAATACAAATAGCCTCTTCAGTTAATTCGCAAACTAGAAAAGAACTATAGAATGAGACTATTATTGCAGTTTAAGCATTATTAAAGTTTCTATTATTGTCACCCCTATATGCAGTCTGAAAAAACAGACCACTTTAACTTCTCCAACATAACTGCAGCGAGTTTGTAACTTTGATGTAATGCACTCCAGCCGAACAATAATAACGTTATTCATTATTTAAGACCTCCAAGAATAAGTTTGTTTTAAGGACTTCAAGCTTCATACACAATAAACTATAGCATAATGCAAAGGATATAGGAAAAACAAAATAAGTGCCGTGTAACGTTTGCTTGCGGTTGAATTTTATTGTTCCGTGGGTAAAATTTTTGATACATTTACATCCTAACTAATATTATAAATGCAAAGGTAAGTTTGTTTGCTTGTAATATTTTCACGTTTCTGCCACTAAACCGACTTAAAAAATTATTTCATCAATTAAAAGCTATATTATCAGCGGCTATGAAGAGCTATATTTATCATGGTATTTCTATGGTAAACTAAACTACACGGGTGGAAGTAATATTATGAATATGAAAATTTGTTAGTATGTAATAAATATTTGTTACTCAATCAAGCGTAAGCCGTTGACTAGGTATTAATAGAAATTGGCACATAGATAGAATATGTACTAGGTCTATTGACCCTATAATACTTTATTATTATTATAACAGTAATGGTTCATTAAAGAAATATAAATGTGTCTATATATAAATAAATATAAATTAATAAATAACTTATATGCTGACAATATAGTCAATCAACTACCGTAATAATTACATTATTTTAATGTACGTCATTTCTTCACTATGGCAAAAGAACTTTTACCTAAAAATATCTTTTTGTCCGTGTTTTGTTTTTTGGTGGCATCGAATGAGAAATGAAGAAATTAAGGAGTGTTATCACATTAAATTCTTTACGCCACACAGAGAGATTTTTTCGTTAATGTGTTTAAATTCCAACTAATTTCATTTCTTTTAGGCGGTATCATCTACTGAAAGCACCAGCTTTTAATTAAAAAATCGGTTAACCCAGTCAAAAATTATGAGGTAACAAACATAAAAATAATACTTGAAGCCATTTTAATGTTTTATATTTTAACATGTAACGTTCTCTTAATTATAATGAATAAAGATTTAATTTATAACTATTAATGCTAGTACAGAGATTTATAATTATTTACCCGCTACAGAAATCAGTTATTAAGTTTTGACCTATATTTTTGAGCAGGTCTGGTTTTATGGCGGGAATGTGAAAAAGATTTGTCGCGGTCTTAAATCGTAGGCAAAGGTAAAGGTCCATGTCCATGAGCAGCAGCAACACTTACCACCAGGTGTACTGTTTGCTCGTTTGCCTCTGTTTGCAATAAAAAAAGAACAAATAAATAGAGGCGCAGTATTAAAAAAAAATCTTTTTTTTTTGTTTCGTCAAGTAAATCATCAATAGACAGCAGGTGGGGCCAGCAATGCAAATAATTTCTAATACGGTTTTTTTTTATTAAATGCCTAACTAATATTATAAATGCTACTGTGCGTTTGTTTATTAGAAACAAACAAAGATGTTACATTTAATTCAGGCAGGTACTGGCTCCAAGGGATAGAAAATTTGATTAACAAAATCTGCATCAAGGCGCGTGGAAACCCAGGCACAGCTATTCATACATAAAAGAAAATTTGAGTCTACTAAAGCAAGTATAAAAAATACATTAAAATTGAAACAGGAAAAAATCTCCTTCGATTAATTTGGGACAAAAAAAACAAAAGACTCTTCACTTCTATTGTTTCGTCGTAGCAAGAAGTCGAGTTATAAGGCATCGTGCCATTTTGTTTAGGATGAGATGAGTTGGAACCCAAAAGACTATAGATCGCCAAAAAAAAAATACTACGCCTCTGATTCACCTAGTAGTTAGGATGCAAATAGTAGAGATATGTACTTCATAATTACAATAAAAAAGAGAGCCGTCACTTAGGACGCCTGGCAGATGTGAAACATCGAAATTATTTTGTACAAGTATATATGTATAAAAGAACAGATTACGAAAGGCGCTACTATGGCCTGAAGTATCAATAAAATTTTACGATGTTTTTCCAGTAAATGATGATTTTTATTCAAAAAACATTTATTTTCATTAGTATTCACTATAGGTATGTGTTTAGGTTAATAATGTATTTTGAGCTCACTAGATGGCATTGTACAAATTTTTAAAACAGGTTATGGTTTCGTTACACAGATGTACATATCGAAGCGTGACGTTAATGCCACGCCAATGATCAGGTTCACCCTCGCCTATAGATGTTTCACATCAAAAACTTTTGGTTTAATTTTGTTTTTGAAGTCAAAGCTTTTATAGGCGTATATGGATGGGGAGTAAATTCATATGCGTGGTCACGTGGCGTCTTAACGATAACTCTACATCTGTAGCTATGTCAATGTCACTATATCTATTCCGAAAGACGTCATAATCAGATAAATGTGTTAGTTTTATTTGCAAATCAAACACTTAATTTGAATATCCAAAAATAACAATTGTTTGTTCGTAGTTTTAAGTTTACACTTCTGTTGGAAGTCCTCATGACTGCTTTGCCTTCTTTTTCCAGTGATGTCACTTACATTTCTTACTGTAAGCTTTATAAACATATAATTTAGACCCAGACTCCAACCCATGACACTGTCATGGTTGGTCGTTATCTTAACCACTAATCTATGCAGTTGATTGTATTCATATTTCATCATCATACAAAATATTTAGTATAATGTATTTTATTAGATATACTCTAAATACTTATATTTAGAGTATAGCTAATAATACAGTAACGAACAATTTCGACAATTTCGTAAAGCGCGCGGTTTCGTAGAACTTCCAATTATTTTCTTTTACGTAAGCTGTCTGGATCTTGGAATAGAAAATAATATTTATGGTATTGTGTATGCGTAGTTAACGAACATATTGCATCAAAGCGTTTTCATACTATTATATATTTTACTTTACTTTTATATATATACATATGGAAAAGTTATATTTTGTATTAACAAATTCTCGCGGTTATATCCGCTTTGTTCCTGTTTCCGTGGGAATATTGCGATAAAATATAGCCTTTTTTTGGGGGGTGCGCCATGGTCAGTTCACCCGCCGTCTGGCGCCGTCTGGAGCGACAGAGGGGCGGCGCGCGGCCCCATGACCCACCCGTAGTACATCGCCTTCGTCGTTGGGTAGACCACTGGTGCCGAGTACCTTGTCGTCAGTAGTCGGATAACTCTCGCACCTAGAAGTTTGTCAGTTGAATCGAGACGCTGGGGTTGAGGGTAGCCCTGGACAAGACGAAGGCCCTATCGTTCCATGGTCTCCATCAGTCCTCACACCGTCGCTTCGATCACCGTCAATTCGATCTCCAGCATCGGGACCTATATGAAGTATTTGGACCTGATGCTTAATCGGCATTGGTGGTTCTGGAAGTATTGCCGTCGATTTTCTCCGTGGCTTGTTGGCGTAGCGTCCATCCTTTCCTGACTGATGCCATATTTGGGCATACCTAGTGCTTCGTGCCGACGGCTGCAGCGGGAGGAAGTCCTACGGGGACACGATACGCCGCCGGTGATTTGGGTGGTACAGGTAAGAGTACTTGTCCCTGATACCGCCCTAGCCGAGGCCGCGTGTGATTGAATCGGCTTTATGTTAACTATTTTGTATTCTTTTTACAATAAAAATAAATTTATACAAATAGATAAAATTGAAGTGTCTGTTTGTAATGTCAAAATAATGAGGTGCTTTTCATGCTCATTAGGTTATTTTCATTGCACTGCAGTAAATCTAGTATAACTGGCCCTCCTGCCTAGTGTGGCCCTCCCGCGGTAACGCCGCCGGATGTGGGTGTAGGACCTCCAAAGACGTAAAAGGATGTATGCACGTAGCCCGGAGATCTACCAACTTTCGGAACCACCAGAGAACCACCCTCTTCGGGACCACAAACCGCACACGTCGCATGTCCGCATCAGAGATCTGCGCACAACGAATGCGGCCGGCCTCGACGTCCACCCCGTCCGCCTGTGGATGTTTGGTACTATCTAAAGGCAAATTGGCAGTGTTTAGTGAAAATTATCGAAGAATGAATGTAAAAACTTTTTAAAGTTGAAAACAAATCTTTTAGTTTATTTAATATGTTACATTTTATTTAAATTTTAATTAAAAATAAATTCTATCTGCCTTATGTATGCCGAATTTTCTGAATTTTCAGGTAACCTTTAAAGACCAATTATAAAACCTTTTCTAAAGAAGATTCTATTAAGCCATTACTCATAGTATCAAAATTGGAAGTATAGCTATCATCGTATATGTTTTATACCTTAAGTTTTTAACGTTTCTTAGATTTTCACACATCTATACATTTTTTTTTTCTTCTTTTTGTTGATGGTCCACAGACTTATTGTCCGTGCCTTTGTTACATTTTTTGAGTTTAATTGTTAAGGTGAGTTTATATAATTCAAGTTATTCTTCAAGTGGCATTATTAGAAGGTCATGACGGTCAGGGCCATCCGCGGATACCGCACGGTGGCGACGGAGGCAGCGTGCCTATTGGCCAGGACTCCCCCGTGGGACCTGGAGGCGGAGATGCTCGCCGGACTATATCGGCGGGTGAAGGGGGTGCGCGCGGGGGGCGGTGTGGTCTCGTTAAGGGATCTCACCGCCTGGCGCGTCGACGCCCGCCAAGACGTCATTGCCCGTTGGGCAGTCCGGCTGGAGAGGCCTCGGTTCGGGGTGCGAACCATGGAGGCCTTCCGGCCGGTGCTGATGCAGTGGTTGGAAAGGCGGCACGGGGTGCTCTCCTTCCGACTGGTGCAGGTTTTGACGGGGCATGGGTGCTTCGCCAAATACCTGCACAAGGTCGTTAAGAGGGAGAGTACACCGTCCTGCCACCACTGCGATTGCGACGAGGACACGGCGCGCCATACGCTCGAGGCCTGCGGGGCTTGGGTAGTGCAGCGCTGTGAACTCGTCGCAATCATCGGTACGGACCTGACGCTGCCGGCTATCGCTAGGGCGATGGTCGACAGCGTCGGGAATTGGGACGCGGTCGCAGCCTTCTGCGAGACAGTGATCTCGCGGAAGGAGGCGGCGGATCGCCTGCGCGAGGAGCGTAGCCTCGATGAGGAGATCCACCGCCGGCGACTGAGGCGGCGTAGGCGCAACTATCTGCGCCTCATGCCGCCCTAGCCGAGGCCGCGGATGACGTGACTGGGGATTAGACCGTCACCCGCCGAGAGGCCGACCGCGTGAGGAAAGACTGACGTCCTCCCCGAGGGGGGGACGTCGGTCGATGGGAGGGTACCCCAATTAGGGGTATTCCGTCGGGCCGACCACTGACGACAAGTTAACGCTGCTCCAGTGGTCGGCCCAACGACGAAGGCGACGTGGCTTTTGGGTGGGTCGCGGGAGTTGCGTGCTTAAGCCCCTCTGTCGCCCCGGACGGAGTGGTGCGGAGGCGCGCCGACCACAACCCACCCACAAAAAAAAAAAAAAAATGGCATTATTACATCTATACATTTATCACGCCAGCTCCCG
The DNA here is from genome assembly GCA_032191425.1 of Lymantria dispar. Taxonomy (NCBI): domain Eukaryota; kingdom Metazoa; phylum Arthropoda; class Insecta; order Lepidoptera; family Erebidae; genus Lymantria; species Lymantria dispar. The sequence continues at coordinate 23,707,183 of CM063442.1, forward strand.
GGACCACCAGTGGACCACCCTCCTCGGGGGCGGACGCCGTACCCGGGGCATGGCCGCATCGCAGATCTGCGTCAACGCACTGCGGATGCGGCCAGCCTCGGCGTCCACCCCGTCCGACTGGTTGGCAGAGGACAGCCACGAGTAAACGATGGCTGTCTCCGCCAGCTGGTCAGGTCTAAGCGACCCACAGCCCATCGCGGGAACGCAGGACATCCATCCGCACCGTGACCCATGCTGGGCGTCGGGATTGTAGGGGAGACCTCCATCCGGATATACCGGTGGTCCGACAAGGTCTCTACCTCCTCCACGACGCGCCAGCTCCCCACACGTGCGGCGAACTCGGGGCTAGCGAACGAAAGGTCCACTATCGACCCGCCCCGTTGTCGCACGCACGTATGCACCGAGCCCCTGTTCAGCAAACAGAGGCCCAGTGCCGCCGCCCACTCCTCGATCGCCCGTCCTCGGTCGTTCGTCCGGGGAGACCCCCACGCCACGAACTTGGCGTTGAAGTCCCCCAAGACGAAGACCTGGCGCGATGCCATTCGCCGTAACGAGGCCTCCATGATGGTGAGGGAGGCCTCGAAATCGGTCACACTCCAGTTAGGGGAGAGATTAGATTATTACGCTCCGAGGAGCGTAATCTCCCCCCAGTCCGCCGCGACGTATCTGACGCCGCTGTCCCTAAGGGTCAGAGACAACGAAGGCCACGACGTGGAGGCGACGATTGCCACGATGCCATCGGTGCTACCCAACCAGTTAGGCCGGTCGGGCACCACGTACGGCTCCGCGGCTACGGCTACTCCTATCAACCACTCCACCATGGCTTGCAGGAACACACGCCGTCCACCTCGTCGGGCGGCAATACCTCCCCCTTCCGAGGTCTCCCACGGCCACGAGCCGGCGGAGGAACCACGACGAGGGGAGGAAGCGCCGAAGCCGCGACGGGCGCAGTCGGCGCAGCAGCCGCGACGGGCGCAGCCGGCGCAGCAGCCGCGACGGGCGCAGCCGGCGCCACGGTCGTAGACGACGGGCCCGCCCTCCCCGGCGCAGCCCGTTTCGGTGGCGAGACTGGCACCGGCGGCGCGGCCGGCGCCAGGCGCGCGAACTGGGCCCGCAGGTCGGCCATCTCCTTGGCCAACCCGTGGTTCTCCCATCGCACCGCCGATAGCTCCATCCCCAGCTTGCGGTTGCGTTCTCGCAAGCCAGAGACCTCCTCACTAAGGCGGGCGTTCGCGGCCTGAAGGGCCGCCACCTCGCCACCGTGGCCAGCTGGACCCGGTGTCCCCGGCCTCGCCGCCACCACCGATCCTCGGCCTCTGCGCCCCCGGCGCATGGTCGGGACCTTGGGAGGAGGCATGATGATGGAACTCCCCTCCGAGTCGGTGTTGGAGCAGCCACCCTCTTGCAGGGGGCGCTTCCAGGGTCTCGGGGGGAGGGCCTCCTCCCTCTTCCTCGCACTTGGGGCTGGGGCTGGCGCCTTTGCAGCCCTCTCCGTCCTCTTCCTCGGCGACGACGACGGCGACGACGACGGCGACGACGACGGCCTAACGGAACCCTCAACCGATGGCCAGCCTAACATCTCCCTACCTGCGGCGCATCCACCGCCATCGTCCCTACTCCGGCCGACTTGCATCCAAGGGGTGCTGCTCTCCTCGGCGGACGGCTCTGCGGCACTTCCGCCCACGTCCGTCAGCACCATCTCCGATGCTGTCTCCGTCTCCTGACATTCGGATGGCCCTGCGGCACTGCCGCCCTCATCCTGCGACGGCTCTGCGGCAGTGCTGCCCTCATTGCTCGACAGCTTCGTTTCGGAGCTGTCGCCTGCTACTCTTATGCACGGCTCTGCGGCAATGCTGCCCTCGTGCTCGAACCCGCTGCTGCTGCCGCTCTCCTCGCGCGGCGGCCCTGCAGAGGTCTCCATCCTCTCCTTCTCCTCTTCCGACGGCTGGGCAGCAACGCCACCCCCGTCCCGCGACGGCCCTGCAACAGCAATGCTGCCACCCTCGTCGCGCGCAGCAATGGCGGCTGCCAATTTCCGCTCGCGCTTCTTCTTGTCGCGGAGCGCTTGGGCACGGACTCGCCCCTTAGCCGTGAGTTTCTTCTTCTTTTTTCTCTTCTCCTTCACTTCCCCCTCCCCCCGGTGAGCCTCTTGATGGTATGCCGGGCTCTCGGCTGTCAAAGCAGCTGTCGTCTCCCTCCCATACGTGTGGAGACTGACTGTGCTGGTGACTGTGCGCCTCTTGCGCTCAGAAACCAGAACAGTGAGGGCGTGGCCGGGACCCTCTGGAGTACCTACGCTCGTTTCAACTCCTGCCATGGTGTTTGGTCATTTTTAAATCTCGCCTTGACTACCACTCTAACGACTGGACGCTCGCGCGCTTCTTAACCCACCAGTCATACATCTCCTCGCCGAGTGGCCAAACTTAAGATTGGGGTGATTTTTTATAGGGGTTTTCTTCCTCGCGGTCCGAAGACCCCCGGTCCTGACCCCCCCATTCAGGATTACGGTTTGGGCCTTCCGGGTCTGGCCGCTCGCGAGCGACCGACCCGTCACGCCCCCGGGCCGTGACGTAACCGTCCCTGGCGACGGAGTGCCATGAGGCACATCCGCCCCATTGGTCCCGGGTCAGATCCACCGAGCGCTCTGCCACCAGAGCCGCACGCGGAGACCCCCACCTGCCGGAATCTTGGCCGTCCACATGGACGCATGACGTCCAAGTGAGTTACCAGGGAGCACCACGAGGAGGTGCTCCGGCCGCGCCCCCAATTCAAATTCACCCCTTAAAGGGGTCAAACGGGGTTGCAAAATTTGTATGAAACTTTGGCGTTTTAGAAGTTATTCAAATGAAATTTAGTACGAAGGTTCTTCATTAAAAATCATGAAATAGGTGTAAAATATTTTTTCGAAAATCATCCGTTAAGAGAATAAAGAGGAGGTCCAAACTTAGTATGAAAGTTCTCTGATTTTTGAAGTTATTTCAATGCAATGTTGTATTTGGGTTACAAGTTCGTAACAATGATTATTGATGATGATGTGATATGATATCCCTTTTTGTGAATTTAATCCCCCAAGGGGATAAAAGAGGGGTGCAATTTCAGTATGTATAAAAGATTTTCGTATTTACCTACATTATTTCAATGAAATTTTGTATTTATATTATTAGTTCCTAATAATTATTATTGGCGATACCAGAGTTACTGTATTATAGGTGATACGAGAGTACTCGGAGTTTAAAGTAGGGGGACGGAACGTACGTAGTCGACATGTGGGCAACTCGAAGGCAAGCAGACGTAGTTTCAATTATTTGTTTATACGGGCTAATTAAACGGATTTCGAAGCTATTCGACCGATTTAAATGAAATTTTGCATGGTGGTCCTTACATCCGCGGTCAACATTTAGGATACTTTGAATCACAGTAAATAAAAAGAGCTCCCGTAGGATAGTTAAAAAACTATAGTAACTTACACAGCTTAGTCCACAACTTACTTCAATGAAAATCGATATAAAAAGACTCACTATAAAAGAAAATTATTCTGAAAATCAACCCTCATAGGATATATTCTGGGAGCTCACCGCCTGGCGCGTCGACGCCCGCCAAGACGTCATTGCCCGTTGGGCAGTCCGGCTGGAGAGGCCTCGGTTCGGGGTGCGAACCGTGGAGGCCTTCCGGCCGGTGCTGATGCAGTGGTTGAAAAGGCGGCATGGGGTGCTCTCCTTCCGACTAGTGCAGGTGTTGACGGGGCACGGGAGCTTCGCCAAATACCTGCACAAGGTCGTAAGGAGGGAGAGTTCACCATCCTGCCACCACTGCGATTGCGACGAGGACACGGCGCAGCATACGCTCGAGGCCTGCGCCGCTTGAGCCACGCAGGGCCGTGAACTCGTCGCAATCATCGGTGCCGACCTAACGCTGCCGGCCATCGCTAGGGCGATGTTCGACAGCGTTGGGAATTGGGACGCGGTCGCAGCCTTCTGCGAGACAGTGATCTCGCAGATGGGAGGGTACCCCAAGTAGGGGGTATTCCGTCGGGCCGATCACTGATGACAAGTTAACTCTGCTCTGGTGGTCGGACCAACGACGAAGGCGACGTGGTTTTCGGGTGGGTTGCAGGAGTTGCGTGCTTAAGCCCCTCTGTCGCCCCGGACGGAGTGGTGCGGAGGCGCGCCGACCGCAGCCCACCCACAAAAAAAAAAATAGGATATATTCTTTTCTAAGGGTATAAAATAGAGAATGAATTATGCTTAGATATTTTTTACTCTAATACACTAGTAGTAAATTCATATAACGCCAATGATTAATTAATTGCACTGATAGTGTTTAGGATAATATTATTTACTTTTTGCGCGATAGATGGCGTTGTACGAAAAATTAAATCGCGCTAGGGTTACATCTCACAAATGCACATGTTATGTATTCGGATGTTCGATTAGAAAGTAATGAGACATTAAACCAAGTGTTATATAACTGAAGTACGTGTTTCATTGTGGTGAAGTGAAGTGATCGTCACCAGAGGACCCTAGTTGTGTACATGGTCCTTCAGAGTTGGATAGGCGTATCCGCGCACCGTCGTGGTTCCAGTCATCGGTGGTGATCTTGTTGTCACCCACGTCGTCATACTGGCCAGTGGATCGCTGGTCAGAGCACTCCCTAAAGGGAAACGGGAGCCGTGCTGCGGGAGTCTGCAGAAGTCGGAGGAAGGCGACCGGGAAACGAAGAAGCGCTGCCGAAGTGGAGACGTCCGGTGAAAGGAGCCAATAAGCAAGAGCTGGTTTGCGGTTGCATCTCGAGAGGGCGCCACTAGTGTTGTGCCTACTAAGTCAGTGAGTGAAGTGTGCGAAAAACTGTAAGTAAAATTTCTCTAAACCAAAGTAAAATTAGAGTGCATAGTTAAAGTAGTGGTTTGAGCCTTCAGCTAAAAAGAACTTGCAATTAGTTTAAGCAAAAAGTGGTTGAGACGGGGAACCTATGCCCGATTTCACCTAGAATCAAAGTGCAATTCTTAAACACTTGTAAAAATGTATAAATTCAGTTTGGACTTAGTGCGATACGAAGTGAATATCAGAAGATTAATATTTAGCGGACTGTTATTACTGTGCCATTTAGTTGTAACTAAGTTTATATATTAGTTTTACTTTAGTTATTATATTATAATTTGTATGATAAAAATGGAAACATTTAATTGTATACAGGAGGATATAAAAGTAAAAATTACTAAGGCAAAAATTAACTTTAAAAAGAGTCCAAAAGATCGACTTTCTTCTTCTTATATAGAATCACGTTTACAAAATTTAGACCAACAATGGCAGTTATTTCATGAAACACACATTAGGATACTAACTGAAATTAAGAAGTCCGAACTAAATAGCCATGCATACTATAAGGATTGTATTTATGAGGAAGTTGAAGACATATACTTACAGTTTAAAAGCGAATTAAAAGAGGCATTGGGTAAATGTAAAGACTCAAATGATAGTTCTAAGGATGATAGGAATAGTTCGGAAATTCTTAACTTTAAATTGCCCGAAGTTAAGATACCTATGTTCTCGGGTAAATATGTGGAATGGCAGACTTTTAGGGATTTATTTGTTGGACTCATACATAATAATAAAAGGTTAGATGAGGCACAAAAGTTGTACTACCTTAAGGGGTACTTGACTGGGGATGCTGAGTACTTGTTAAGAAATATAAGTGTCACATCAAGTAACTATAACGCTAGTTGGGCGAAATTAGAGTCGATGTACAATAATAAAAGATTTTTGTCAAACGGTATCTTGAAGCGTTTGTTTAGTCAAAGGTGTTTAACAGTTGAATGTGGTACTGAGATAAAAAGGTTAGTGAGTACTACATCCGATTGTTTAGGTTCATTAAAAAATTTAGGAATTGATATATCATCTTGGGACATCCTAGTCATTCACATTATTAGTGCTAAATTGGACAAGGAAACAAGAAAAGCCTGGGAATTGCATGTATCGTCAGAACAGACGGATGATTTACCCACCTATGAGCAATTCACCAATTTCTTAACAGGGCGCTTTCGAGGCTTAGAGAATTTAGAGACTAAAGCAAACGTTTCAAGAAATTCGCAATCGTTTCATAGTCAGGTAGGGAAAGACAAAGGTGAATATTCTTGTAATTATTGTTCGGCCCCTCATAAAATAACTGTTTGTAAAAAATTTGCAACAAAGAATAGTGACGCTCGTCGAGATTTTACAAGGCAAAAGGGTTTATGTTACATATGTTTAGGTAACAACCATTTGGCTAAAACTTGTAGGAACACCATCAAATGCCAGGTGTGCAAAAGACGCCATCATACTTTACTCCACCCTGACGGTGGTTCTGGGTCCAATGGTGAGATTGGGAGGGAAATTTCATCAACCGCTGATAGTCGAGATAACGCGGTAGACGAACATTATTCAGTTATTAGCAAGGCCGCTACAAAGGCGGAGGAATCTACTAAAACAATAGTTTCATGTCTTTCGACAGGTAAACGGAATGATATGGTTCTAATACCTACAGCTGTGGTGAAAGCTGAGTGCAAGGATGGAACCTATCACGGGATTCGGGTTTTAGTAGATCAAGGATCCCAAGGATCGTTCATCACAGAGTCTATGACTTAATTTTTGGGATTAAAAAGGATTTCAAGTAAACACACGGTGTATGGTGTAGGAGGCAGTAATGCCGCGGTATCAAGGTCTACCGTTTCGGTAAGATTACGGTCAAGAGTCGTGCCAGATTTTTCTATAATTGTCCACGCGTATGTACTAAAGTCTATAACTTCTCTTCTTCCAGTTACAAAGATAACGAAAGTAGACTGGGTGGATTTGAAGGGTGATGAATTGGCCGACCCTGAATATCATAAACCTAATAAAATCGATCTTTTATTAGGGGCTGAAATATTCAGTCAAATAATTAAAAAGGGGTTAAAAAGGAGTGCAAGTGAATCGCTCGTAGCCCAGAACACTACGCTAGGCTGGATTGTCTCCGGAGTTGTAAGTGCGGAAAATAGTAAATTAAATATTAATCATATCACTGTTATGCATTCCAGTATTGAAAAAGAGGAAGATTTATTAAGAAAGTTTTGGGAGTTGGAACAGGAACCATCTAATACTGAAAGAATGCTTAGCAGTGAAGAAATGGAATGTGAGAAGCTGTATACAGCTACCACCAGGCGAGACGAAACCGGTCGTTATATCGTGAAGTTGCCGTTTCGGGACGGCGATCGCAGCTGTGAAGATGGTAATTCTAGAGTCATAGCTGAAAGAAGATTTAGAAATTTAGAATCTAAGCTAGTAAAGGATATAAAATTGAGAATAAATTATACCAGTATAATACACGAGTACATAAAGCTTAAGCACATGGTTCCGATATCTCAAAATACTAATAAAACAGGTTGGTACTTACCTCATCATCTCAGCCCACATACGTCCCACTGTTGGGCTCGGGCCTCCTCCATAATGGAAGGGTAATTGACCTACTATACCACGCTGGTCAGACGTGTTGGTATAGGGTTTTATTTCGAGTTTTCCTTCTCTCGCATAGATGTTATATGCGTTTTATATCCCTTAGTCGTCTCGTACGATCACCCACGGGTAAGATAGGGGGTGGTGAATTGTATTCTTACTCCGTCACCACACGGAAAGTACTTACCTCACCATGCCGTTATTCGGGAAGACAAAGATACTACAAAGACACGTGTAGTTGTCGACGCTTCCTGTAAAGGAACAAATGGAGTGTCGTTAAACGATAAACTAATGGTTGGCCCAACTATCCAGGCTGATCTTAGGCATACGATCATGCGTTGGCGAAAACATCAGATTTGTATCAGCGGTGATATAATTAAGATGTATAGACAGATCCTCGTTGATGAAAAGGATACCATGTTTCAGCGTATTCTGTGGAGGGATAGACCTGAAATGGAAATAGAAGAATTTGAATTGATTACAGTCACGTTTGGCACAGCGTCAGCGCCATACTTAGCTGTACGTACCTTACAGCAAGTAGCTCATGATGAAGAGCAGATTAGTTCAGTGGCTTCGAAAATCATTTGTCAAGATTTTTATATGGACGATTTAATGACCGGAGCGGAGAATGTGGAGGATGCGTATGCAATTTATAGAGATGTAAAGGCTATTCTAGCGAAGGCAGGTTTTCAGATGCAAAAATGGATAAGCAACAGCGGTGAATTACTAGAGAAAATAAGGAAAGGAAAAAGTGAAAGAGAAGAAAATGTTATGGAAATTAAAGCAGATAAAATAACAAAAATTTTAGGACTTACCTGGGATCCTCGTACCGACGTCTTCAGGTATGCTGTAGAACTTCCTCTGCCGATGGAACCTGTAAGTAAAAGAAAAATTATTTCTGACATATCGAGATTATACGACCCTTTAGGTTGGTTAGCCCCAAGTATAATTCTAGCTAAAATACTTTTACAAAAGCTATGGTTGACAGGTATAGGTTGGGATGAAGCTGTTCCAAATAATCTATTAAAAGAATGGGTATCTTACCGTCAGGATTTACCTTATTTAAGTAAAATTAATATTCCGCGCTGGATTAATATAAATTCGAAGAATTTGAGTGTACAACTGCATGGCTTCTCTGATGCCTCCAAACAGGCTTACGCTGCAGTGGTTTATATGAGAGTAATGGTTGCGGATGATAAGGTTTATGTTAATTTACTCACCTCAAAAACAAAGGTAGCTCCAATTAAGCAGGTTTCAATACCCAGATTAGAGCTTTGCGGTGCCGTGCTTTTAGCTAAATTACTAACAGAAGTGGCGAAAACTATAGAATTAGGAAATGTTGAAATACATGCCTGGACGGATTCCGAAGTGGTTCTTGCTTGGCTGAATAGTCACCCAAGTCGCTGGAAAACATTTGTTGCTAATCGAGTATCTGAAATCCTAAGCACCTTAGATACCAAACACTGGTCATATATACAATCTAAACAAAATCCCGCTGATTGCGCATCTCGTGGTGTGTCTCCAAGAGAACTAGCTGAGCACAATCTGTGGTTCAAAGGCCTAGAGTTCTTAAAGCAATCGCATATACAGTTTATTAAACCTAAGCATTTAATTACTAAACTAGAGGAAGTAAAGGTACATACTAGTGTATTGGATATTTCGTTCTGGAATATATTTAGTTCATTGCAAAGAATGGTTCGTGTTGTGTCCTACTGCAGGAGATTTTTGACTGTGAAAGATAAGGTTGCCTATAAGAGATATTTAAGTAAAGAAGAGCTGGATGGAGCAATGTTAGTCTGTATTAAGAGATGCCAATTAGAAGAATGGTCAGAAGAAATACAAGAACTTACAACAAAAGGTTGTATAGAAAAACCAAAAGGTTTGAAATCATTAAACGTCTTTTTAGATCACAAGGAGTGATGAGGGTCAAGGGGCGATAGGAAATGTCAGGGTTAGAATATGATCGCAAGCATCCCATATTAATCCCTAAACGCTCTTTCATAACCAATCTCCTTATTGATGACACTCATCAAAAAACAATGCACGGAGGTCCGCAAGCTATGATTACTTACTTGAGATCTAAATATTGGGTGATGGGAGTAAAGTCGTTGGTACGGGCTTGCTATCGAAAATGTTTGACTTGTATTAGATACTCTCACAAGATAAGAGCTCAATTGATGGGACAACTGCCAGTCTCACGTGTTACACCTAGCAAGGTTTTTAGCCGTAGCGGTGTAGATTATGCTGGCCCGATCAACATTCGGGTGTCTAAAGGCAGGGGCAATAAATCGTACAAGGGGTATATCGCTTTATTTGTTTGCATGGCTACGCGTGCCATTCATTTGGAAGCAGTCGGCGACCTGACTGCTAAGGGTTTTTTATCCGCCTTTAAGAGGTTTGTAGCCAGACGAGGACATTATGCGGAATTACACAGCGACAATGGTACAAATTTCGTGGGAGCGGCTCGGGAATTGCGAGAATTATTCAACGAGGAGAAATCCAATTTCACACCCGAAATAGCGGAAACTCTTGCAAATAATGGCACTCAATGGAATTTTATTCCCCCTCATGCTCCAAACTTTGGAGGCCTGTGGGAGGCGGGAATAAAGTCCACCAAATATCATCTGAAAAGAGTGATCGGGGAAACGACGTTAACATACGAAGAGTTAGCAACAGTGTTAGCCCAAATAGAGGCCTGTCTTAACTCAAGACTACTTTCATATACTGAAGACCAAAACGAACTGACGATCATAACTCCGGGACATTTTTTAGTGGGAGAGCCGATTGTTTTGGCACCCGATATAAACTATGAAAACTCAAATATTACGACTTTAAAACGTTGGCAACTTACCCAACGGATGGTGCAAGGGTTTTGGAGGCGTTGGTCGCAAGACTACTTACACCAATTTTTACAGCGGCACAAGTGGGTTCACCATCGGTCGGAACCATCGGTAGGCGATGTTGTTCTAGTTGAGGAGGACAATTTGCCACCGGGCAGATGGTTGCTAGGCAAAATCGCACAGAAACACCCAGGTCCCGATAATGTCACGAGAGTGGTCACTATTCTCACCAAGGCTTCTCTAATTAAGAGACCAGTGTCAAAGATATGTGTTTTGCCAGTTACTAATTAAGCCGTTTGTTAATATTAAGCAAATTTTGTTTATATATTTTTATAATTTTGTTTATATTTTTTATTGTTTGGTTTACATTTACATACATATAGTCATCTAATTACATAGAGTGTGTGATTTACGCTTAGAGAAGGACATATGTTACTATGTCCTTGGTGGGCGGTATGTTTAGGATAATATTATTTACTTTTTGCGCGATAGATGGCGTTGTACGAAAAATTAAATCGCGCTAGGGTTGCATCTCACAAATGCACATGTTATGTATTCGGATGTTCGATTAAAAAGTAATGAGACATTAAACCAAGTGTTATATAACTGAAGTACGTGTTTCATTGTGGTGAAGTGAAGTGATCGTCACCAGAGGACCCTAGTTGTGTACAGATAGCATAGTAGTTAAGAAACCAACCTACCGTGCCAGTGTCACGGGTTTCAAACGCCAATTCCAACGCCGGACAATCTTTTGTGTGATCAACAAATTGTTGATCTGAGACTGGGTGTAATTTGTGTCCGTCACTTATATGTTTGTGAAGTTCCTTAGTGAAGGGTGTAGCGCAAAATTCATAGTTTGTAGAATGAATAGAAAAAGAAGTTCGTGCAGGGTCACTCAAACATCCCTTTTTTGACGCCAGGCAGCAAACTATATTGTCGTGGTATCGACCTAGCTTGTTTAGTCTCTCTATGAGTGGAGGACTAATCCACGTTTTAGTCATCCGTGTCTTTGACTAGGTTGGTTTTTTTATTACTGTTGTTGGTAAACGAGCAAATAGCACACCTAATGGTAAGTGATACTACTCATGGAGTTTTGCCAGGTCGCCGCCTTCCGTGAAGAAAATGAAGCGAGTGTGAATGCGTCCAATAAGGTTTAGTTGTACTAAAGGCATCACCAAAACCCACCACAGGCAAAAACACCCTTAGAAAGTTAGACTTCCGGCTCTCTCGCTTTGGCTGGATCGGCCCGCCACTTTAGATGGACGATTGAGGAAAGTATGATTCTATCACGTAAAGATAGTAAAGCGCAAGCACTCGGGTTAGCCACCACCCAACGAGTCAGCTTGGAAGATTTTCTTCCTGACTGGCGCCGCTGAGTTCTTATGCGAGATAACTGTCAAGCAGAAGATGGCGCCCTCATACCAGTTCCTAACCTGTCGACTATGATCTAAGTAATGCTCGGCAGCTGTGGCTGAGATGCTTGCGATAAATTCACGGCACTGCTCTACCCAGGCAACACAGATCTCATAAGTATGTCTGCTGTGTCCTAGTTAGGACCACAATTATGGGACATGGTATTCACGTGTAGTTCTAAACACCATAGCTTTTTGCGAGTGCGAGAAGAAAGTTTTAATACAAGTGGTAAAAATTTGCTCACACAGGTGTACCGTACAGGGCCATTGATTGAACCAGTCTCCTTTTCAAATGTCAACATTTAACACCGCTTTAACGAGCCGGGGGAGTAATTTGATAAAAATGCTCCTGAAATACCGTCGCCTGTCGAGTACTAAACCCAAATATTTTATCTGGTCCTCGACCGAGTGAATCTGAATGAACGGTGATTACTGTGCCAACCGGTATATAGCTACAGGGTCTATGAAACATCAAATCATTCTTTTTATATAGGGCTACTCTAGGTGGCATCGTCACTCATCGAATCACCACCTCGATACTGAGTGTGGCCAAACGTGTCACTTATTTAAATTAAGCCCAGCCCACAGAGGGTTCAGCCTCAGCTAATGTACCATACAATCACCCGCAAGTACGAGCTCAACAAGGGAGGAGTACAACATAGGTGTTAGCACAAAAGTCTCTTGCGCGCTTCACGTAGTGACCACTGCGCCGCTTCAATTAGTCTGGAGTCAGCCGCCTAAGGTATAAAAGCACCCCCTGATTGTTTTTTTTTTTTGTGTGTGTGTACAGCTGTTGGCCGCAGATGGCCTTGACAGCTTGACGCGGACTATGGGTGAGCGCTGAGGGCTCTCAACCCGGAGAAAAGTATGCTAAGCGACATCGCCCAAGTTTTATTTTTCCCTGTGGGGAACGGACCTCGGCTTGGGGCATCGCTGGAGGCAAAGTGGGCATGCCCACGTTTTGATTCGTGACTTTTGCGCGGTGCGGTTTCGCACCTCGACGACGAGGGCGGAACCACGGATATTTATGTGTTAAGGCCTCGCGGGCCGTGTAGGCTCTACATTGAGCGAATGTGATGTTGTCGTCCTCTTCGTCGAGGACGTGACGAGGACATCGGATGGAACCACCCCCTGATAACAACGCCTCCTTGATATACCATATTGGCATTAAATCATCCAGAGCAACAGTGAGCCTGTAGAAAACCCTGAACGCACTACAAAGTTATCTGTGATTGCATCTGCCACACATGATTTCTACGCGGACGAAGTCGCGGGCAAAAGCTAGACTATCTATAATATAAAAATGAATCGCTGAATGTGTTGCTAAGCGTAAATCTCGAGAACAGCTAAACCGATTTCACTAATTATTTTTTTAGAATATTCCTTGAAGTACGAGGACGGTTCTTACGTAGAGAAAATTCCAAAAATTGCCTAAAAAGGTCTAAAAACAACACTTTTCTATACTCACATACAAACGATTCGTAATAATACTTAAAAGTCAATTTGAACTTTAATACCATACCATAAAGGTCAAGTGTTAGTGGAGAGGTTCCGGAAAGGTAAAATAATTGAGTGACGTTAGTATCGTATATTTTTTTTTAATTTTTTGACATAATAAACTCATTTGCAAAAAAAACGGGCACCTAAGCAATGAACCATTTCAAATGTTAATATTTCTTTGTTTGATAATTATAGGTAGTTTTATCCACACAATTTGCTAAATTAATAAGAAAATAATCGTTTTCATCAGTATTTCATAAAATTTAGATACAATTTATGGGAAATAATGCTAAACCTCGCTAGTAGTGTATATTCGCTAGTAGTGCATATGCTCATGAAGTAAAAATAAAAAAGTTTTTTTGTTTGTTTTTCTTTAATAAAGTAAAAGCAGATAAATGTTTAGTATCGAGTGTGACCCCCTCTAGCTAAAATCACAGCTTGAATTCGTCTGGGCATGCTAGCGAGTATATCCCGGATACTTGCTTGCGGAATACGTTCACACTCCGCAGTAATCACATTCTTCAGCTCTCTGATGGTCTGCGGAGCCGGGTGTACTGATCTCACACGCCGTTTCAGAACGTCCCAGATATGCTCTATGGGATTAAGGTCGGGACTTCGAGCTGGCCAATCCAAACGACGAATGCCGACCTCTTGCACATACGCATTAACATCGCGGGATCGGTGGGCGCGAGCATTGTCGTCCATAAAAATCGAGTCTTCACCTAGAGCGGCCAATGCGGGTTGTGCATGAGAAATTAGAACTTCCGTTATGTATCGATGCCCAGTCAGTGAGCCGTTTTCAATGAAGACTAACTCTGTACGATCCATTGAATTTATTCCTGCCCAAAACATAACAGAGCCCCCACCATAAGGTGTGATTTCTTCGAAACATGCCTCTGCAAAGCGTTCTCCTTGTCTTCTTAGCACTCGCCGACGTCGATCTTCACCGAACAGAGATATCCTGGCTTCATCAGAGAACAAAACCCTATTCCAATCGTCTTGAGTCCATGATTCACAATTTCTAGCGAACCTAAGCCTGTGAACTCTGTGCTCACGGAGTAATTTGGGGCCGCGGGCCGGGCGGTGACTGCGTATATTGGCAGCGAGAAGCCTCCTCCTGACCGTCCATAGACTAATATGCACATTTCTTACTTCTTGGAGGTTGTTCTTAAGATCCACATACGAAGATTTGCGATTTCTCAATGCGCGACTCACAAGAAAACGATCATCCCGTGGTTGGGTACATGGTTTTCTTCCAGAACCAGGCCTTCTCTCGACGGAACCAGTCTCCTGATATCGCTGCCAGGTCCTTTGGACTGTCGAGCGACTAACATTTAGCCTCCTAGCCACGAAACATTGGCTGCAACCCTCTTCAAGCAGCGCGATAATTTTGGTAGCTTTTACCACTTTATCTACCATTTTTGATACAGCCAAACAGCATTAAATAAAGCTTTGACAGTCAAGGATATGAAATTAATCGATAAAAATTGAATAAAAGTTATGAAAGTCGATGTTAACTTCTGGAACTTCGCGCCAAAAATGTAGGATAAAAAGGGGTTTTCTGTAAAAATGAACATCAAATGAAAAATTGAATTTAGAACGTATTTTTTTAAATACCACAGCATTTTTAAAACCGGCCAGTAACGTGTACAAACGATTGAAACCTTTTTGGTATTGTATCTTTTTAAATATGAATGAAAATCAAAACCGCCCGTTTTTTTTGCAAATGAGTTTATAATTGTTGACTTGCATAATATAATTGCTGTGTGGTAGCGGCTTCGAATACTACCAACCCTTGCTTTGCTCGTGGGTGTCGTAAAAGACGACTAAGAGCCCTAGATTGACCCGGACCAACTCCATCTGGTACCATTTGGGTCAACGATTACATTCCCAAGGAGGGTTGACGTCAGGCAGGCGGCCGGTCATAAAAGTCATTGCCGAAACTTTTTGCAATATGTCAAAACAGATGACATATTGCGTCGACCCCAAGTAATTGAGATAAGAGCAAGATGATGATGGTGATGATAATTGTTGACTTATTCACTTTTTCTTTTTTATATTACTAGCTGGCCCAGCGTCCCGAATAGCAGAATAAATATTAAAAAAACTAAAAATTAAATAATCGACTGTTAGGCGGTAGGAAGTTCACCGGATTAGCTAGTAATAAATAAATAAATGCAAATGTACATATTTATAAAAAAATAAAACATGTATATGTACTTATATATTGCAGTATAAATAATTTATTGTATAAATAGATCAAGTAATTTTCCTTAGTAGAATAATCTGAATTGAGAAGCTACTTAATAGGTATATTGTTTTCTTTTTTAAATAGCATCCTGCATTATGGCATAAATAATTATATCGCGAAGAACTTTACAAATATAATTACACACATAAACAGCACCCAGACTAAGTACCTACTCTATTTTTTGGAGGGTACAAATAACTATATGGGAAAGGAAGCTACAATATTGGACGTGAGAGCCCGTTTCTTAGATCACTACGCCATCTGTGCTGTTAATTAATTTTATAGGTATCATCATCATTACAGCTCATATACGTCCCACTGTTGAGCTCGAGCCACCCCCACAATAGGAGGGAAATTGACCTTACTATACCATGCTGGTCAGACAGGTTAGTATAAGGTTTTATTTCGAGTTTTCCTTAATAACTGTATGGTACAATATCAATGAAATATTTTTGTTTTATAAGACAGCAGCTTGTATTAAAGAAATAATCCTGTTTCTAAGGGACAAATATTTAATCGCACATTTATCTTGCATGAGAATCGAAGCCACGACACTTAGCATGATGCATTAGCCTCTTAACCTCTAACCCATTTGCGCAGTCAAAATATATGAATAATAATTGTCAAGGCTTAAGATATATGAACTGTATCTCACTTTAACATAATTAGGAAAATGATTTGATTTTCATACAATGAGTTACTATAATTAAACTTAGTCTATATATGGACACTAATTATATTACGCTAAAGTAACATGTTAATTTAGTAAAATTTGATTCGAGCCTAGCTTTTACGGAATACGTTCAAATGCAATTAGATTAATTAAACGAATCTACATTAGCTTAACTACAAATTTAAACGTCCTTTTTGTTCCATGAACTATTGATTGCGTTTAAAACGAGAGAATTATATTACTTGTCCCATTGTTGTGGCATGTTGTATCGCAATTGGAAGAATAATTTTGATTCATTTCTCGTGTTTAAAAAAAAGCAGTACTATGTTTAATTTCTTTACATTAAAAAAGAAACAAATAAGGGTTTAAGAATAAAAAGTTCGTATTCAAATACGCATTACTAGCTATGCTCCCGAAATTCGTTCACGATGATTTTTTATTTAAAACTAGCAGTGCCCTGCGGTTTCACCCACAGTTCCTCTTCCCGTGGGAATATCGGGATAAATTATAGCCTATGTGTTATTCTGATATGTAAGCTATATCATTGTGAAGTTTCATCAAAATCCATTCAGTAGTTTTTGCGTGAAAGAGCAACGAACATCCTCACATACAAACTTTCACGTTTATAATATTAGTAAGGATATTGTAACAAAACGGTCACTCACATATCTGCCGATTATAGCTTAGATTATAAGGTTCTCAAGAATTCGGCCCACTAGTTATTATGTGGATACATAAAAAATCGAAAACATAAGAATATATTTTTTTAATGGCCTCAATAAAATATATTATTTATATCGTCATCACCATCAACATTTCAGCCCATACCCGTCCCACTGTTGGACTCGGGCCTTCCTCCATTATAGGAGAGAAATGGGCCTACTATACCATGACGGTGAGACGGATTGGTAAATAAAACCATAGTTTTATTTCGGGTTTTCCTTGCATAGATGTCATCTGTAATAATCCCTTAGTCTTCTTTTTGACACCCACAGGCAAGAAGACGGGTCGTGAATTCTACTCTTACTTCGTCACCACCCGGAAATTATTACTATATATTATAACTATAATAGTTATTAACTTATTACTATTATTCTTATACTGCTGCCCACTATTTCAGAACCCAGACAATACATCCAAAAAGTAATAACCGTCTTAAAAATATAAAAAAATATGGCTGTGTTTCTAGCTGGCCGGATAAAATAAATTCAAGAGATTATGTAAAATTAACTATAAATAAGTTCCACGCAGGTTTGTAAAAAAAAAACCTAATAATTTCTGAAAAGTAGTATTAATAAGTAGAATTAATTTCCATATGATAATGGAGTAAAAATACAATTCACCATCTCCATTTTGTTCTTCAGTGTTACAGAAGGCGAATAAGGAATGTAAATAAATAAGCATATAGAATCCATACAAGAAAAATCTGAAATACTTTACTACCCCTGGTCAGATCAGCGTGATATAATCGTTTTTTCCCCTTCCAATCAGAGTTGCAATAATACGTACGTTAAGTACTGTATATTTGAAGCTATGAACCTAAAACATCAGCCATTGAACATTATGTTAGTAGTTACACAAGGCTTACAATTTGCAATTTTAGCGTAACAATTTCATGTGTCATGAAGTACTGAAACACAACAAATATTCACGCTCAAACAAGATCATAACAGTTTATATATCTACTAGCTGACCCAACAGGCGTTGTTCTGTTTAAATACAGACTACAGCAGCGCCACCTACAGGGTCCAATTGTAAATCTAAACCATTCTCGAATCCCCATTAACACGCACAAAAAAATTCTTTAACATCGGTCTAGCCGTTTAGGAGGAGTTCAGTGACATACACACGTACACATGAAATTGATATATAAAGATACAAATAAATAAAATTGAAGTGTCCGTTTTTAACGTCAAAATAATACGATTTTTTCATGCTCACACGGTTATTTACACGATACTTATCATTTTATTTCCTTTTTGTATATCTATCTGTCAGTTTATTATGTAATCTTGAAAATGCCTGGATCGATTTTAATAATATTTTACTACCAAGTACCTGTCTATATACGGCGTCACTTAGGCTATTTTGCATCTCAAGTAACCACCACAGATGTCGTAAAAGATGATTTAGTAATGGTAAGCACGTTAAGCGTGAAAGGATAACAAGCAAATAATTAAACTTACTTTCTTATTTTATAACATTCGAGGTGTCGTAAAAGACGACAAACATATATTTATCTGAACTAATTTCATCTCATGTTGTCTAGTCAATAATTATATTCTCAAGGACGGTTGACGTATAAGCAACATAGACTTAAAACTGTTGTCAAAACTTTCACAATATGGAAAAAGAGTGCAGTCAGCTCCGAATAATTAGAATAAGAGTAATATGGTGAATAAATTCTAATTAATTTTTCAGTAAGCCAAACTTAGAATGCTAATTTTAGGGGGGCCGCCGCGGCGGCGGCCCTAAGCGTTAAGAGGGAGAGGGAGGAGGCCCTCCCCCGAGCGTCCAGAAGCGCCCCCTCAACGGGGGCAGCTCGAACACCGACTCGGAGGGGAGTACCACCATGCCTCTTCCCAAGGCCCCGACCATGCCCCGTGGGCGCAGAGGTCGAGGATCGGCGGTGGTGGCGAGGCCAGGAACCCTCGGTCCGGCCGGCCATGGTGGCGAGGTGGCGGCCCCACAGGCCGCGAACGCTTGCCTTAGTGAGGAGGTCTCCGGCTTGCGGGAACGAAACCGCAAGCTGGAGACGGAGCTATCGGCGGTGCGAAGGGAGAACCGCGGGTTGGCCAAGGAGATGGCCGACTTGCGGGCTCAGTTCGCGCGCCTGATGCCGGCCACGCCGCCGGTGCCGTCCTCACCACCGAAACGGGCTGCGCCGGGGAGGGCGGACCCGTCGTCTGCGTCCGTGGCGCCGGCTGCGTCCGTCGCGGCTGCTGCGCCGGCTGCGCCCGTAGCGGCTGCTGCGCCGACTGCGCCCGTCGCGGCCTCGGCGCTTCCTCCCCTCGTCGTGGTCCCTCCGCCGGCTCGTGGCCGCGGGAGACTTCGGAAGGGGGAGGAGACGCCGGCAGACGAGGTGCACGGCGTGTCGGAGTCAGCGGTACGCGTCATCTTAGCCCGAGTAGGGGTGATGGTGGATACGCGTATCGCCGCCGTAGCGGCCAGGCTCCCGCCTGAACCGCTCCTCCAATCGCCGCTCGCCGCGGACGGGGCGAGGCGGCCGCAAGCGTCAGCTCCCACCTCGCTGCCCTGTCAGGGTGGCCGCGTGGTGAGCTACGCTGCGGCCGCGGCTGGGCCCAAGGGGGCCAAGAAGGCCGGCAAGGTGCCGGCTCCCGCCAAAGCCGGGCCGCGGCCGGCGCCAGCGGCTGCACCGCAGGCGCCGGCCAGCGCATCCGCGACCGCTCCTGCTGCGCTCAGCGCTGCTGCCAGGCTCGAACAGGGCTCGAACAGGCAGGTGGCTGAGCGGAGCAGGAAGGCACGCGGCCAGAAGCGGAGAGCGGTGGCCAAGAGAGCCGCCGTGGCCACCGCTCCCCAGGCGGGAGCCGGCAGAAAGGGGAAAAGGTTGCGCAGGGGCCTCAAGTCGCCGAAGACAGCCGCGGTGGTCATCACCATGCTGCCTGAGGCGGCTGAGAGGGGCCTCAACTATGAGGCCGTCCTAAAACGCGCCCGGCGGGTGCTGGACGTCTCCGACATCGGGGGCGTCGAGGCGAGGACCCGCAAGGCCCGGACAGGGGCTCGAATACTCGAGTTCCCTGGGGCCGAGGGCGCGAAGACAGCCGATAGTTTGGCCACGATGTTGAGGGGGCTGTTCGGGCCGGAGGATGGTGTCCGAATCGCCAGGCCTATCAAGTGCGCAGAGATGCGCCTGACGGGCTTGGACGATTCCATGACGGTGGAGGACGTCCGGGGGAGGCCATTATGGCGCGTACCGGATGTGCCTCGGACACCGTCCGGATTGGCACCATCCGCACTGGTCCGGGCGGCGTCGGTGCTGCCCGGGTGCAGTGGCCGGTGGAGTCGGTCAAGCAATTGGCCGACTCAGGCAGGCTCCTCGTGGGCTGGAGTTCGGCGCGGGTAACCGTGCTAGAGCCCCGGCCCGCGAGGTGTTACAAATGCATGGCGGTCGGGCATACCCGACCGACATGCAAAAACTGCTTTGACTGCAGCGGGCTATGTTTCCGTTGCGGTCAGATCGGACACCAGGCGGCATCGTGCTCTGCGGTGTCCCACTGCCCCGCGTGTGCGGCAGGCAATAGGCCTGCCAAACACCGCATGGGCTCTGGGGACTGCAGACCCCCGGCATCGGCCCCGAAGGGGCGGGACGGCTCATCGACCGGGCCAGTCCCCGCTCCGAGCGCGGCCCGATCGCCCGTCAGCGCGGAGGAGGTGACGATGGATACGGACCGTTAATGGACCCCGTATCCATTCGTCTCCTCCAGGCCAACCTCAACCACACCGCCGGTGCGCAGGACGTGTTCCTGCAAGCCATGGCGGAGTGGTTGATAGGAGTAGCCGTAGCCGCGGAGCCGTACGTGGTGCCCGACCGGCCTAACTGGCTGGGTAGCACCAATGGCACCGTGGCAATCGTTGCCTCCACGTCGTGGCCATCGTCGCCTCTGACCCTTAGGGATAGGGGCGTCGGATACGTCGCGGCAGACTGGGGGGAGATTACGCTCCTCGGAGTCTATCTCTCCCCTAACTGGAGTGTGACCGATTTCGAGGCCTCCCTCACCATCATGGAGGCCTCGTTACGGCGAATGGCATCGCGCCAGGTCTTCGTCTTGGGGGACTTCAACGCCAAGTCCGTGGCGTGGGGGTCTCCCCGGACGAACGACCGAAGACGGGCGATCGAGGAGTGGGCGGCGGCACTGGGCCTCTGTTTGCCGAACAGGGGCTCGGTGCATACGTGCGTGCGACAACGGGGCGGGTCGATAGTGGACCTTTCGTTCGCTAGCCCCGAGGTCGCCACACGTGTGGGGAGCTGGCGCGTCGTGGAGGAGGTGGAGACCTTTTCGGACCACCGGTATATCCGGATGGAGGTCTCCCCGGCTATCCCGACGCCCAGCAGGGGTCACGGGGCGGATGGACGTCCTGCGTTCTCGCGATGGGCTGTGGGTCGCTTAGAACGGGACCAGCTGGCGGAGACAGCCATCGTTTACTCGTGGCTGTCCTCTGCCAACCAGTAGGACGGGGTGGACGCCGAGGCTGGCCGCATCCGCAGTGCGTTGACGCAGATCTGCGATGCGGCCATGCCCCGGGTACGTCGTCCGCCCCCGAGGAGGGCGGTCCACTGGTGGTCCCGGGAGCTGGCGGATCTCCGGGCCGCGTGCATTTGCGCCCGGAGGGCCTACACCCGCAGCCGGCGGCGCCAACGCGACGCGGAGTGGGAGGCCTTGCTGTATGAGGGCTACCGCAATGCGCGGTCGGCCTTCAGGCTGGTCGTCCGCTCCGCCAAGGACGTCAGTCGGCAGGAGATGCTGGACGGTCTCAACCGTGACCCCTGGGGACGCCCCTATCGCGCGGTGCTGAATAAGCTCCGCGGGCGGGGCCTTCCCCTCACCGAGACTCTCCAGCCCAGCCTTCTCACCCGGGTCGTCGAGGACCTGTTCCCGCGGCGGGTGGAACACACGCCCCCGGTCATGCCTCCGCCAGACACTGACCGGGAGGCCGACGATGACAGTGTTCCGCCCATCACGGAACCCGAGATGGGAGTGGCAGTGGCGCGCATGTGCGCAAAGTCCACCGCCCCTGGGCCTGACGGTGTTCCTAACCGCGTGTTGGGCCTGGTCCTCGACCACCTGGGTCCCCGCCTCAGGGAGCTGTTCGACGCGTGTTTAGCGTCCGGACGGTTCCCTGGGTGCTGGAAGGAGGGAAGGCTGGTGCTCCTGCCGAAGCCGGGACGGTCTCCGGAGTCGCCTTCGGCCTACAGGCCTATCGGGCTGCTCGATGAGACGGGCAAGCTACTGGAGAGGGTGGTAGCTGCCCGTATCGAGTGGCACCTCGTCGGGGCCCGATCTGTCGGACGTCCAGTTTGGGTTTAGGAGGGGTCGTTCGACGATCGCGGCTCTGTTGCGCCTGAGGGCCGTGGCGACTGAGGCCGTCACCGGTGGGGGAGTGCTGTTGGCGGTGTCCCTAGACATCGCCAACGCATTCAGTAGTCTGCCATTCAGCTGCATCAGGGAGGCGCTCCGGTATCACGGAGTGCCAGCTTACCTGAGGCGGCTAGTGGCAGACTAATTGGTGGGGCGCAGCGTCCTCTGTACCAACCGAGCAAGGGACGTCGTGCGAACGCCCATGACGTGCGGTGTCCCACAGGGGTCGGTCCTCGGACCCACCCTGTTGAACATCGGCTACGACTGGGCGTTGCGGGGTAGCCTCCCGCCCGGGCTGGGCGTGATTTGTTACGCCGACTACACGCTCGTCACAGCCCGCGGTGGGACGCTAGAAGAGGCGGTAAGCCTGGCGACCTATGGCACCGAAGAGGTCGTCAGGCGGATCGAGGCGCTGGGGTTGAGGTTAGCCCTGGACAAGACGGAGGCCCTCTTGTTCCATGGGCGCCTTATGAGGCCTCCCATCGGCGTCTCGATCACCGTCCGCTCGGTTGACATCAGCATCCGGGCCCATATGAGGTACTTGGGCCAGGTGCTCGACGGGCAATGGTGGTTCCTGGAGCATTTCCGCAGGCTCGCTTCACGACTCGTTGGCGCGGCGTCCGCCCTATCGTGGCTTATGCCGAACGTGGGCGGACCGAGCGCCACGTGCCGACGGCTGTACGCGGGGGTCATCCACGGATACCGCACGGTGGCGACGGAGGCAGCGTGCCTATTGGCCGGGACTCCCCCGTGGGACCTGGAAGCAGAGATGCTCGCCGGATTGTATCGGCGGGTGACGGGAGTGCGAGCGGAGGGCGGTGAGATCTCATTAAGGGAGCTCACCGCCTGCCGCGTCGACGCCCGCCGAGACGTCATTGCTCGCTGGGCAGTCCGGCTGGAGAGGCCTCGGTTCGGGGTGCGAACCGTGGAGGCCTTCCGGCCGGTGCTGATGCAGTGGTTGGAAAGGCGGCACGGGGTTCTCTCCTTCCGACTAATGCAGGTGTTGACGGGGCATGGGAGCTTCGCCAAATACCTGCACAGGGTCGTAAGGAGGGAGAGTACACCGTCCTACCACCACTGCGATTGCGACGAGGACACGGCGCGCTACACGCTCGAGGCCTGCGCAGCTTGGGCAGTGCAGCGCCGTGAACTCGTCGCAATCATCGGTGCCGACCTGACGCTGCCGGCCATCGCTAGGGCGATGGTCGACAGCGTCGGGAATTGGGACGCGGTCGCAGCCTTCTGCGAGACAGTGATCTCGCAGAAGGAGGCGGCGGATCGTCTGCGCGTGGAGCGCAACCGCGATGAGGAGATCCGCCGCCGGCGACTGGGGCGGCGCAGGCGCAACTACCTGCGCCTCATGTCGCCCTAGCCGAGGCCGCGGGTGACGTGACCGGGGATTAGTCTGTCACCCGCTGGGAGGCCGACCGCGTGAGGAAAGACCGACGTCCTCCGCGAGGGGGGGACGTCGGTCGATGGGAGGGTACTCCACGTAGGGGGTATTCCGTCGCGCCGACCACTGACGACAAGTAAACCTGCTCCGGTGGTCGGCCCAACGACGAAGGCGAGGTGGTTTTCCGGTGGGTTACGGTAGTTGCGTGCTTAAGCCCTTCTGTCGCCCCGGATGGAGTGGTGCGGAGGCGCGCCGACCGCAGCCCACCCATAAAAAAAAAAGGGGTGAATTTACAAAAATCCTTTCTTAGTGCTCCCCTACGTTATAAAAGGAACCCCTGTGCAAAATTTCAAGTTTTTTACCCTTACAGTTTGGGTCCTGCGTTGATATGTCACTTGTGGCGACTATCCGCCACTAAGATAACTTGGACCGCAACCCAACAATGCGAAGCAATCCGCTTCGCTAATGAAGATTGGCCCATACAAGAAGACGCAGGTGCGAGGCAGCTGGCGTGCACAGCTGACAGATGTGCGACGCAGCTGGCGACACAGCTGACACCTGCGTTCGCACCTGCGGTGATATCATTTGCACCTGTTGGTACACGTGCACATTCGGACCACACGCAGACTGAATGCTAGTATATATATACTGCCTTTTGCTGTCTATTTATTCAGTCGACATACGATATCAACTCGCACACTTGTACGGTCGTCACTAGTTCTATTATCAATTTATTGTACATAATTTGTGAAATGTAAATAAATCGTCAGTCTTAGAAATAACTCTCTTCGTTCTTCTTCGCCTTCTTCTCACATCTACCTGCACCGACTACAACACAATTGTAGGTGGCTAATCTCCATACGCCGTCCTACAGTTTCTCCTTTTATATATATAGATATAACATACATACAGCCCCATACACACAATAACACAGAAACAATACTACACGCATAAGTGCGTATTGCTGCCCTGTTCATATTACTACTTAATACTGCATATAGGGGGCCTGTGGTCTAAAATACAAGCCCATGCTTAGTTTAGACTCCAGATCTCACACGAATAGCATAATCATGTTAATTTAATTGTAGTTATTAACAACAATATAACTATAAATGTTATTTGTGGAGACGAATAAATAATAGTTAATAAATTATTATTAAAGATTAATTCGTAATATTAGCTAATAGTGCAATTTGATAATGCATCGGCAACGTTTCAACGATTAGTTTAATTAGCAACCATAATAAAAGCAGTGATCATTTAAAATTACATAACGAGGTCTGTCTGCTTAGAGCCGGCGACCGGGTGATAAATATATCAGTGGATCGATGATCCAATCAAGGGGGATCAGTTGTGAACCGGGTTCGACGTGTAGACTTACATCCTGAGTTATTGCTCGCGGACGCAATGTGGTTATCCCATAGCTTACTCATATGTTATTAGAACGGACTATCTACGTCGTTTACACTACAGATACTTGGTTATTTAATGTGTATTAATAAGTGGTATACAATACTGGGCAAAATTGTGTGTGTATTTATTTTACATACGCATGTAAGGAGTTGTATTACTTTGGCGTAACAAAATAAAATTCTTTCTAAAAATTCACGTTCGATCCTTCACGTTATTCTACGTTTGTTGAAAAAACGTCACTAATAACAGAAAAAAAAGGTATTTAATATAATGAAAGTTTTATTCGTTCGTTCGTTCGTTTCAGCTTATCGCCGTCCACTGCTGGACGTAGACCTCCCTCATGTTACGCAACATAGTGTGGTCTTATGCCGCCTGCATTCAACGACGCTCAGTAACTTTCACCAGTTCGTCTATCCACCTAGTGGGGGACGTCCTACACTGCGTCGTCCGATACGTGGTCGCCACTCGAGAACGTTTCTTCCCCAGCGGTTATCGGTTCGTCTAGGGATGTGGCTTACCCATTGTCACTTCAGGGTGCTATGTTGGTTAAACCCGTTCTTCTACGGATTGCCGTATTTCGGATTCTACCTCACAGAGAATTGAGGTCTACATTTAGGGACAAGATTATTATAACGCATTATATTTGTGATAGTGTGCGCGCGCATTGTATAAAATATTAATTAGCAACTTCTGGGCGTCGGTTTTTCGTGACAGTGTGCGCGCGCATCATAAAAAATATTTCCAATACGTTATAGGAAGTATAACTTCATAAAAAATAAAATCATCCTGCTCTACCACGCTGATTAGATGGTTTCATTTAGGTCTTTGTTTTAACCTATATTTTCATAGCGGTGAACTAGTGGTTACATTCCTTTGAAGCATTATTTGGGCACTTGTAAGGCAGCAATAGATATTGAATTGTATTCCTATTAAGTCTCTCTTTTTTTTTGGGGTAGGCTACAGTCAGCGCACCCGCCACCCGGCTCCGTCCGGGGCGATAGAGGGAAGGCGCGCGGCCCCGTAACCCACCCGATAGCACGTTGCCTTCGTCGTTGGGCCAACCACCGATGCAGAGTTCCTTGACTTCAGTGGTTGGCCAGACTACGAGTATTAGTTAAAGTATTATTACTATAGAATTAAAAGAACTAGTAACTGAATACAAAGTTTTCATATAGTTAATGTGTTATATATTGTGACTTTTTTCTGTATTGCAAGTCTCGTGTCTAATAGAATATACATGTCAAACGAGGCAAGGCCAAAAGGTCTCATGTACCTGTAAATTTGAAAGAGATAGACATGAATTCTATTATAAATCTGGCTCCCCGACCAGCGTGGATTGGCGTATGATAGTCAAATTATCATATGTATTTATAAATGTTTACACATACCATCCATCCACCAGCCTAAAGATGTCTCCTGTTGGGCATAGGCCTCTCCACGAGAATGCCACTCGGTACGGTCCTATACCACATTCATACAACTGTTCCCTGCAACTTTCAAAATTTCGTCAGCCCCCCTACTAGGGGGTCCTACGCCGCGTCGTCCGATTCGTGGTCGTAGCTCGAGAACCATTCTGCCCCAATTGTTGTCAATTCGATGAGCGATGTGTTCTGCCCATTGCCATTTCAACGTACTAATTTTACGAATTTACACATTGTTCTTATCTAATAATTTAACTTTTCACTTAAAACAGTATTAAACGATGACATAACATGACTAAATTAGTGAGATTTAGCATTTAACACACTCGTTTATTTATAAAATCTTGTTTGTGAGTGTAAAATGTGAGGTAAGTATGATTCTTTTTTATTTTTTATTATTTATTTATCAGAACAAAAAAAAAGTTACAATTTTATACAAGTAACATTTAAAACCACTTGGGTTTGTTAAAATTAATGCCATTGACAGTAGCGGTTTATAACGTAGATATGAAATACGATTTCAATTTATGTTTGATGTTTGAAGTTGTAATAATATTTCTAACTTCGCGTAGTAGTTCGTTTATAATTCTCGGGACCATGTAGGTAGCCGTGCGTTCACCGTAAACATTGTGTGCGCGCCTCACACACAGTCTGCTATTAGCGACAGCTCGTGTATATATAGGATGTTCAATTTTGTCTTGTATATTTGTATTAAAAAAATGCTCTTTGAGTAGTACGTACTTAACTTGTAAAAAAATAGGCAAGACGCTGCAGTATTTGAAGAGAGCCATTTCGTTATCATGATACATACTTTTTATTTTATAAGGGACTATGTTCTTAAGAATTTTGAGCTGTAGTTTATAGATATCTTTTAGATATGATTTATATGTACGACCATAGGTGATCTTAGGTGTGGCTTTCATTTTTCTATCGTAAACAAGTTGTTATGAATAATAATCTATGATATTTAATGCTAAATCTTAATAATTTAACTGTTTTTTTATTAAATGACATCATATAATAAGCGTACATAAATATAATTTTTGATATGCTAGTCCGTACATTTTATTAATAACAGTGAACTCTTTCAGATAAGCTTCCTTCTAAAGGGTTTAATGGCCTAATTGCCTTTTAGTAGTTTTGGCGATCACAAATAGTGCTGTGTCCTAGAAGCGCTGCTACTTACTCCCCTTATATGTTTTATACTCTATAATCTTATTTCTACAATTGTTTAAATAGAATTTGCGCATAATTTAAGATTGCTATTAATTTTACGTCAGTGATCTAAAGTTGAAAAGTTATTCTCTCTCATAATATGAACATCCAATTAAAATTTCGGGACGAAATTATCTAATCGTTTTAAGAGTTTTTAAGTACAAATGATAGAGTTATACCAAAGAAATGATAAAAGAATTATTTAAATATGAATACTGGTGAATACCGAAAACAAGCGATGAAAAACTATTTCATCGATTCTAGATAGACAAGATAAAAAATAAAAAGTTGATACTTTTGCTTAAGACATATAAGAATATTGGTATCTTTGTTTTAAAAGTTTCTAAAGCCAAAACGAATATTCAACGATTTTGTTCTTCTACAATAATCCTTGAAATGTGTATATTATGTGTCAATTTATTTTATATATAAAATATGCATTGCTTCAAAGGTTATTTTATTTTTGAAAGCTGTAATAATAAAAATGAGAGAAAGTTTGAGATCGCTTCATTTACATACATACAATCCTTTTACTCGAAGAATACAATCAAATTCCTTTTATACTATAGAAAATGTAATAATATAAGTATTTTATAAAATATATATTGTTATATTATTTTAAAGTAATATAAATATTGTATACAACACATAATTAAAAATGAGATTTGTAGTAATCCTTACTAATATTATAAATGCGACAGTAAGTTTGTTTGTTTGTGTGTTACGCTTTCACGCTTAAACCACCGAACCGATTTCAAAAATACTTGGACCAATGGAAAGCTATAATATCAGGGATTAACATAGGCTATATTTTATCTCGTTATTTTCACGGGAACGGGAACTACGCGGGGAAAGCGTCTGAAACCGAAGCGAGCGCGCGTTGCTATTACAGTAATAAAAGGATGGCAGTTTCAATAATCTAGACGGTTTTGTTGGCGAACAAACGACAGCCTGGATGGCTATCAATGGCAGTCCCGATTACAATTGTTTAAATAAGAAGAGTTTCATTGGAGTTTCCTATCATCGTTCTGAATACCATCATGACGTCAGAAACTCTAGAGAGGCGATATTAGGCTTGCTCCTATTTACATTAGGGACCAAAAATTACACATTCAAATTGCACTTGTAATGGTACATGTAATAAATTTCGTCCCGCATTATGCGTCTAGCTACTGAAGTGCTTAACGCGTGACTTTACAAAACAAAAATAATAATATCAAGCAATCAAGTTGATTTGTTAGGGAATATTTTTATTTATTATAAAAGTACGAACTTACGAAGGACGTAGCAAAAGAAATAACTTCGTTTTATTAGGCAGGGCTTTCTTCGAGTTCGCTGACTTTCTATAAAGATATTCTGTTGATTACATACATCATACATAGAACTTTGTTTAATAAAGGACATGTTTAGTATACAAAATATTATACAAATTGAAAGCAAAAGAAGTGAATTGGTATGGTGGAGTAAATGAAGATGCGCCAAGATTGAAATGTAATATAATCATTTTAATTCTTAAAAAATTTTCTAGATGATTTTTTTATTATTAGTTGTGGGACAACTTTTGCAAGTGCTAACTATTGCTTATGAATATAGCAAAACTAATAACAGAACTACACTGCTGCTGGATGTAAATGAAAGTAGATCAATTTCTGCCGAGAGCAAGATAACGTGAGGACGGTCGATTGTCCACCGTGACGACAGACGACTGAACAACTCTGGATTAGTCGTTTGTCCATCTAGATCAGTCAGTCTGAAAACTGAACCTGGGGCTATGTGATGTGATACAACTGCACCGCGTCAGCATGGATGGCCAATTTCAAATGTGTTTTGTACTGCTAATATTTACGTCAAGCCGTTATAAACTCAAGCCGATATCAGCGGTCACTCTCTAAATTTCGGCGGACATGAGGACGTTGTTGCCACATGGTCGATGATGACATCGAGCACCAACCCGCTGCTCTATCAAGGTGGCTAGGCTCGAGCTTGACTCCTGAAGCTGCCGATGCGCATGTGGAACCGCGCGATGTGGAGAAAGCTCCGCGCATGACCAAAAAAAACCGAGACTCTTCATCTCGGCCTCCTCGTCAGAGTTGTCGAGGATCTGTTCTCACGGCGGACAGAGCAGACGCCCCCATTTATGGCTTTGCCGGACAATGACCGGACGTCCTACGAAAGGGTTTTACCCGTCACGGAGACGAAAATAGGGGAGCCGATGCTTGCTAAATCCAAAACTCCAACGGTGTATCTTTAGGTATTGTGCGGACGCCCATTTTGTTGCACAGGGGACAGTTTTGGGCCTCATACTGGGTAACTTTGGCTAGGATGTCCCTAAAATTTTTTTAGGTCGATGTTTTAACGTCGATCCACGTGTACCGTACGTACGTAACAAGCATGTTTTCATAATATACATACAGATAAGAAATACTTATGATATTACAGCGTTGTAAGTTTAAGAATATGTTCGCAGAATGTCTGAAGTGATCCTTAGAGGAAAAGTTATCAGTCACGTGAGCGTTTTCCAGTGTCCTTTGAATAACATTACAATGAACAAAATGACAATTCGTACGTCATAATTTTTAAAGCATGAATTTTTACAACAATATTAAGGGTTCCATGAGGAGGTGAAATATCCCATTCAACATATCAGGCGTTTCATGTAAATGTATTTTTAATATTTCTTGGTTAAGCTATTGTGTGAATGAGGCTTTACACTTGAATTTAGTAAATTTATTTTGCCGAATTTCCTCTGAAGATAACCAACTTTTGGACATTCAGCGCCGTACTCCATCCCGAGAGACTTTCAGCATTTTGGAATAGTAAAATGCTAAAATACGCGAAGTATCTGATACTTGTATTTATTTTTGTAATAAAGTTAAATTGTTTAGGAATTTTATTAATGCACGCTTCATAACGCGAAGCGTTGAGTTAGTGCATTATATTAGTTTCGCCGTGTGGTGACGGAGTAAGAATATAACTTACTACATCATTTCATGGTCATGGGGCGAAGGCGACTAAGGGATATAATATGCTGATAACATCTATGCAAGAGAAATAAGACTTGAAATAAAAGCTTATATTACACGTCTCACCAGCGTCATATATGCCAACTTCTCTCTCATTTTAGGGTAGACCTGAGCCCAGGAGAGGGATATATATGGGATGTGAAAAAGACGATAATGATGACTTTACTATATTATTAATATCTTTATTTATTTATTTATTTTATTTACATAATTACATAAAAATTACATAAACTATAACAAAGGAAAAGGAATGTTTTAACTTACATGCTACATTGCAAAACTGAAAATAACCATTATATTGTTGCACTAGGTTTACACTGTCCTCCGTACTAGTTAAAACTGTATTACGGTAGTACAGTATCCTCCAATTCAATCACATATATTTTTGTAAAACTTTATAGAACACCACTTAACACTTAAAAACGTAACAAGAATAATTAATTATTATGTATGTAGGTGTCCGTCAATTTCGTCATTTGCAGTGAGCAAACGGTATTATAAATGGGTTAATAGGTAATAATTATAAAATGAGGTAAAATAACTGTGTAGGTATGTTAACAAAACTTACATCTTACAATATTAATAAAAATTAAGCTATGGCGTAAAAGCGTATGTTTGTGTACATGTGTGTGTGTGTGCGTGTGCGTTTGCGCGTGTGTGTAGATGTGTGTTTGTGCGCGCGCGCCTGTGTATGTGTGTGTGTGTGTGTGTTTATGTGTGGGTGTATGTGCACAGGTGCCTGTTTGCGAGCGCATGTGTGTAAACGCGTGTGTATGAGTGTGCGTATGTGTTTGCGTGTTTGTGTGCGTGGACGCATGCGTCCCCTACACTCTTGTGAGTTTATATATATATATGCGTCTGTTTATGAGAGGGTATACTTGTGTGACTTCATATGCCGCAAACACTTTTATGCGTGTTTGCTAACTCAAATATTTCAATAGTTTTTCTGTTTGGTCTTAATTTAATTGTTTGAGATATGAAGTGACTATTTTTTTACAATTGAAGTAAGTCTTATCGCGTAAACTAATATCCTTCGATATTTTATTGTAAAGGTAAGGTCCCAAATAATTAATAAAACCATTAGCATATGCTGTCTTACAGCTTGGAATAGAGTAGACTATATCATTTCTCCTCCGAGTTGTAAAATTTGGATTTAATTTGTGTTGGTATAGAATTATATTCACTACAAATAGTTGTCTTACTGTTAATACTGGTAAACATGAGTATAGTTGAGCGGTTGAATACCTATATCTCTTAAATGTCATGACTTTTAATATAAGACGTTGAGCCCTTTCTAGTGTTATTAATGAAGACTTAGATGCACCGCCCCATGATGATATACAATAGGCTATAAGAGACTGGCAGAGTGCATAATATAGCGTTACTAATAAATTTCTGTTACAGATGTGACGCAGTTTTTTGAAGACGCATATCATTTTTCTAACTTTAGAGCTTACAGTCATTATTTGATTTTTCCAATTAAGGTTTTAGTCAATTTCGATTCCGAGATATTTAATTGATGATGTTTTGGTAAGAAGGTGGCAAGAACATGAATCAGCACATTGACATTTATATGCTTTTATGTTAAACTCATTTAGTGACGGTTGAGTTTTATTCAAAATACTAAAGGTGATATATTTAGTTTTATTTAAGTTCAGGGTTAGTAAGTTACGATCTAACCACGATGATACGAGTGAAAACCCTTCATTGGCTAATTCAAAGGTTTCTTTCCAAGTTCGTCCACAGAAAACAAGAACTGTGTCATCCGCGAATGTAATAATTTTGCCATTCTTTATTTGTAGATTGCATAAACCATTTAAGTACATCAAAAATAATGTTGGGCCCAAAATGCTGCCTTGAGGTACGCCATATGAAATTTTCTCGGGCTTACTTATGAATTCACCTATTCGAGTACACTGAGTTCTATTCGTCATATAATCACTTAATAATTTCAACGTAATACCTCGAATGCCACTAAATTCCATTTTCCTAAGAAGAATAGGTGACGTTGACTTATTGGTTCTGAATCCGTATTGATTTTCAGCAAGTAATCGATGTTTTTCTAAGTAATTCTTTAGCCTAGAATCAATAATACGCTCTATAATCTTTGATAAACTAGGTAAAATCGAGACCGGCCTATAGTTAGTAATATCCTGTGCAATGCCATTCTTATATAGAGGTACGATTACTGATTTCTTTAGTGCTGAAGGAAATGTACCACGATCTATAATTGAATTACATATTTTCCAATGTAGTATGAAAGTTAGAGATAATATCGTTGATATTCTCTTATTCGTCTGTGGGAACATTTTTTATCTCTATCTTATTTTCATGCTGATTTATTTGCAAATCTTCCACTTGTTCTTCTAATGATGTTATTCTGTTATGAGCATATCTATTCTGCTTTAATGCATTACTGTATTTGATCTCCAATTCCTTGTAGAGATTATTACTAGTTTCTAAAGACTGTCGCAATAAGCAGTTGGTCTGGATAATTTCTAAATTTTGCTCCTTTAGCTCCATTATTGTATTATTTAGTTCTTTAAATTTAATTTCCTGGTCTTCTCTTAAGCTAGAAAGCATTTTAAGCAAGTCATTGCGTACCTGTCCTATCTCTTCGGTTTCGGGGCGTATTTTCCTTTTCCTGGTGTTGACAAAATCAGGATCTTCGTAACTACAGGTTCTCAGTTCTGGTTGAGATGAGCATTTTTCGTCAGAATCCATTGGGGGTGTTCGTAACATTGTATTTTAATTTATGATAATATTAGTTTTACACTTCAAGATATCAACTTGCAGAAAAACAATATTCAATTACATCACCTATTACTTTCTCTTGCTATTTTGCATATACTTCAATTATCACCATTAATTACTTGACACAAATATGTACACGTCTGTTCACTTTGACGCTGGAGACGTCAATTTACTATTGATAGATTTTGTTAATTATTGTAATTATTGCAACTAGTATTATTATGAAGGCGCTTCTTTCCAACTCATTTTCTTTCAAAACAAAACACAGAATTGTAAATATATTACGGTGTTCACTCTCCGGTACATTCTATTTACATAAATGTACTAGCTGACCCAACAGACGTTGTTCTGTTCAAATAAAGCGTCACTTACCGGGTCCAATTGTGAATCTAAACCATTCTCGAATCTCATTGAGCACACACAAATTACTTAAATCCAGTCAATAGATATCGCCATCTGTTAGAATCTTTTGGAGTTAACAGATAATTGTGACTGTCAATTAATTATAGACAAATAATTTGTAATAAAATAAAATTGCGACTATAATTAAAGATCTAAGCTATCCTATTTCTCAAGTTGGACCAGACTGCTCACGGTGTGCCAATTTAATTTAAAATCGGTTAAGTAGTTTAGGAATCCATCGCGGACAAACATCGTGACAGGAGATTTATATATATAAGATATACGAAATAATATAAACGCTTTTTTTTAATAATAAATGATTGGTGTTAGAATCGTCAAATATTAATACGTAAGTTCTTTTTCAATTTGTTAAGTAAATAAATTACTCCTGAATTTAACTTCCAGAAATCTTATTTTATAGAAATTCTTTGTTTACCCACTCTACTTATCCTAAATTACTAATATGACCGGGACAGACTCATTTCTCTCATTGTCTTCAGCCAAATAAATTCTCCTGTTTTGCAAACAAACCAAATGAATCCAACAATTTATTAGCAATGGTCATGATACGAACGTGTTAGATACAATTTAGGAATGTCCTCACTTTTTTTTAAGTTTCAAATTCATATTTGCCACCTATTTCAGCAAGTGCCCCGTTCTGATCTGACATAAAAAATAATGGTAACGTTATACATTAACCCTTGTTATTTCATATTACTCCTTAAATTGTGTTGATTTTACATTTCATTTACTCTTTATAAAAGTGAAAAAGAGATTCTATTTCAAGCACTTTGTCAATTAAGCTACTGTATGTACTGCGTTTAACAATCAATTTTTCTCTTACAAGTATATCTCGTCTTCACTGGAAACGTTTTACCAAGCATTATATTTGATACATTTAGGTATTTTTCTTCCATTAACAAAGGATCGAAAAGGAAAAAAATCACATCTCTTTCTGATATTTTTTCTGTTTTATAACCAGCCACATGCCTGATGTCAGCCTTATTTGAGAAGTTGGAACGTTCAAGTAATTATTGACGCATACACTATAAAATTAACAAGTTCATTAAAAAAAGGCAGTCATCGTTCAGGACGTCTGGCAGATGTGAAACATCGAAATTATTTTGTACAAATATATATGCATAAAAGAACAGATTACGACACAACTTTATATTTTATTAGTAGCGGTCGCGTTCCGATCCGATGGTAGTTTATTTTTATTGGATAATTTAATTTTATTTTGTAAAATTGACAATACGTAAGTGCCCTCTCGGGGTCTATGCATAATAAATGATTTGAATTTGATACAAAATTACTAACGACTCACACCAGACGGACATGCTAATTTTACTTTAGCTTTATATAGATAATTCTTCTGTAAGTGTGTTTTCAACTAACGCCACTTAAACTGCTGAATGAATTTGGATGGAGAGGATTTGTGGGTCTATATGTATGAGTCCCGAGATGGTTTCAAAACATAATTAGTAATCTAATCAAACGTATTGATGTTAAATATGATACTATTATTAAAAACTATTACTACTAAACTACATTTTCAGTGTGGTGATGGAGTAAGAATACAAATCACCACTCCCTATTTTGCCCGTCGATATCGTAAAAGACGACTAAGGGATATAATACAAATATATAACATCTATGCAAGAGAGGGAAAACTTGAAATAAAACCGTATACCAACCTGTCTGACCAGCATTGTATAGTAAGGTCAACTTCCCTTCTACTGTGGATGAGGCTCAAGCCCAATAATGGGACGTAAATGAGTTGATGATGATAATGAAAGACTTATAGTCTTTCATTAATATGACACTGTGTACACGTAAACTAATCTCAAGAGGAGTACTTGTTCTGTCGATCCCAAATCATTGGTATACAAGCAAGATGATGATATATAGACAATGAAAACTTATCTATACCAATAAATAAAATTGGAGTGTCTGTTTGTAATGTCAAAATAATAGACTTTTTTCATGCTCACACGGTTATTTGCACGACATCTATGCCTAAAATTCAGATTAAAAAAATTTTGTCTGTCTGTCTGTCTGTTTGTTCCGGGTAATCTTCAAAACGGCTGGACCGATTTCAAAAAATTTTTCACCAATGGAAAGCTATAATATCAGGGCGTAAACTAGGCTATATTTTATCCCGGTATTCCCACGGGAACGGGTACTACGCGGGTAAAACGACTATAACCTATAACCGAAGCGAGGGCGGGTTGCTAGTTTTTAATATAATAACAGAATGAACAAATCAAGTTAAAATTTTAATATAACAGTTCATAATTTTTCTACCTATACTAATAAATAAAATTGGAGTGTCTGTTTGTAATGTCAAAATAACAGGCTTTTTTCATGCTCACACGGTTATTTTCACGACACCTATGCCTAAAATACAGATTAAAAAAAATATGTCTGTCTGTCTGTCTGTTTGTACCGGGTAATCTTCAAAACGGCTGGACCGATTTCAAAAATCTTTCAACAATGGAAAGCCATAATATTAGGGCGTAAACTAGGCTATATTTTATCCCGGTATTCCCACGGAAACGGGTACTACGCGGGTAAAACGACTATAACCTATAACCGAAGCGAGGGCGGGTTGCTAGTTTTTAATATAATAACAGAATGAACAAATCAAGTTAAAATTTTAATATAACAGTTCATAATTTTTCTACCTATACTAATAAATAAAATTGGAGTGTCTGTTTGTAATGTCAAAATAACAGGCTTTTTTCATGCTCACACGGTTATTTTCACGACACCTATGCCTAAAATACAGATTAAAAAAAATATGTCTGTCTGTCTGTCTGTTTGTACCGGGTAATCTTCAAAACGGCTGGACCGATTTCAAAAATCTTTCAACAATGGAAAGCTATAATATTAGGGCGTAAACTAGGCTATATTTTATCCCGGTATTCCCACGGAAACGGGTACTACGCGGGTAAAACGACTAAAACCGAAGCGAAGCGAGGGCGGGTTGCTAGTCATTCTGTATAATAAAAAAAGTAAAACTAAATGTCCGTGTGGTGAAGGAATAGGAATGTAATTCACCACCCAGCACCACTACTCTTGCCCATGGGTGTCGTAAAAGACGACTAAGGGACATAATATCTATCCAAGGGAAGGAAGATTTGAAACAAAACCCAATGCCAACACGCCTGACTAGCGTGCTATGGTAGATCAGGTGATGAAAACTAAATTATATTTGATAGATTAGCTGTTTTTAATAATATTATAAATCAATACTTAGTCAATTACTCAAGTAAGTGGGGAGTCATTTTTAAAACAAAGCAAAATTAAATGTATTAGAAAAGGTATCACGCGTTAATTGGATAAACTTTTTGCATTTTAAAAACAAAACATAATGAAATTCAAACAACCATTAATTTTTGTTTTTCAAAAAATTGATGATTCAAAACAGGCATGCTTTTTTATTTTTAAATAATTGAATGTTTCATCATTACAATTCACCATTCCCTATCTTACCCGTGGATGTCGTAAAAGACGACTGAGGGATATAATACGCATAAAACATCTATGTAAGAGAAGGAAAACTCGAAATAAAACCCTATATCAACCCGTCTGACCAGCGTGGTATATATAGTAAGGGCAATT
This sequence comes from Lymantria dispar, assembly GCA_032191425.1. NCBI lineage: Eukaryota > Metazoa > Arthropoda > Insecta > Lepidoptera > Erebidae > Lymantria > Lymantria dispar. Next base: position 23,744,668 of record CM063442.1, read on the forward strand.
GCCCTCCTATTGTGGAGAAGGCTCGAGCCCAACAGTGGGACGTATATGAGCTGAAATGATGATGATGCTGAATGATAAATGTTTCATAGTAACCTTTTAATTTTTCTTTTATTGCAAACGGTAGTAAACGAGCAAACAGTACACCTTTTTTTCTTTTTTTTTATGGGTGAGCTATGGTAAGCGCACGCGCGGTCCAGTCCGTCCGGGGCGATGAAAGGACGGCGCGCGGGCCCATAACCCACCCGTACCCACGTCACCTCGTTGTTGGGCCGACCACCGGAGCAGATGTGACTTGTCGTCAGTGGTCGGCCCGACGGAATACCCTTTCAACAAATAGTACACCTGATGGTAAGTGTTGCTGCCGCTCATGGACCTTTGCTAGGCCGCTGCCTACCGCGAAGAAAGTGAAGGGAGTGTGAATGCGTGCAATGAGATTCGGTGAAACTAAAGGCATTACCAAAACCCACCACACGCAAACATCCTCAGCCCTCAGAAAGTTGGACTGGCGGCTCTCTCGCTCACTGAGCGACGCGCATTAACAAATTACTACTATTCAGACGTCGATTTTCTGCGAGAGTGTGTTGAGTACCCCGGACGGACCGGCCCGCGATTGTAGACAGACTGTCAAAAGTGTGGTCCTGCCACTGCTATTAAAAACATTTTTTAATGTTGTACCAAATGGCAACACTTTATATTTTGCTCACTGCTGAGGTGGCTTCGAATCATGTCATTTTATTAGAAGCGATTTATTGGAACTATTGGTAAACTAAAAAAAAGTATCGAACGCGAATCTCGTTTTCTTTTTGTCGTAACAACGTGACTGTTGGATTCTACTTGTTTTTTATGCCATGTATAAAATTTTTTTTTAAATTTCTCAACACAAATTTTGAGTTACATCATTCTTTGATGTGAAACATCTATAGGCAAGGGATGATCGTTGGCGTAGCGTAAAGTTACGCGTGGCGTAGAGCTACGCGGGCCTATCACAATTTGAAATATGTTTGAATTTTTAATTCTTGTATTTAATTAATATAAATGTTTATTGAACAAAAATCATCATTTTATGGAAAAAAAAACGTAATATTTTTATTTATACATTATGCCGTACTAGTTCTTGTTGTAATCCGTTCTTTTATGCTTATATACCTGTACAAAATAATTTCGATGTTTCATATCTGCCAGCTGTACTGAGCGACGGCTCACTTTTTTTTTTAATTAAAGGTGCGTTATGTTTACTCAATCACTCAATCTAATAGGTAGGGGTATTATTGATAGGGTATCTAGAGTAGTCTAAATAGCAAAAGTAGGTAATTCGCTGGTGCATAAAAACCAACACACGCACGGCGCGTTCGTGTTAGAGTTATGCTTTATTTTTAAATATGTAAAAGTAAGTTTTATATATAAATAACGAAATTAAAGTAAACCTATAAAAATGTTAACCTTTCATGGTGAAACTTATTCTCCGATGAAGAAGAAAGAAGTTTTTCCTATTTTAAGTTTTTCCTGTAAGCTGCTAAATTTAATACGTAGTAAAATCGAATGTATAGCAAAATAGTCTAATTTCATAAATATGTTGTTTTTGGATTTTCCCTTCATATGCACATTTAAATGGCTGGATGCCAGATTTAAATTTCAGCTCAATTGGAAGTGGGTTCTTGATCTGTCTTCCAGTAAGACAAAATGTTGATTTTTGGACGTTAATATCTAAATTATTATTTAAGCTGTATTTGTAAAATTTAGAACTCTATGTTACCATTCACTAGTGAGTCTCAATATATATGCTAAAATTAGTGCATTTATATTGTTTTTTTTTTTGAGGTATGAAGAAGTAAAATGTTCTTCAAAATGATTCGTGTAAAAATACCTACATTTGGCACACTCTCTGCTTGAACTTGGTTAGACACGTTACCGCGTGTCTAGATGTGTGGGACTACAATTTTAACCGTAAGTATGGCTATATTTCATCTACCAGTGGGTAATGGTTTCGAGAAAAATGTGTATGTGTGAATAGAAAGAAGTATTTTTGATAGTAGGTAAGCTATTACAATACCCTTATAATTGTAGCAAAATCTGAGAGTCTTATTAACTTTCAGAAATAATCTGCAAATGTATAAATTTTGTGATAATTTCATAAGTTTAATTCATCATTTCATCATCATCATTTCAGTTCATGTACATCTCACTGTTGGGCTCGAGCCTTCTCCATAATAGGCCTCGGTTCTGGGTGCGAATCGTGGAGGCCTTCCGGCCGGTGCTGTGGTTGGAAAGGCGGCACGGGGTGCTCTCCTTCCGACTAGTGCAGGTGTTGACGGGGCATTAGTGCTTTGCACAAGGTCGTTAGGAGGGAGAGTACACCGTCCTGCCACCACTGCGATTGTGACGAGAACACGGCGCTGCGCTGCCCAAGCGGCGCAGGCCTCGAGCGTATCAGTGCCGACCTGACGCTGCCGACTATCGCCAGGGCGATGGTTGGTGGCGTCGGGAATTGGGACGCGGTCGCAGCCTTCTGCGAGGCAGTGATCTCGCAGAAGAAGGCGGCGGATCGCCTGCGGAGGAGCGTAGTCTCGATGAGGCGATCCGCCGTCGGCGACTGGGGCGGCGTAGGCGCGAGTACTTGCGCCTCAAGCCGCCCTAGCCGGGGCCGCGGGTGACGTGACCGGGGATTAGTCCATCACCCGCCTAGAGGGCGTCCGCGTGAGGAAAGACCGACGTCCTCCCCGAGGGGGGGACGTCGGTCGATGGGAGGGTACCCCAGTAGGGGGTATTCTGTCGGGCCGACCACTGATGTCAAGTAACCCTGCTACGGTGGTCGGCCCAACGACGAAGACGACGTGCATCGTGGGTGGGTTGCGGGAGTTGCGTGCTTATGCCCCTCTGTCGCCCCGGACGGAGTGGTGCGAGAGCGCGCCGACCGCAACCCACCCCCAAAAAAAAAAAATATAATAAATACTCATATATTTTCTATATAATAAATTAACCACTTTTGTTTGGGTTAAAATTAACTCTTTAAAAATCTTACTGATTTAAAATGGAGCAAAATTAAGCGTTGTATAGCAAAAGGTAAAAAGTATTGTAATTTCGCTACAAATTAGACAAAATTGTAATAATAAATGTCCAATCAAATAAATATTTCGTCTCTTTTCATAGTAATTACTATTGGAATATAAATGAAACAGTACGCCGCGGGACGCTGGGTTATCAATCTAAAATGTAGACGATTTATTACGAGTCCTAATTGCTGTAATCAGAATTACCGCCCGTAATGATTTCCTTCTCCAATAATAATTTAGAATTATATGAGTCAACGTTTCCTAACTGATTTGTTGTAGTAATAAATATCAATCTACGAACACCGTTGACCACATACAAAGCTGTATTTTATGATTGATGTTACCATTAGCTACGTAAATTGCTGTATTTAGCCACCAAATGTTGAAAATAAATTTCAATTCTTTAAATTATACATTTGTTATGACATTGCAATCATTTTAAATCATTTAGATGGCGTACTCGTTGTAAAACATTGACGTGATGTCAAATAAAAAGAAGGGGAAAATAAAACGAAGTCAATTCTGAAATAAGTGGAACACATCTTTCTTTCCCAAGGGATCTATCGGCGTATCGACAAGGGACTTCGCGGCGGATCCCGCTCAGTCAAGTTTATTGGCAGAATTTCAATGCTTTGTCGTCTACGATGTAATGGCAATTTATAACTGAACGATACGCGCGATTTGGTACAAATTTTCCAAAGGAAAAGGATGAGATCAACATTTCAATAGCTATCTAATCAACATCGCCCGCAGGCACAAATTGATTGTCAATGTGTTGGTGATAATTTCACGGTTGGCTTATCATACAAAACGTTCAAACAAATGATTTCATTGAATTATTGACAAAAGTTTATCAGCAATTTATTTTCTATTGAACGTATATTTGGTACAAAGAATCAAAATGTTACCATGTTATGTATTCCTGTCAGAGTAGTAAAACACGTCAAAGGAATGTAAGCAGATAATATTATGATAAAAGAAATATATCAAAACAAATTGTGCTGGTTCGTGGAACTCTTTATAAATTTACATTTATATTTTGTATTCTCATTTGCACCTACAAATGAAAATCAATAAACCTATAAAATTATGTTACAAATCTCATGTTACCTACATTTTATTGGTGATTTACCAAAATTGTAATTGCGTCTAACGTGTACGATATTTGTTTCGGGCTGACCACGGAGGACAAAGAACTCGGTACCGGTGAACGGCTCAATGATGAAGGCGAAGAGCTACGATAGGTTATAGGGCGCGCCCCGGACGGAGCCGGGCGATGGGTACTCTGACCATAGACTATCACAAAAAAATAGGATATTTGTCACTATCACAGATTTACAACTTTTCTATTGATTAAAAAATAGGTATTTTTCTAATTACTACAGTTTGCGAATAACCCATTGATGTCTAAACAGTAAGCTCATGCGGATGAGCTACTCGTCGTACTATAAAGTAATTTATTTTCTTAATCCATGATATTTCGTATATTTTCATTTTAAACTAAGATTAAGCGTTTATGTTCTTTCAATAAGCGACTGTGTTTTGTGCTTTATTATAAAACTAGCAACCCGCCCTCGCTTCGCTTTGGTTTCAGTAGCCTTACCTGCGTAGTTCCTGTTCCCGTGGACCGAGATAAAATATGGTCTATGTTACTTCCTGATATTATAGGTTTCCTATGGTGAAAGAAGTTTTGAAATCTGTTCAGTAGTTTAAGCGTGAAAGTAACCTTTTTTCTATTTTATTTATTTACATAATTACATAAAAAAATTCATAAACCATAATAAAGGAAAAGGAATGTTTTAACTTACATGCTACATTGCAAAACTGAAAAAAAAAGCGTAACAAACAAACAAACTTACTTTCTCATTGATAATATTAGTAAGGATACTGTCAATATAATATACCTACAAAATAAATACTATTTATCGTGCCATTTTTTTGTCTCTAAAGATTTGACACAAACTGTCATATATTACTTTTAGTCGCTTGTTATAACGGGCTCAGCCCTATTGACGTCTATCGGAAATATTGGCAGATTTCTTACTGCTATTAAGAAGAATCTTTTTACTGATAAACTCAATACCATTTTTAGGCGATATATAATAACCAATACATCTAACAGCCATCAAGCCCCTACTTACTATATTTATACCTAAAATTATAGAACTAGGTTCAGCTTTCTATTAATACTGAATGTTGTGGCCAGATTCTTCAAGGCTGCTTAAAAAGGATAAAGCGATGTTACCTTACGTGTTTGTGTTCAACAAGTGAGAACACTTGTTCAATATAAAATCCTACTGTACTGAGTACTGGTTAGTTTCGATTTTCTCTTCATTGCGACGCTATTTTGAAGTAAAATTTTTTTAGCCCCGACTTAGGAGTAACTCAAATCTTTTTTCGAACGGAAGTGACGTACAGTAAAATAATGCACGGTAGTAATCTAACTATAGTGTGAGTAAATGGCTAATTTTTATAGTAACATATATTTTTTAATCAAAATTTATACATTATGTTAATAATAATAAAATAATAGAAATTGAGTTAGTTAATTATACTTTATTTAATAGTTTAATTTAATAGAGTATTAAGGGCAATAAATAGGTTAAATATTATTACCAAATGAATAATAAAAGGGAAGTTTTACTGCAACCGCGAGTAAAGGTAACTCGCTCATTTTATTTTATTTTATACCAATAGAAAGACTAGGAACTGACATAAAGAAAAAAATCTATTCCTTTCTTGCATGTACATTTATTATAAAAAAAAGTAAAAACAGTTAGATAATAGCGAGGCAAGCCTACATCATCATTTCAACCTATCGCTGTCCACTGCTGAACGTAGGCCTCCCTCATGTTACGCCACAGAGTGAGTTTTTGTGCCGCCTGCATCAAACGACGCCCGGCAACTTTCACCCGGTCATCGGTCCACCTAGTCTTACATTGCGTCGTCCGATACGTCCTGCATAGGGTCGCAAATTATATTATTGAGCCATAATACAACTTTAAAAATAAAGATCCTATACATAGAATATCGAAAGAGGAAACATTTATAGGTAAAAAATTCCTCCCCTGTATTGACGGTGTAAGAATACAAGTCACTACGCCTTCTATTGCCTGTGGGTGTCGTAAAGACGACATATTTAAAAAAGCATATAACACGTCTGACCAGCGTGATATAGTACGTCAATTTCCCTCCTATTGTCCAGTAGTGGGGCGTATGTCAGCTGAAATGAATATTTTTTTATAAAAATATAGTGTAAAAATACTGTTTGAGTAAAGAGTACGAAGGTATTCTTAGTAGTAATAATTACGTCATATTAGTGGTTGGAGAGAAAATGACCCTCTTTGAGTTCGATCTTTAACTGTGTCAAAGCCAAACCAAAGTGAGGTCAATTTATAAATGAGTGGTAGACATCAGTCACTAGGAACGTGATGGTGAGGCACGAACGCTTGATATATTAGTTCAGTTTCACCTCCTTGACGTTTTTTGAAAACGCTATTCCCAGTAATGGATAGTCGCGGATTCAAAGTAATTTGACGGCATCCCAAAAAGTTCACCAATGATTGGCTTTTAATGGTTTTCAATTTAACTTTCAGTTGCGATGGGAAGTTTGATAACTCAATTTTAAATAAGTATTGATCGACATCGAGCTTAAAGATGCCATTATTTTTAATTAATTGTGTGTAAAAATGTACAAAATGTTAAACTTTTATTAATAATAATTCAGTGATTTTAAATTTCAAGTTAGATTTCAAGTTATTATTAGTATTTCAAACTAACTGTAACACTCACCAAAGATTTGTTGACATTTACCAAAGACTCGTTGACATTTACCAAAGATTTAATTATTATTAATTTAGGAATAGCGTTTTTCGATGGTTTGAGGAAACATTGTGTCGTCACCCTTTACTTATCTATGGAAATCGTAAAAACGCGTGAGGGGTAACCAGAAGAATTAGTAGCAGTCTCCCCCCTTTTTATTTTTTTACGTGGTAGGCAGGGTCTTTCCAGAAAAAAATCATATATATTTCTAACATTATCAGGAATTACTGGCAATCTTCCGAAGAGGTAGTTAAGGCATTATTTCCCCCTTGAAGCGGCCTGTCTTAAGTCTCACAGTGGACGTTGGTGGCTGTGGAAATATTATATAAAGTATTTTTTTTTTCTGATTAGGCAGTATAAAAAAGAATATAAAAGCAATTCTTGAAAGAATATGTTTTAAATGATTTTCTTTTGCTTATGCTCTTATTTTGGTCTAGATATTTACTATACTTACTACATATTGTTATTAACCGGAGAGACGCAATTATATGAAGACATTCATTACTGCCATCGGTCCTTTGGAGCTAATCAGCGACTCTTAATGTAGATTAAATACATAAATAGAGATTCTACAATTCTGGTTAACTACGCCTTCTTATCGAGTAAGTACCTGAATAAAGAGCACAACGTTGTTTTGAGGTCACGCGAACCAACGATTAAAATGCTTTTTATTCTTAATCGTGGATTTTGTAATTATTTGCCTACGGACATTAAATATGTGAAAGGAAGGAGCTGTATATTTTTGTTAAAATATTTAATTTAAAACTTGTTCTGTGTTGAGATAGAAGGCCAGACTTCGTGTTTGTATTGTGTCGCCTAGTGACCAAAATAAATGTTTCTCTTTTACAAGGCCTTTAAAAAATTCAATAAAACTTAACATTTTAGAATTATAGACAACACACCGCATTAAAATATTAATTTCTCTATCATGGTAGCTTTGTTTTTATGAACACAAATTACACTCAGATACTGAACGGTCGACGCTCTCCTAACCCGACTCCGTCCGGGGCGACAGAGGGGCATAAGCAGGCACACCCGTAACCCATCCGTGACACGTCACCTTTGTCGTTGAGCCGACCACCGGAGCAGGGTGACGTGTTATCAGTGGTTGGCCCAACGGAATACCCCTTGAGGAGTACCCTCTCCTCGACCAGTCGGTCTTTCCTCGCACGGTCGGCCTCTCCCCGGACTAAACTTCCCGGTCCAGTCACCCGCGACCTCGGCTAGGGCGGCACCAGGGCCAGATATTCGCGCCTGCGCCGTCTCAGTCGCCGGAGGCCATTCTCGTCGTTGAGGAGACGTTCCTCGCGTACGCGCTTCACCGCCTCCTTCCGCGAGACTAATGGCTCGCAGAGGGCTGCAACCGTGTCCCAATTCCTGACCATTGCCAGGGTGATGCTCGGCAGCATCAGGTCGGCACTGATGATTGCGACGAGTTCACAACGCTGCTCTGCCCGAGCGGCACAAACCTCGAGCGTATGCTGCGCCGCCGTGTCCTCGCCGCAACCGCAGTGGTGGCAGGATGGTGTACTCAGCTTCCTTTTTTTTTTCACGCTGTGGAAATGCATTTACGCACTATCCCCCCGCCGGTGATAGACGAGGGGAGTGTGTGTGAGACTCGCCGGCCACATAAGCGACCGGAATACCCACTAAAACCACAGTGGGGCCGCTGTGGTTTTAGTGGGTATTCCGGTCTTTTACGGGAGTAGTGGGCTTCCGCGCTTTTACGGGTTACCGGAGAGATCGTCTGATGACATTCTATCCCCGACATCCCAACGCTTGGCCGTCTGCCGCCTCGCGTGCCCGCTCCGCGACCTTCTTCTTTGTCATGCCAGCCTCACAGAAGGAGGCCATCGACGACCACCAGCTGTCGCTGCCGAGCATCTTGAAGATGATGGTCGGCAACGACAGGTCTGTTGTTCCCATGTCCGTTTACAGGACGTAGCGCTGAGGCCCCCAGGCGGGATATACTTTCAGTGTGTGGCGCGCATCGTCGTGTACTCTCCCTCCTAACGACCGGGTGCAACAAGGTCAACATCTGCACAAGTCGGAAGGAGAACACCCCGTGCTGCCGCTCTAACCACTACATCAGCACCGGACGGAAGGCCTCAACGGTCCGCAAACCGAACCGAGGCCACTCCAGTCGGACTGCCCAACGGGCAATGACGTATCGGTGGGCGTCAACGCTTCAGGCGGTAAGCTCCCTCATAGAGACCATACCGCCCTCCGCTCGCACCTCCGACATGTGCCGTTACAAACCGGCGCGCATTTCTGCCGCCAGGTCCCACGGGGGAGTCCCGACCAACAGGTGCGCTGTGTCCGTCACCATCAAGCGGTATCCGCGTATGGCCCCGACCGCTGTAGCCCTCTGTGGTCGCTACAGAAGAGTCCTGAGTCCGACGGTCAGGGACTCCGCCCACACCGGTGCGCCGTAAACGGCCATCGACCGGATGACCTCCGCGTACAGCCGTCAACATATAGCGCTTGGTCAGCCCACATTCAGTATAAGCCAGGATAGGGCGGACGCCGCGCTGAAGAGTCGTGGAGCGAGCCAGCGGAAATGCTCCCGGAAGGCACCAGGACCAAATACTTCATATGGGCCCGGATGCTGATATCAACCGAATTGACGTTGATGGAGACGGCGATGGGAGGGCTCATACGGGGCCTATGGAACAAGAGGGCCTCCGTCTTGTCCCGGGCCACCCTCAACCCCAGCGCCTCGATCCGCCTGAGTGCCGAGAGTCGCCAGGCTTGCCGCCTCCTCCAGCGTCCCACCGCGGGCTATGACAGGCGTGTCGTCAGCGTAACAGATCACGCCCAGCCCGAGCGGATGGCTTCCTCTCAACGCCCAGTCTTAGCCGATGTTCGACAGGGTGAATCCGAGGACCGACCCCTGTGGGACACCGCACGTTGTGGGCATTCGCACAACGTCCTCTATTCGGTTGGTGTAATGGAGGCTGCCCCCCTCCAAATAGTCTGCCACTAGCCGCCCCAGGTAAACTGGCACCCCATGGTATCGTAATCCCTGATGCAGCTAAATGGCTGACTATTGAATGCATTGGCGATGTCCAGGGACACCGCCAACTGCACTCCCCTGCCGGTGACGGCCTCAGTCACCACGGCCCTCAGACGCAGCAGGGCCGCGATTGACGACCCCTCCTAAACTCAAACTAGGCGTCCGACAGATTGGGTCCTGTGCCGACGAGGTGCCACTCGATACGGGCAGCTAGCACCCTCTCCAATAGCCTGCCCGCATTGTCGAGCAGCACGATGGGCCTGTAGGCCGAGGTCGACTCTGGAGACCGTCCCGGCTTCGGCAGGAGCACCAGCCTCCCCTCCAGCACCCAAGGAACCGCCCGGACCCTAAACACGCGTCAAACAGTCTCCTGAGGCGGGGTCACAGGTGGTCGAGGACCAGGGCCAGCACGCGGTTGGGAACACCGTCAGGCCCGGGGGCGGTGGACTTACCGCACATGCGCGCCACCCCCATTTCTGGTGCCGTGATGGGTGGAACACTGTCACCATTGGCCTCCCGGTCGCTGTCAGGCGAAGCCATGACCGGAGGCGTGTGTTCCGCCCGTATTGGGAACAGGTCTTCGACGACCCTGGTGCGGAGGCCGGGCTGGAGAGCCTCGTTGATGGTGCTAGTCTTAGGCCTCTTGACAGAGGGAATTTGCGACCGCAGTAGGCGTTAAAAATTTCCCAGGATATTGCTGCTAGTAATATCCCTGAGCGACGATTACTTGAATCCTATGGCAAATTCAGTGACGGTAATACATTATATTATGAAACCCTATACAGCATGTTTTGCTCTACTTTTAACTATGTCAAAAGGAGAAAATATGCTTAAAAAAATGTACAAATTCTCATAAGAACTGAGAGATGACAGAGTTCGAGCATAAGTTAAAAGAAGAATGGACATTTATATGATAACTAGGTGATCCAACAGACGTTGTTCTGTTCAAATAAAATAAAAGGAATTCTTCTTGAAATCGATAGCAGCGCCACCTACCAGGTCCAGTTATTATTAATCTAAACCATTCTCGAATTCACACATTTGAACACATAAAAAATTTCATCAACATCGGTCCAGCCGTTTAGGAGGAGCTCAATGACAAACAGACGAACAGAAGATTTAAGTGCACGCAGCGTAAGCTCCCAAACGAAAAAAAAAACGATTTTCAAACACTCTTCATTGGTGCTCCGCTCCTATTCGTTTGAGCGTGATGATATATAGCCTATAGCCTTCCTCGATAAATGATCTATCTAACACTGAAAGAATTCTTCAAATCGGACTAGTAGTTCTTGAGATTAGCGCGTTCAAACAAACAAACTCTTCAGCTTATTAGTATAAATGATGTGTCTTTTCCTATTACTATATAAAGCCTCGGACTTAATATTTTCATTTATATTTTTCTAATAGCAGGATGTATGCATTTTCCGTGTGGGGACGGAGTAAAAATATAATTCACAACTCTTTTTTATGTCCGTAGGCGTCGTAAAAGAAGACTAATGGATTATAACACGCATATAACATCTATGTAAGAGAAGGAAAACTGGAAATAAAACTCTGTACAAACTTGTTTGACCAACGTGTAGTACGCTAATGTCTCTTCCATTACAAAGGAGGCTCGAGCTCAGCAGTGAGACGTATGAAGTATATGGATTTTTCTAATATAAACTTTAAGTGAAATTAAAAAAACATCAAAGACAAATGTTTTCTTAAAAAACAGATTAATCATATTATAAATACAAATAAAAAATTGTAGACTAAATAAAGTTAAAGTCGAATAGCTCTTTGTTTACTTTATAATAGCTAAGCAATTATGTATTCGGATATACGATGTCAGCCGTCAACTACCTAAAGCAGTGACGAGGGATAATAAGTATTATTGAAGTCATAACATTTGTGTGCTCGAAAATATCGACTTTATTTACTTGAAAGTACTTAAATATGTCAATGTGTTCAATTTTATATTCGTACGTATTCAGAGGTATTCAAGGGTGAAATAACATTTAACTTCTGAACGAACTTTACTTGTGTAACTCGTATCATTTGGTGTTAATAATATTGGCAAAGTTTGTGAACAAACGTACCGCATGTGGTGAAGAGTTGAAAATGTCATCACTCACTTCTTTACCATGGCAGTCCTTAAAGTTGGTTCAGGGTAAGCCTAAGCTATCCATCTATTCTTGATAGATGTGTATAGACAAATAAATGGATAATAAATAATCTACTATTGAAATTACTAATCTTATAAAATTAGAGAGCAGCTAAAAATGTCGTTTTACTTGTTGTTTGTTTATTGATAAAGCTTCAGACGAATTCGCCTCAGACAATTATCATCATTATAGCTCATATGCGCCTCACAGCTAGGCGCGAGCCTCCTTCAAGATGGGAGGTAAATTGACTACTGCACCATGCTGGTCGCACGTCTTAGTATAGGATTTTATTTTAAGTTTTCCTTCTCTTGCATAGATGTTGTTTGCATATTATAATCCTTTTATCGTCTTTTACGATACGCACGGGTGGTGAATTGTATTCTTACTCTGTCAACAAAAGGAAAAATGCAAAATTAGAAACCTCAAAATTAAACTCAATTTAATTTACTTTTTATTGTAAATTGTTTACCAGTAGTCGTCTTTAGCTTAAAAAATATAAGAAGACGTTCATAGGTTTTCATTTTGGTAGAACTCTCATAGGTATCTATTGTGAATAAAACTTCACAGCGTTTATGCTTATAGAAACGTCGGGCAATTAAAAATCAAATACAAACGCGTTAAAGTCCATAAGAAAGTTTTATTTACAATGTGTAATACTCGCATAAACATCAGATATAGTTATCATCTTGATCTCAAAATAACTCGTAAATAAAACTACTTTATATTTCCCTATAAACCTTTAAAATAGTATTATCTTTGAAGTAAGCATTTATCTTAAGCCATTTCTGCCGATAAAATGTCCATTCATTAATGTTACTTGGAATAACCATTATTACATCGAGAATAGAAAGGTATTTTAAGATATTAAAGCTTATATAAAATTACTAGCAATCCGCCCTTGCTTCGCTTTGGTTTCAGTCGCCTTACCTGCGTAGTTCCCGTTCCCATGGGAATACCGGTATAAAATATAGCCTAGGGATCACTTTCAACATCGATGTTCGATGATCATCGATGTTGAAAGGAAAAACATCGATGTTTTAACATCGATGTTGAAAGGAAAAACAGCGATGTTTTAACATCGATGTTGCTATAGGCAAAACATCGTACCATCAATGTTAACGGTTGTTAACGGATGTTAATGTTTTTGACATCGATGTTGAAAGGAGAACATCATCATTAGTAAGGATGTATAAAATTTTTGCGGAAAATTTTATAAATTGGTTATTTTCCCTACCACGTAAATTTGTAAAAGTTACCACCCCTTATCTCCGAGGGTATTGTAAAAGACGATAAAGGGATTAAATATGCATATAACATCTATGCAAGATAAGGAACACTTGATATGAAACATTATACCAACAGTGACCAGCGTGGTACAGTGGGTTAATTTCCCTCTGATTGTGGAGGAGACTTGAGATGAACAGTGACGTCAATAGGGACGTGTATGTTCTGAATTGATGATGATGATTTGATATACAATTTTCAAATAATATTGTAATGTTAATGCTATTATGCATATACATATTTAACTTATTATGATTAAAACACCAAAAAATGTTCACTAGAAATTTCTCTTCCATTTTAAAGGAGGCCCTAGCTCAGTGGTGGGCAAACTTTTTTAATGGCGCGCCACAAAGATTAAGAAATTCTAGAGGAGGGCCAGCTATAGAAAAAATGCATTTTGTATTAAATATATTTGGTGTACGGTATATTGATTACAGTGGGAAAGTGGTGGGTCTCCCTTCCTTTCATACATTTTTAAAATAAAAATGGATTTCCGCAATGTATCGCCTAATTCAATCAATTATCAGCATGTTATAGTCCGCCGGCGACTGGGGCGGCGTAGGCGCAACTATCTGCGCCTCATGCTGCCCTAGCCGAGGCCGCGGGTGACGTGACCGGGGATTAGTCCGTCACCTGCCGAAAGGCCGACCGCGTGAGGAAAGACTGACGTCCTCCCCGAGGGGGGGGACGTCGGTCAATGGGAGTGTACCCCACGTAGGGGGTATTCCGTCGGGCCGACCACTGACGACAAGTAAACCTGCTCCGGTGGTCAGCCCAACGACGAAGGCGAGGTGGTTTTCGGGTGGGTTGCGGGAGTTGCGTGCTTAAGCCCCTCTGTCACCCCGGACGGAGTGGTGCGGAAGAGGGCCGACCGCAGACCACCCACAAAAAAAAAAGCATGTTATAGTTAGGTTAATTTCCCTCCTATTGAGGAGGAAACTCGAGCCCAGTAGTGGGACGTATATGAGCCGAGATGATGATGATAAAGATTAAAGGCTTTCAAAAGGATACTATGGTTTTTAGATTAAAAAGTCCAGGCCAAAAAAGGGTTAAGTAAAATAATGCTCATATACATAATATAATTGTACAGTTCTTTTGTTAACGTGAAAACTTGAAAGCGAGGTTATGTTCGACATCGAAGTAGATTGTGTACAAGTTTCCATTTGTTGGAACACATTTGTACAAGTTGGCCATTCGTGAAGGTCGTATGAGGAAGGAAATTACTGAATAAATTCGATTGACTCCGGCACTCGAGGTACGCGACCTATTGGCGCTTGATCGACCGTTCGCGTGTCGTTTTGTACCTACCGATCTTTAAGTGAGGAAGTTTTTTATTTAATAAATGAAACTAGAACACAGTTGCTGCAAATCACGTTCGTAAAATAAATGTTACAGTTATTGTTATACTGCAGTGTAATTTGCATGTTTGTTATGGCAGAATGGATTTTTTTTATATGGACTTTGTTTTGTTCCAATGGCTGGAAACGAATCGACGACAATGTACCATTAAACTATATTACTGAGTTTCCGTGTTATGATGGTGTAACAATATAACTTACCATTCTTCTTGTCCGTGATTGTTGTTTTGGACGGCTACTGTCTAAAACTAAAAAAATACTGGTCTTATTTACTGGCTTATTAGTCTACTTTGCTTCATGTCTCCCGCTTTGCATAGGAGGGAAGTGGAATCTTTCCAACTCCTACGGTTTTTCTTTAAATTTATTATGGGTCCCAAGACAATTAAAAGAGTTTCCTAGGACTTTCTGAGGTGACTTATACGGAGACCATTGTGGTTCTGGCTTACATGAGTTATAGTGGTGGCAATGTGTGGTGGGATTAGCCCCATTAAAAAAGACGACTACCGTGTAGATTAATATACAGACAATATCTATGTAAGAAAAGGATAACTTCTAATTAAATCATATACCAACTCGTCTGACCAGCGTGATATAGTGGATCAATTACCCTCCCATTATAGAGGAAGCTTGAAGCTTGAGAGATATATGAGCTGAGGTAATGATTGTATAGAAATGTTTGGTTAAAACCGGCTAAGTGCGAGTCGGAGTCACGCACAAAGGGTTCCGTATCATTATCTATAAAAAAATCGCGTTTGTTGTATGGGAGCCCCTCTTAAATACATATTTTTTTTTGTTTTTAGTATTTGTTATTATAGCGGCAACAGAAATACATAATTTGTAAAAGTTTCAACTGTATAGCTATCGCGGTTCTTGAGATAGAGCCTGGTGACAGACAGACGGACGGACAGACAGCGAAGTCTTAGTAATAGGGTCCTGCTTTACCCTTTAGGTACGGAACCCTAAAAATAAAAAAAAAATGTGAGGTATAAACAACTCCACACTCCTTCCTTTCTCGAGACTATCATAAAAATATCTAAGTAATGTACAAGTCACTGATGTCTAGGAATTCGTAATGGTGATCAAACTATTGGTAATGAGAATGTAATAGGTTTAGACCAGATAGAGCGGACGAGGCAAGTCTTTCTGGACAACCTCATCATCATCATCATTTCAGCTCATATACGTTCCACTATTGGGTTCCAGCCTTCCATATAATAGGAGGGAAATTGACCTACTTTACCACGCTGCCTGGTCACACGTGTTGGTGTATGGTTTTATTTCGATTTTTCCTTTCATCGCATAGATGTAACGTGCATATTTGTTCCACTAGTCGTCTTTTATAACACCCACGGGCTAGGGGGGGGGCGGGGGGTGGTGAATTGTATTCTCAGTTCGTCACTGTATGAAACAGCTTGCCTAATAATAAATAAAAGAGCAGCAAAAGATGTAAGAGAAAATAAAAATCAAGAGAAAAATATTTCGAAATAATATTCTACACCGATACGTCTGCCTGACGTGATAAAGAAGACCCATTTGCTGTCTATTAAAGAGGAGCTTCATGCTCTGAATAGGGTTGCATATATGTTCAGATGAACATATTAATAAAACAAATATTTTTCATATATATGTCGCAAAAAAGACTGCTGCTAAGTATGCTTATTATCTATGCATAAATTTATTTACATCTATATTTACAAATATTTTTTTAAAAATTTGAATTAAGAATAGTGTATATAAGAAAACAATATTATTTATTGTAAAAAAAGCGTGAGGTGCATGTTATCAATAGTTATAAATATTTTATTGACAGATATGAGTAGAAGGATTATCATTTTGATAATATCTTAAAAAGCACTTCACGCTTTTTTTACAATAAAAAATATTTTTTTCTTATATACACTATTCTTAATTCGAATTTTTAAATTTTTTTTCTCTATTTCAGGTGGATTTTCTTTAAAAGCGTATTTTTTAGTTTTATGAACTATTATTTATTTTTCATTTTTACTAGTATTTTCGCTAATCCTGATTATCCTAGTAAGGATAACGGGTCAAACTGTTTAAAATATTGAATTGTCATCGGTCTTTAATAAGTATGCGTATAATTTCGAGTTAATCCAACGTTTTGAAGGGGGTCAAAATCATGTTCAAAGATTCCGTTACATACTAACATACATACGTCTGAAGCTAATAAAAGCGTATTAAAAAAAACGATTTTGTGTTGATATGCACCTGCGTCTGCAGAGGTTCATAGTAATAAGCACCTAGTGTGGAGTCTAAACTTATCATCGCAGCCCACAAATGTCACACTGTTGGGCTCGGACCTCCTCCACAATGGCAGGGAATTTGACCTACTATACCATGCTGGTCAGACATGTTGGTATAGAGTTTCATTTCGAGTTTTCCTTGTCTTGCACAGATCTTATGTGCATATTATGTCCCTTAGTCGTCTTTTACGACATCCATGGGTAAGATGGTGAATTGTAGTCTTACTCCGTCACCGCAGGGAAACAGCCACCACACGGAGTCGAATAAACTATTTCAACGAAAACCTCCTTAGTTCGAACTCTGCGATGTGTAAATTTAAATTACATGTAGATATATACTCATTATGTAGTGACGGAGTAAGAATACAATTCGCCACTCCCTATCTTGCCCGTGGATGTTGTAAAAGACGACTAAGGGATACAATATGCACATAACATCTGTACAAGAGAAAAAAAATCAGAATGAAACCATATACCAACATGTATGATCAGCATGGTATAGAAGGTCAAATTCCCTCCCATTGTGGAGGAGGCTCGAGCCCAATAGTGGGAAGTATATGGGCTGTTGGCTGTAGCTTTAAACGGTGAAAGGATATTGTGTTTATAAAACTGCTACGTACACCACGTTAAATTGACATATCTTTTTTTTTTTTTTCGCTGTGGAAATGCAATTTACTCACAATCCCCCGCTGGTGTCAGACGAGGGGGAGTGTGGGACTCGCTGGTTATGCGGAATACCCACTAAAACCACAGCGGTCTCTTCCGCGCTTTTACGGGGTGCCGGAAAGGTCGTCTTTTGACATTCGATCCCCGACACCCCTAAAATTGACATATCTGTGATATGCATAAAAAAAAATATAAAGAGTGCATAGTTTTAAATATCATTACATCCGTATATTATATCATTGAGCTATAATTAATTATCTTAATGGACTGCGAAATGCAATAATAAATGCTACAAAGATATGCAGCTTACGTCACATATTGAAAATTACCGGCTAAGTGCCAGTCGAAGTAGCGCAAGAAGGGTTCCGTACCATTATCTATAAAAACAGGCAACAAATGGCGTTTTTTGTATAGAAGCCCCCCTTAAATATTTATTTTATTATAATTTTATTATTTATTAATCAAGTAAAAATACAACAGAGTATTTTGTGAATATTTCAAGTTCCTATTATAGTTGTATGGGACCCCTCCTTAAATATTTATTTTATTTTATTTTTAGTATTTGTTGTTATAGCGGCAACAGATATACATAATTTGTAAAAATTTCAACTGTCTAGCTATCGCGGTTCTTGAGATACAGCCTGGTGATGGACAGACAGCGAAGTCTTAGTAATTGGGTCCCGTTTTTCCCTTTGGGTACGGCACCCTAAAGATCACTCTCATCATCATTCCGCCTATTGGCATCACCTGCTGGACGTAGGCCTTCCATAAAGGTTTGCGATAAAGTGAGGTCCTGTTCCGCCTATATTCAACTAAACCCGACAACATTTACCAGGCCTAATGAGTCTTTCGATATATTGAAAACCGAACTCTTGTGAGTGCATAAATGTTTTGGAGAGTCAATTTTTGGGAAACATTAAATAAATTTTTGTGAAATATTGTTTATCATAATTTACTTTTCTAATCAATTAAGATTTTTTATAAGAAACCTTTAGCTATTTTATTCTGTAAAGTTTTTCACTTACGGGTATAAAATGAGGTTAAACTGAAAGAAAACTTTATTAAAAGTCGCTCGAAGTCTTTGGAGGCACTTCGTTTTTTTTTTTTTACCTTGAGCTGAATCTCAATTACCGGTTACTAAGAAAATGTGTCGTGCAAACTCAATTAGGCGTTGTCGCCGCTTTGCTGCAGTTAAATAAAAAAATAGTCCAAGTCTGTAGGTAGTAATTAAGCGGAAAAAGTTGAAATTTGAATTTAAAGCGCGACCTTTTGCGTTGGAATGTTTTTGTTTGCATGTAATTGTCACATTAGATGAATTATTTATTGGTGGCATTTTCTTATATTTCTTTCGTTTTTCAGGCAAATTATTTATAATAGCTGGCTGTTCTGTTCTTGTAGAGTCGTTACACTTAGTGGATAGACTTTCTTAGCCCTAATTCTCGTCTTTTGCTTCCATAAGTACTTAATGTTACACCTGTTATTATTATTATACATAAGTTTCATTGTAAGAATGCTATAATATAAATAAAATAATATTGGCGATTGAAATGAAATAAAATATATTAAAACTATATATGGACGTTATATTTTTAATGGAACTGAAATGATAAATTTTATCTTTTATTGGCAATGCCAGATTTCTATCCGTCAGCCATAGACGTTCACTCTTTTTCCATTTTTTTTTTGGGATGCGCTGCTGTCGGCGCGCTCCTCGCACCACTCCGTCCGGGGCGACAGAGGGGCGTAAGCACGCACACCCGCAACCCACCCGAACACCACGTCGCCTTCGTCGTTGGGCCGACCACCGGAGCAGGGTTACTTGTCATCAGTGGTCATAGACGTTCACTCTTGGACATAGGCCTCCCCACCAGAATGTCACGTCAGTTAATAATTAATAATAATTTTTGCTGCTAGATTCAAAATCAATCGGCTAGTTAAGGTCAATGAGGTTCAAGTAGTTATTATATTAATAAATGATAGGAGATCCATGCAAATACTCCACACTTTGGTTAATAAAGAGTTTATTGCATATATAACTATGACCTAGAAACGGCAAAATAAATAGACATTCTTATAGGTAAGAAAATTGACTGACTTTGAAATGTTTACTTATTTGCCGTTATTAGAATAGACAATAATTTTAATTTTCTTCAAAATTCCACATCAACTATATAATTACTGTGGTATTCATCATCCTCATTTCATCGTTTCAGCACACATACATACATTCCACTGTTGGGCACGAACCTTCTCAACAAGCGGGAAATTGACCAACCACTGGTCAGTGTGTGGTAGGATTTCATTTCAAGATTTCCTTCTCTTATGTAGATGTTATATGCATATTTAATCCCATAAGTCGAATTTTTTTAATGTCGATTGGGGCAAACAAGCAAGCATCGCACCTGATAGTAAGTGATACTGCGCATGCAACTTTGCAATACCACGGGCACAGCTAAGCCGTTGCTTACGGTGAAGAAAATGCTCTTATTAAACCTCGTTTAAAGAAGAACATGTAATAGTGCTTCGGAAACACAGCAGTAGGTAGTTCATTCCATTATACAGATAATATGTTTGCAAGTGAAGGAAGAAAAACTCATAAGGCAACTTTATACTAATGCGCCTAGCCAGCGTGGTCTAGTAGGTCAATTTATCTTCCGTTATGGCTCCAATCCAGCTGTAATCCAGCAGCATGTATATGAACTAAGATGATGATAATAATGACAAATATTCAAAATTCAATAGTGTATATAAATTGCAATCGCATGCTCATGGATATTATGGCGCAGTCTTGTGTTATCCTGTTTCAGAATACTGTTCTCCAAATTGTCTCTGAGTAAATAAAATAAGGTAGAAAATAAAAGCCGTCACCTTATTTTGTTTGCTGTTATCACATGTGTTAACATTTTCTGTGATTTTATTCCTTTAGAAAAAATATTATACAAATATGAAACAGAATAACAGATTTGTTATGCTATGGTTGATATTATTTATAAAAATTCGTGAAAGCAACTTGGAAGAGGTAA
Source organism: Lymantria dispar (assembly GCA_032191425.1). Classification (NCBI taxonomy): domain Eukaryota; kingdom Metazoa; phylum Arthropoda; class Insecta; order Lepidoptera; family Erebidae; genus Lymantria; species Lymantria dispar. The sequence goes on from CM063442.1 coordinate 23,765,298, forward strand.
GTTATTAATAAATTTAGTTTTCTTAGTATATTAAGATAATTTGTATAATATTGAGGTTATATCTTCATTAAGTCTTCAAACTTTACAAAAACATTTTATAAAACTCGCTCATACTAGTAGTTTTGATAACTTAACAATAGAAGTAATAAGTTTTAGAATAATAAGGCTATATAATCTGAATTTGCCTTATTTTTTATCTTCGTTAAAGAAACAAATTGAAGTAGGTTTCATTGTAAGTACTAATAATAATAATAAAATATATAATAATAATAATTAATAAAAATTGTAGTAGAAATAACTAAAGCCACATTATGATATGATAATTATTAAAAATTGTAGTAGAAATAACTAAAGCCACATTATGATTTCTGATGTTTACGCGAGCACTATACAATGTAAATAAAACTACTTTTACGGATTATTTATTAATAGTAGCGGGATAATTATAAAAATCTGTAATAACGTTGACTTGTTTGGACGTCAGATTTGATTGTTTTATTTTTATTTTAGTCCGCCCGTGACCATGAATGCTGTAAAGTGTTCGAAACGTCGAGCAATCATAAATCAAATATAAACGCGATAAAATCCGTAAAAGTAGTTTTATTTACACCTAGCAACTCGCCCTTGCTTCGCTTCGGTTTCAGTCGCCTTACCCGGTGAGTATGCGCTCCCGTGGGAATACTGGGATAAAATATGGCCTATGTTACTCCCTGATATTGTAGCTTTTCTTTGGTGAAAGAATTTTCGAAATCGGTTCGATGGTTAGCGATAAAGCGTAACAAACAAACTTACTTTCGCATTTAGAATATTAGTAAGGATGTAAAGCCACATAAGCAAAATAAATCGTCCAATCTTATTTTCAATTATAATGTAAGCATATTAGCAAAAAAGTAAAAGCAACCTTTTAAAATGTAAAAATACTTTTGAATAGATGAGACCATGATGAAGCGATACCTACATTCCGTTAGATGCTTAGTAATTATGTTGAAGAGGGTAGACCATTTTACTGGGAAATTAAACGAAAACACTCCACCTCCACTTGCTTCCGGAACATTCGCTACGGTAAAATAAGTGTACATAGTAGTTATTTCGAATTTTTAAACCGATGTGTATTATCAGTGTGAGTTTTCCTAGCGATAATATAATAATTTTTGTTTTTATTTTAATTTAATTGCTAGGTTAGATGTGTGGGGTCACAAGGTTAGATAAGATAAGAAATGAGTATATTATGGGAAGCCTGAAAGTGGCACCAGTGATAGAGAAGATTAGAAGCGCGAGGTTATCTTGGTATGGACATGTGATGAGGAGGGATGAAAGGCATGTGACGAGGCGGGTTATCGATATGAATGTGGATGGACGTAAGAAGCGTGGGAGACCCAAAAAGAGATGGATGGACTGTGTGAATGAGGATATGCGTATGAAAAGGATGAGTGCTGATATGACGGCCGATAGGAGGTTATGGAAGGTAAGTACATGTTGTGCCGACCCCCCACTTAGCGTGGGATGAGGGCAGGCAAATGATGATTTTAATTGCTAGGTTTTGGGTGTAATTGTGACTTTGATTAATTGTCCACCTAATGTTAATTGAATTCTGGGTCTGACAAAAAGTGTTAATGTTTGGTATTGTGCTTAATAGAATATAATGGCCTCTTCTACTTTTGAGATCGAAACTTACACGATGATATGTGTAACTATAAAAGTATTATAATTAAGTAGTGTTAAGTAGTAGTACCAATTCCGTGACGGAGTAAGAATACAAATCACCACTCCCTATCTTGCCCGTAGATGTCGTAAAAGACGACTATGGAATATGCACATAACATCTGTACAAGAGAAGGAATACTCGAAATGAAACCCTATACCAACATGTCTGACCAGCATGGTATAGTAGCTTAAATTCTCTCCCATTGTGGAGGGAACCCAAGCTCAACAGTAGGGCAGCTGTGGCTGCAATGATGTTGATGATGATGACCAATTCCGTATGACGATGGAGTAAGAATACAATTCACCACCACTTATTTTGCCCCTTAGGCGTCGTAAAAGACGATTAAGAGATATAATATACATATATTTAATCTATATAACAGAAGGAATACTAGCAATTAAATCCTATACTAAACCAACCAAGCCCAGCGTGGTTTGTAGATTAATTTATTTCCCATTGTAGAGGAGGTTTCAGCTTAATAGTGAGATGTATATGCACTGAGATAAGAAGATGAAGCCATAATTTCTATCTATAAGGCTGCTTAAATGCTGTCAAATCTATTTTAGTTTCAACATAAAGATTCGCTAAGAAATTACGAGCTTGCCTTCTTTATCGATTTTAATTTAATTTACAGTAGAAACTCGATTAACCGGACTAATTGTTGTCGTTAGGCATTCGGATAATCGAAAATCCGGTTCATTGAGCGTATGAAAAACCTGCTTTGGTTTGGTGCATATGTAGTATGTACATAATGTTATGCGTTTATTAAAAGACGAATACATATACCACGGGGCACGCATGTCGGAGCGGAATAACAATTACTAAATAAAACTATAATGAAACGCGTGGGGCAGAGATCCCGCAGGGCCGCGGGCGTGATATAACATTGCAGACACGGTCATGTTTGCATAAATTTCATTTGTAGGTACAATAGATAGTCCGGATAATCGGGAATCAGTATAACTGAGGGCTGGATAATTGAGTTTCTACTGTACTTATTGTTCCTTTATCGAGATCCAAAGCCACAGTTTGTGTGAAGATTATATTTAATACATCTTGTATTTTCCTTTGTGTTCAATTTTGTAATTTGCAGATAAATTTATTCATAAATATTTAAACGTCCATGATTTTAGTCGTGTAGTTGGCAAAAAGCAAGAACATCCAAAATAAACAAAAATACGTACTATCGTTAAACGCAAGTATCTAATTTATTGAAATTATTCATATACGAGTCACATAGGCATTTAAAAGGTTTACGGAAAATGTGATCTAGATCAGTTTTGCATATCACATAGGATCTACAATAGGACTTTGCATGAAAGCCTTCGAGCTTTAGTATCCCACTTTAGTACATGGATTACACACAATTGCCCATTTCGTGCGTACAAATCGTACATATTGTCGGATTATTCATGTTTATTCTATAGCGTAGCATTTTTTATAGTATCTGTGGAGTCAACAAGCATGCATGTTTAAGTAGAAGTTCAATTTTATCTCCAGTAACAATATATTTAGACCAGTGCCGAAGCCTTCAAAAATAGTAAAAAGTGAAAAAAAAAATAATTGTAGGATGAAACACATTAGTAAAGGAGGGGAATATGACAAAAATAAAAGGAAAAATAAATTACGGGCGATCCGAGTTCGGGAAGTGGGAGGGGGTGGGTTTTTAAGGGTAAAAATGGTTTATCTTGATTTCTGCCAAAACTACAAGTCCTACGAAAAAAATTTTTGAAAATGATAAAAATAAAAAACCTAAAGCTTGGTTATTTGCATTTTCACCTAATTTTTGAGGTTATGTGAAAAAATTGTAAATACAAAAGTTGTAGATCTTTTTACTACCTACAACTTAGCCATTTAACTTTTTTCCGTAAGACTTGTAGTTTTGGCCGAAATCGAGATAAACAATTTTTTACCCTTAAAAACCCACCCCCTCCCACTTCCCGAACTCGGATCGCCCGTAATTTATTTTTCCTTTTATTTTTATCATATTCCCCTCCTTTTCTAATAAGTTTCATCCTACTGTTATTTTTTTTGGTTTCAAAAATTATCGACCCTGGTCTAATTACTGTTTTAGAGAGCACGTGAAACAGTTGATCCTGCTCCCCAACTCTCACCTCTCATGTCCAATGGTAGTCTAATTTAATCGGATTATGAGATTGAGGGAATAGAAAGTGTATTTGTGCTAGTGTAAACGCTTGATGGTAATATGATTTATGCAATTGTATTATATCCGTAGAAATAAATTAACTTGTTGAAACCTGGTCAGAAGAATATCATCATTAATAACTAGTATAAGGCTGAAAAGTTTGATAAGTTATATAAATCTGCGATTAGTTTTAATCTTGTGTTATTTCTTTTTTATTGCCGTTGGTGGCAAACGAGCAAGTAGCACATCTGATGGTTAGTAATACTGCCGCACATAGACTTTTGCAATACCAGGGGTACAACTAAACCGTTGCTTTCTGAGAAGGATTTCCTTCTGTATATATTCTTCTTCAGTATATATCCATGTAGATTTTATTTAGAATTCACATATTTTGCTATTTGATACGTGTCTCCTTTATAGTGAAAGTGTTTTTTTTCAAATTCAAATTATTTTATTATGCATAAACCCTGAGAGGGCACTTACATATTGTCAGGTTTACAATTTCCAAAAAAAATATACTACCACCGGATCGGAACGCGACCGCTACTGAGAAGATACGGCAAGAAACTCGGTGGGCTTGTCATTATTTTTAATTTTTTTTCTTCTTACTAGTTATACAATTGTGTACATGTTTTGTAAGAACAAGCTCCAGTGTGATGCCCTTCGAACCGCAAGACACTTAATATAATTTAAACGATTATGGCTGGACCAGATCCCACAAGCGGCACCCGATCACGATTTTAAAGTGAAAAGATTAGCCTTCTAAACCACGTTGACTAAAGGCGTTGGTAGATTGTGTTAGTTTTAGTTCTAGTTTTTCATCTCTTGCTGTATGTGCATATGTATTTTATGAATGTTAGTACTAAGTCTACGGGAATATAAAATAGATAAAGTTTTAAAATTCGATTTTATAATAGCTAAGCTTCTGCAGCTTAGCTCTTATAAAATCAAATTTTCACAATTGAGTATAAAAAAAACTTAGTTTTTAATATAAATGTCAACAAATTTAATAAAAGCTACGAAGGTTTGCCTCATCCTACACGATACTACGATTTCGTGAATTTTATGAAGAATATTCACAGTAAAAGGTGGTTTTAAATAAAAGAAAATCATTAGAAGAACACTTGAGTTTTATGAATGTCTAGGTGTTCTTTAAAACTTCATTATAAGTTCACAGGCGGTTTCTAGAGTAAGTACCGCTATGCGTTCAGATCTTAATACTCTTCGAATTTCAGGTGTTATATAAAACATGAAATAAGACCTTGTTATAAAGAACTAAGTTTCAAATTGTAGATATAATATATTATACTAAAAACAAAAAACAGTATAATAATAAATATGTTAATACTAATATTTCTAATAATAAGCGTAAAATGTCATTAATAAATTCACTTTTCTCAATTTTATTGCATCTAATTAAATCTAAATCTTCCTCTGTAAAAAGTTTTCAAAACATCGAGAAAATAATTAGACCCGGTAACATATATTACACACATATTTCGCATAAAATGTTTTGCAATACAAGTCATTCCATGAGTATGAGATTAATTTAATCTTACAATTTTATCAAACTTAGAGTTACTCGATGACAAATGGAGAAACAATTTCCTTTTCGCGAAAGTTCTTAGTTAGTTTCAAACAAAACGCTGAATATAAAATTTGTTATTATTCATATGAACATGGAGGAGGAATTCTTCAATTGATATGCGTGAGATGTCTGCGGAATCCCACTCATCTTTATTTGTTTTAGATTACTTTGGGCTCCGGCAAAGTTGGGAAGAGCGGACCCTGAACACACTTGCTGATTTATAAGAGATTTGCAAATAACGAACTTGTAACGCAACGATGCTGAAAAATATAATCACTCTCACAAGTTTTTTCAATTCGATTTTGCTACATGCTTGAAACGAGTTTTACTCTTTTCTGAAATAGATTTGTATAGAATTTTATTAAACAAATAGAAATATAGGCAACGACAGTTCTCTACTGTCGCTATAAATTGTTATTATATAGTATTGTTCAAAATATTGCTTCTAATATATTGAACTAATTGATTTTGTAGTAATGTTCTTTAGAGATGAAAATATCTAATATTTAGACAAATAAGATGAACAAATATTTATATTTTCTAAAATAAATTTCAAAAGTTTTGACGACGATCATATATGTACATATATGATCATCGTTGTTGATAATGGAGCCTCCTAAGAGATTTTAGCAATATTCGTATTAGAGATAGTGCATGTCTAGGATTACAAGAACATATAAGCATTCTTCTGAAATAATTAAGTATTCTTGGGTAAGTCAGCTATCATTATAGCTGACGTTTACGCGAGTTCGAAATAAATCTTTTCTTACAGTCATTATCGCGTTTGTATTTGATTTTTGTTTGATTCGTTCAAATCCGCAATAAAGAATTTTTATTTCAGATGTTCTTGTGTAATTATTATAACTACATATTCCACACGATTAGACCTACAGTTACAACTAGTATACATGGCACATTGCATGGTAAAACACTAATCATATAATGACAACTAAAATCCTAATTGCCATGCTTGGCGGGCAGTAGGCAACCGAAGTTGTGGTATGAGTTTTCAAATTGAGTGTTTTATATTCTCTTAATCTTCTGGTGATTCGTCAGTTGAAGTTTTGTTTTATTAAGAGTTAATAGGTTGATTTCACGACTCTCAGAGGAAAGTGAAGGGATAATGCCACATTTTACTTAAACTGTCAACACATCTGCGTAACATAGATGCAAAGTACTTCAAACAAATTTCTTATAGGGTTCAATGCCGTTCTATGATAACTTTTTTAAATTAACTAATGACTTCATATTTAGGTAGTGAGATGCTACGAAGTAAAAATTTTAACTTGTTGATTCTGCAAATTGTCGCATCGTTTTGTTCATTATAAATAACCAAGAAGCATTTGTCTCAATTTCTATCTTTAGGAAACAATAATAAGTAGCAGTATGGCAGTACCTTAGATTATTACTCACCTCGCGAATCAAGGGTTTGTAGTTCTCACTTTAAACACGAAACCATTTAGTAGCATTGGCCCCTATAGCATACATATTTTAACGGAATCCAGGCTGGATAAAATATATTGAACATTGCAGTGTAGTTTCACTACACGTGTCCTGAGATATTTTATAAAGGGACAGACGAGGCAAACTTATTACTAGTCATAAAGAACTGATTGCTATACACTTATATCATTTTATAAATATCATAATACATAAATTTGTTTTTGTTAAATTTAATGCTATTAAAGGTTATTGTAAAACATTCTAATTTAGTCTGTAAAGTACATCAAAGTCTTTGTGGGTGAGTTATCGACCGTTGACGTTAAGTACAAATAGATCGCTTGAAGGTCTCCTTGTTGTAGAACTACACTACGTTGACAGTAGTAAGTCTAAGATATTTTATAGCAGGCTAGGTTTTGTCCATCATCCGTTATCCTCATCATCGCAGCCCACATACGTCCCACTACTGGGCTCCGGCCTCCTCCATAATGGGAGGGAATTTGACCTACTATACCATGCTTGTCAGGCATGTTGGTATAGGATTTAATTTCCAGTTTTCCTTCTCTTGCACAGATGTTATGTGCATATTATATCCCAATGTCGTCATTTACGACATCCACGGGCAAGATAGGGAGTGGTGAATTGTATTCTTACTCCGTCACCACACGGAGACTTGATGTGTAATACAAGGATAATATTAATAAACCATGACCTGTTCCTAAGCCTCGTTTAGATTTAATACATATTTAATTACATATTACTTAAAATGGTAATTGTAATCACATCAAAAACGAACATGTTAAATATTATGATAATGGGGTGGTTGTCAGCTTTACCTATAAAATGCGAATTTCTAAATTCAAATAGTTCGTTAATTTATAAGAGGTAAACAATTTATTATGTATTAAATCAATTAAAATGAATTGCCTTTTTATCGGAAAATTTGATGTTTAAACCAATAAAAACTTTCAATGTAAAAACAATAACTTATAAAATAAATATGACAAGTCGATTAACTAAATATAAAATGACTAGTATTTTAAAACGAGTAAATTTAACACGTTCTATGAAAAGAACGTATTGGCAGAATATTCGATAGAATATTTGAAAATATCTTGGAATTGACGTTGCCGAGTTCCTTGGCCCGGTCTCATATTAAATTTATTTTAAAGAGTTGAATTTTATATATTTTAATACTTAATATTTATGATACAAGATATATTATAATATACTTTTTTCTTTTTTTTTTGGGGTGGGTTGCGGTCGGCGCGCTTCTCGCACCACTCCGTCTGGGCCGACAGAGGGGCGTAAGCACGCACATCCGCAACCCACCCACGATGCACGTCGCCTTCATCGTTGGGCCAACCACCGGAGCAGGGTTACGTGTTATCAGTGGTCGGCTCGACGGAATACCCCCCATTTGGGATACCCTCCCATTGACCGGCGTCCCCTCCTAGGGGAGGACGCCGGTCCTTCCTCACGCGGTCGGCCTCTCGGTGGGTGACGGACTAATTCCCCGGTCACGTCACCCGCATTATAATATACTTAGAGAGTATATCAAAACTGTTATTTTTTTTTTTATCTTTAACATGCTATTTATGGGGTCCTATTGTATCGGCGGGTGACGCGGGTGCGAGCGGAGGGCGGTGAGATCTCGTTAAGGGAGCTCACCGCCTGGCGCGTCGACGCCCGCCGAGACGTCATTGCCCGTTGGGCAGTCCGGCTGGAGAGGCCTCGGTTCGGGGTGCGAACCGTGGGGGCCTTCCAGCCGGTGCTGATGCAGTGGTTGGAAAGGCGGCACGGAGTGCTCTCCTTCCGACTAGTGCAGGTGTTGACGGGGCACGGGAGCTTCGCCAAATACCTGCACAGGGTCGTGAGGAGGGAGAGTACACCGTCCTGCCACCACTGCGATTGCGACGAGGACACGACGCGCCACACGCTCGAGGCCTGCGCGGCTTGGGCAGTGCAGCGCCGTGAACTCGTCGCAATCATCGGTGCCGACCTGACGCTGCCGGCCATCGCTAGGGCGATGGTCGACAGCGTCGGGAATTGGGACGCGGTCGCAGCCTTCTGCGAGACAGTGATCTCGCAGAAGGAGGCGGCGGATCGTCTACGCGTGGAGCGCAGCCTCGATGAGGAGATCCGCCGCCGGCGACTGGGGCGGCGTAGGCGCAACTATCTGCGCCTCATGCCGCCCTAGCCGAGGCCGCGGGTGACGTGACCGGGGATTAGTCCGTCACCCGCCGAGAGGCCAACCGCGTGAGGAAAGACCGACGTCCTCCCCGAGGTGGGGACGTCGGTCGATGGGAGGGTACCCCGCGTAGGGGGTATTCCGTCGGGCCGACCACTGACGACAAGTAAACCTGCTCCGGTGGTCGCCCCAACGACGAAGGCGTGGTGGTTTTCGGGTGGGTTGCGGGAGTTGCGTGCTTAAGCCCCTCTGTCGCCCCGGACGGAGTGGTGCGGAGGCGCGTCGACCGCAGACCACCCACAAAAAAAAAAAAACATGCTATTTATGTCAATAATCTCAAAGATATTGCCCTTTTTTTGTTAATAGTTGTATGTAATTAGATTGAAAATGACAGCTATAAATAAATTTTCATCCAACTCGGCTGGGCAGCGTTCGGAGAGACATTTAAGAGGATTTTCTCGTCCAATATTCCGCAGTGTCTGAAAACAAAGGATTATAACCAGTGTATGTTACCAGCTTACAGTTACAGTTCTGTGTGGTGATGGAGTAAGAATACAATTCACCACCCCCTATCTTACCCGTGGGTGATCGTACGAGACGACTAAGGGAGATAAAACGCATATAACATCTATGCGAGAGAAGGCAAACTCGAAATAAAACCCTATACCAACACGTCTGACCAACGTGGTATAGTAGGTCAATTACTCTTCTGCTATGGAGGAGGCCCGAGCCCAACAGTGGGACGTATATGGGCTGAAATGAAATGATGATGTTACCAGCGATGACCTACGACACTGAAACGTGGTGTCTAAATGTCGGCCTTATAAAAAAGCTCAAAGTCGCTCAACGTGATATGAAGAGGGCTGTGCTCGGTATTCCTCTACGTAATAAAAACAGGAACACGGAAATCCATAGAAAAACGGGTGTAACCGACATAGCCCGCAGATATAGCACGTTGAAATGGCAATGAGCAGGCCACATCGCTCGTCGAACCGATATCCGTTGGGAAAGAAAGGTTCTTGAGGAAACCGCTGGATGCAAGTGGCGCAGGACCGTTCCGAGTGGCATTCTCGTGTGGCGGCCTATGTTCAGCAGTGGACGTCTGTAGGCTGATGGATGGATGGATGGAAAAAAAATATTTTTACGAATTTTATCATGTTTGTATTTGATTTTGATTGCACGACTTTTCGAACACTTTTCAGCGTTCATAGTCAAGGGCGGACTAAGATGTTTCACGTCCAACAATTAACTTTTACAAATACAAACCCTATAAAATGCGTAAAAGTAGTTTTGTTAATAATGTGTAGTACTCGCTTAAACCTCAGAGTGATATTCAAATATTTGAGGGGAGAGAAAGTAAAAAGTAGGGGCATACATTGTACTCTTACTTACAATGTACATACACTAATATTTTTTTCTCTCAAAGGTCGTAAAAAAACGAAATAAAAGAATACATCAGCTAGTCTAGCTAATCTCTTGCTAATTTCATCATCATTTCAGCCTATGGCCGTATACTGCTGGAGTTAAGCCTCCCTCATGTTACACTAAAGAGTACGATCCTGTGCCGCCTGCATCCAACGACACCCAGCAACTTTCACCAGGTCATTTACCTAATCATATCATCATCATTTCAGCTCATATACGTCCCACTCTTGGGCTCGAGCCTTCTCCACGATAGGAGGGAATTTTTTTTCTTTTAAAAGACAACACCCTGCACTAAGGTGAGTGAGAATATAATTCACCACTCCCTATCTTTCCCGTGCATGTCGTAAGAGACGACTAAGGGATATAATAAGGGATATATATAATATAATAATAACATCTGTGCAAGAGAAAGAAAACTCTACACAAAACCCTATTCCAACACATCTGACCAGCGTGGAATAGTAGGTCAATAACCCTCCCATTATGGAGGGCCTGAGCCCTACAGTGGGACATATATAGGCTGAGATGATGATGATGAAGTAATATGCATATCATAAACTTAATAATTCATATGAATGGAGCTGCATGCATCTATGCATACGTTGTAGAATTTTAAATAAAATCAGGAATTCGATTTTATTTCAGTTACTCTCATAAAATGTATTTATATAGTAGTAAAACGAGTTTATTTTATAAAATAGCCACGGCCTAATAAAATAAAAGTAATATAGACCTTTGTTCAAGTATTCTCCAGTGACGCCGCAACAAATAGAGCCCATATAAAGTAATGCAATGTCATAAAAGCTGACATAGTTGTGACGCAGTTGATAGTTTTAGATGCGCTATTTGCTTTCATATTCCTAAAAATAATAAATTAAAAGGCAAACTAATACAAAGATAACTTGGACAGTATTAGAATTTTAAAATTTGATAGGTATGTTATTTTATAATTTGTGAAGTCAATTAATATTATGATTTTGATGGGACCGTTACAGATTATATCAATAATTATATTAATTAGCAGAAATGTTCTATATGATGACACAAAAGAAAAATACAATACATCACTTTCCCTCTCAAAGTGGACATGGTTTATAGAAGATATTATTATCAGGACAATATACAGTTTTAAAGTATAATATCTGGTTGATCGAGCTTCGCTCGGAATATTTTTATCGAATTTATTTAGATATATATTAATAAAAAATAAATAATGAAAAATATATAAAAAATTACAAAAAGGCAATAATAATAACACCGAGATTGGAACCGACGCTGTTTGAATGTCAACAAAATCAAAATTAGAACCTGTCAACTTCCCATCTGAGCTATCGTAACTCATGACGTTGACAACGAAATTTGAATTCATATTCTTTTAAAATTTAATGTCATTGTTTGTTTTGCTAAAAACACGGACAAAACAACATTTTCCATAAATAAAACCTAGCTAGATCGCTTTTTTGGACTTGAAACCTCTAGTATGCCAAGTTTCAACAAAATCGTTGGAGCCGTTTCCGAGATCCTGAATATATATATATATATATACAAGAATTGCTCGTTTAAAGATATAAGATTCAGATTTTAGCCAATATAAATGTCATGTTGGCAAGAGAAGGGAAATTGTATGGCAAGACATTAGAACAGCAAGATATAGTAAATTCATAATATCTCTTCTATTATGGAGCAGGCCCGAGTGAAGAATAGTGGAGACTCACGTGAGCCGAGATGAGGATAAAGATTGTATGTGAATGATGATATGAACACGTACATAATAAAAAATATGCAGATGCGAAGTCGAAAACGAAAGTCTTTGAATTTATACACAAGATCACTACGTAGAATTATATCGAACTCTCCACAAAAATAACTTTGGTAAGCTTTTTTATTTGCGAATCTTATTTTACATGCCAGAAATCAAATCATAAATCGGCTCATTGAGCATTGTTCTTTACATAATATAATTCTTTTTAAGAGAAATAAAACAGTATCAAATTAGAATCGCAATGTTCTAACAAAAATATTATTCGCCGAACAGTTACAGATATTCCGATAAGTAAATATGTTAACTGCCAAAATGTTTACGACTGAAGTGATGCAGAGAATTAAATTTGGATCACGTTTTCCAGCGAAGACAGTTTGACGTGTTGTCGTTGACTTGCATAAATCTGCAAGATTATACAAGGCCTCCAGCGCTGATTGTCACTCCGTGTGTATTTTGTGCCTATATACATAGCTTCCCTTTACCCTTTCTAAATACTGAGCAAACTAGGAGTAAGTATCTACATAAACATTTATTCTAAAGCTTAATGCAATATAAAAAAAAACCTTTCACGGGGAGTGCGCCGAGGAACTGTTTGACTTGGTACCGCCGTCACCGTTTTACCAACGTACCACTCGACACCGCAGCAGGGTTCATCAATTTCACCTGGAAACGATATGGTTTTCAACAGTACGTTTCCAGCGATCATTTCTCCCACGTACGTGCAGGCTCTGGAATGAATTACCTGCTGCTGTGTTTCCCAAGCGCTATGACATGTCCTTCTTTAAACGAGGTTTAAGAAGAGCATTTACTTCACGGTAGGCAACGGCCTAGCTGTGCCCCTGGTATTCCAAAGGTCCATGTGCGGCAGTATCACTTACCATCATGTGTGCTGTCTGCTCGTTTGCCACTATCGGCAATAAAAAAAAAGTGGTTTTATAACTTATTCTTCTATTTAATCTCAGATCATATACGAAAATAGGTCAATTATATCACATTTCAAGTTTTCTTTTCTTCTCTTACAATGTTATTATTAATATGTGCGCTTTCTACGACGGCCACGGGAGAAGGTGGGGTAACACGAATTATATTTTTAGCTTGTGATTTTTCGTGATTATTGTAAATATACATGAGTTTAAGATGGGCCGGAGATTACTTATTAGCATAATTTATAATAAATTAATTGTGTTGTAATGTATTATTAAAAAATATAAAAGAATAAAGGTCATGGCCGTTATATTGTTCGCACAAGAACCATAAGAATTCTGAAATTACTTACTAAGTTATAATTTCTGCAGATAATTTTAAATTAGGCGTGATAAGTAAGCTGAGAAGAAAAGATCTCATAGAGCATTCTTAATCTGTCATTTGAATTTCCTCACAAAATAAATGCCATTAGTCTAAGGCTTTTATGAAGGTAAAATTTACTTTTTTCGCGTACGGTAACGAATATTTTATGAAATATCAAAGTGATATCATACATTATATACCGATACTCTCCATTAAAATCACAACTACTTTGCACTTTGTACATATAAGTATACAAGATACGAGGTGGGCGACGCTCTTTGAGTGCTTTTAAATGTTTCCAATCATTCTGGTCACGTTTTGAAATCCATATTATTTGCTGATATAATGTGTTAATATTTGGTTGACCGAGCTTTGCTTGGTATATTCTAGTTATATATTTGCCGAATTTATTTCGATATTTATATTAATAAAAAATAAAAATGAAATAATGAAAAAAATATCAAATATTACAAAAAACAGAATAATAATAACACCGAGATTCGATCACACGCTGTTTGAATGCCAAAACAAAACAAAAAGTAAACTGGATAACTTCCCAAATGAGCTATTGTCACTCTTGACAATGACGACGAAATTCGAATTCCTATTCAGAGAATGTCAATAACATTTTATGTCATTGTATTGATTAGCTAAAAACACCGACAAAACAACATTTTCTATAAATAAAACCTAGCTAGATCGTTTTTTTGGCCCCGAAACCTCTAGTATGCCAAATTTCATCAAAATCATTGGAGCCGTTTCCGAGATCCTGAAAATATATATATATATATATATATATATATATATATATATATATATATATATACAAAAATTGCTCGTTTAAAGATATAAGATTAAAGCATTTTTAATAAATACTAACCTTTCACGTGGTTATAGAGAAGAATACAATTCACCATCTCCTATCTCTGTAGACGTCGTAAAAGTCTGTTAAGAGATATAATATACATATAACAGTAAGAGAGTAATGATAGGACCACAATGTTGACAGTTGTCTGTCTACAGCCGCGGGCCGGCCCGTTCGTTGTAGTACCACATTGAGCAGAACATCGACGTCTGAGCAGTAGCAATTTGTTACTGCGCTTCATTCGATGAGCGAGAGAGCCGGAAGCCCATTTTCTGATAGGAGGGAGAGAACACCGTTCTGCCACCACTGCGATTACGACGAGGACACTATGCAGCATACGCTCGAGGTCTGTGCCGCTTGGGTGGAGGCTGCGCTGTGAACTCGTCGCAATCATCGGTGCCGACCATCGTTAGGGAGATGCTCGGCAGCATCAGGAACTGGGACGCGGTCGCATCCTTCTGCGAGGCAGTTATCTCGCAGAAGGAGGCGGGGGGTCGCGAACGCGAGGAGTACAGCCTCGACGAAGCGGCCCGCCGCCAGCGACTGGGGCGGCGCAGGCACGACTACCGTACCGATATGCGTGCCATGCCGCCCTAGCCGAGGCTGCGGTTGACGTGACCGGAGAGTTAGTCCGTCACCCGCTGAAAGGCCGACCGTGTGAGGAGAGACCGACGTCCTCCCCAAGGGGGGACGTCGGTCGATGGGAGGGTACCCCAAGTAGGGGGTATTCCGTCGGGCCGACCACTGATGACAAGTAACCCTGCTGGTGGTCGGTCCAACGACGAAGGCGACGTGGTGTTCGGGTGGGTTGCGGGTGTTGCATGCTTAAGCCCCTCTGCCGCCCTGGACAGAGTAGTGCGGCAGCGCGCCGACCGCAGCCCACCTCCCAAAAAAAAAAAGAAAGCCCATTTTCTGAGGATGTTAGCGTGTGGTGGGTTTTGGTGATATCTTTAGTTTCACTGAACCTCACTGCGCGCATTCACACTCTCTTCAATTTTTTTATGGTAGGTAGCGGCTTAGCAAAGGTCTATGAGCGGCAGCAACACTTACCATCAGGTGTACTGTTTGCTCGTTTGCCACCGTTTACAATAAAAAAGAGACTGTAAATTAAAAATAAAAGTCTATACTAATATATTTGAACAGCGTTGCATATACCTGTAAAAAAAATCTGTAAAAATCCTGTAAAAATCTACAATATTTGCAAAAGAAAGACCTAATACTTAATTACATTTTAAAATATTCCTATTTTTTTACACCTACCTGTCAGCGCGGTCAGCGCGCTCCTCGCACCACTCCGTCCGGGGCGACAGAGGGGCGTAAGCACACGGACACCCGCAACCCACCCAAGATGCCCGTCGCCTTCGTCGTTGGGCCGACCACCGGGGCAGGGTGACTTGACATCAGTGGTCGGCCCGACGGAATACCCCCTATTTGGGGTACTCTCCCATCGACCGACGTCCCCCCCTTGGGGAGGACGTCGGTCCTTCCTCACGTGATCGGCCTTTCAGCGGGTGACGGACTAATTCCTCGGTCACGTCACCCGCGGCCTCGGCTAGGGCGGCATGAGGCGCAGGTATTCGCGCCTACGCCGCCCCAGTCGCCGCCGGCGGATCGCCTCATCGAGGCTGCGCTCCTCGCGCAGGCGATCCGCCGCCTCCTTCTGCGAGATCACTGCCTTGCAGAAGCCTGCGATCGCGTCCCAATTCCTGACGCTGCCGACCATCGCCAATATATACCTACTTACGTATTATTGAACCCGAGATCTATATTTATTCTTTTTATTGCATAATTATAGAAGTACAAATTATTAATTGCAACGTTTTTCTATTATATTTCTTTCCTAGAATCACGAATGAAACATGCCTGTCGCAACTTTGGAATGAAGACATATGCTATCAATATAAGTTAACGTTATTAAAAATTATCATCACCTTGCTCTTATCTCAAATATCTACTTAGGCTCGTACATATTGTAAAAGTTATTGGGAATAGTAATCGCTTGCCTGACGTCAACCCTCTTCGGGAATGTATTTGTTAACCAGAAGGTATCAGATGGAGTTAGCCCTGGTCGGCCTAACGACGAAGGCGACGTGACCGGGGAATTAGTCCGTCACCCGCCGAGAGGCCGACCGCGTGAGGAAAGACGACGTCCTCCCAGAGGGGGGGGACGTCGGTCGATGGGAGGGTACTCCTCAGGGGGTATTCCGTCGGGCCGACCACTGACGACAAGTAACCCTGCTCCGGTGGTCGATCCAATGACGAAGGCAACATGGTGTTCGGGTGGCTTGCGGGTGTGGGTGCTTACGCCCCTCTGTCGCCCCGGACGGAGTGGTGTGAGGAGAGGGTTGGTATTATTCATAGCCAGTACCTTACAGCATAAATTAAAATTATTCATCATAATAATTTCAGCTCATATACGTCCCACTGCTGGGCTCGGGCCTCCTCAATAGGAGCGAAATTGACCTTACTTATACCATCCTGGTCAGTCAGGTTGGTACTTATAGGGTTTTCTTTCAAGTTGCCCTTCTCTTGAATAGTGGTTAAATGCGTATGATATCCCTTAGTCGTCTTTTACGACATCCACAGGCAAGATAGGGAGTAGTGAATTGTATTCTTACTCCGTCACCACACGGAAGTTAAAATTATTACAAATATTAAAATATAAATACCATTACTAGTAGCGTAATATTATTTGTGTGTTAAGGTTGTTAAGTCTAAAATTTGTTACACACGTTTTCTTGTCTACGCGTTCTATAACAGACTCCTTTGATACCTAAGTATATATATAACACTAGTGAAAAATAAAGAAATCTCGACATAAAATCTTATATAAACACTTAACGTAAAATACATGGTTGCTAAATTTATTTCTCATTGTAGAATATGTTCACGTTTAACAATAGGATATATTTGCGGTGAGAAGGAGAAAAACCGGCTAAGTGCGAGCCGGAGTCGCGCACGAAGGGTTTCGTACCATTATATATAAAAAATAGGCAAAAGATGGCGTTATTTATATGGGAGCCCCCCTTAAAGAATCATTTTATTTTAATGTTATTATTTATTATTAAAGTAAAAAAACAATTGAGTATTTTGTGAATATTTCAAGTGCCTACCTGTTGCCATTATCGATATCGATCAAAAAAGGCCAAAAAATTGCGTTTGTTGTATGGGAGACCCCCTTAAATATTTATTTTATTTTGTTTTTAGTGTTTGTTATTATAGCGGCAACATAAATACATAATTTGTAAAAATTCAACTGTCTAGCTATCGCGGTTTTTGGGATACAGCCTAGTGACAGACAGACGGACGGACAGACAGCGAAGCTAATACTAAAATAGGGTCCCGTTTTTATCCTTTGAGTACGGAACCATAAAAGGTGGCATAACGAACGCAAAATGTTATAAAATATTTGTAAAGGATTTATAATATACAAGCTTATGTGCTCATATACACATTCTAATATTAATATGCTTTTATTAGTTTTACCTGTATGTTTCTTTGTAACCGAATCTTTTAACTCGATTTTGATCTATTGTGGTTTATCAAGGACGTTGTAGACTTGTCAAAGACCCATGACAATGCAATAATTCGATAAGATTATATCATTGTCCGAATTAGGACTATTTTTTTTTTCGTAAATCCTTTTCGTGAGAGCGAGACAATGTGAACGTGCGGTCTGCGCATGCCTACCGTTTCGGACCTACTTTCCAAATTACAAAATGAAAAACAAATATAGTTTATAAAACAATATAACTTTTGTTCTTTTTAATTTTTTAACAGTGACTGCACAGTTGGCATACTGGTTAAGATACGCACTACCGTGCCAGTGTCATAGGTTCGAATCCCACGCAGGACAACACTTTGTGCTATCCACAAATTATTGTTCCGAGTCTGAATGTAATTTGTGTCCGTTAATTATAATAATAATAATAACCACCAGGCGAGTCCCTCAGACATATCGTTTCCGGCTGTTCACGTCTTGCTAATGGCGAGTACTTGCATAGACATAACCAGGTAGCCAGGATCATCCACCAGCAACTTGCTCTGCGGTACAAACTTGCGAGCGTAGAGGTGCCGTACTACAAGTATGTACCAGAGCCGGTTCTCAAAAACGGCCGTGTCACATTGTACTGGGACCGATCTATTATCACTGATAGGACTATTGTAGCCAATAAGCCAGACATCGTGGCGATAGATCGGCTAGAGCGCCGTGAAATGATTGTTGATCTCACTATTCCGCATGACGGGAATCTCGTGAAGGATGAGAAAGATAAACAAATAAAATATCAAGACTTAGCTCACGAGATTGTCGAAATGTAGGATGTCGACACGGCAATCGTTCTACCGATAGTCATTTCGACCGATGGGATAATAGCTAAGAGCCTCGATCAACACCTAAAGAGGCTCGCGTTAGGTAGTTGGATTGCGGGTCTGATGCAGAAGGCGGTATTACTGAACACAGCGCGCATCGTGAGGAAGTTCCTCTCTTTGTAGCCCTAACCACCGGCGGCTTGGTCCTTGTATTCGCT
This sequence comes from Lymantria dispar, assembly GCA_032191425.1. NCBI lineage: Eukaryota > Metazoa > Arthropoda > Insecta > Lepidoptera > Erebidae > Lymantria > Lymantria dispar. The sequence goes on from CM063442.1 coordinate 23,784,236, forward strand.
GCCGGTGGGTCAATACGCTTTTTATATTTTTAAATATTTTATTTTTTATATCATATTTAAAAATGTATTAGGTAGTTTTTAAGTTGAATAAATGTAATAATAATATGTATTGAATTAGAAAAAGCAATATACACTGACCTTAATCTAGTAATACACTTTGTTGAAAATAATTCAAGATGAGCCCTAACGTTTAAACTAGGCCGAGCCTGTATCATAGACGTTAGTCTCCACACTTTTCCACGCATCACAAAAACAGATATGTACACTTAAAGTTAAAAAAATGCAATCACTAAATAACAGCTATGCATTATCTTAATCTTAATATTAACATTAGCTTCCATAGATATGATAACTTGTGGGCATTTTAACAAGGTAGTTTAATTTATCACTTCAATGCAGTGGCAGCGATTTATTGCGTACTACCCTCAAGTTAACCTATCTTTACAATTTAACCACGATGTATTTGAACTTAGGCCTAATTTTTTAATTATATTATTTTGAATAAATATTGAGACATCTGCAATAAATGTTGAGACATATGTATGAGTGTGTGTCAACATTTATTGCAGATGCCTCAATATTTATTCAAAATAATATAATTAAAAAAATATATGTTTGTAAAGTCCCCTGCAATACAAGGATTATCACCTTGAGGATGCTTTGATTAAAATTGATCAATCCTTAATTTAATAAATACGTAATTCACCATAAACAACTAAATTATAAACTAAACCAAATCTCCTAGGTACATTATTTAATTTAGATAAATAACTCTCCTAATCATTATCATCTCAGCGCACATAATTCCTATTCTTGAGCTCGGACTGCCTCGAAATTGCGAGGGGAAATTGACGCACTATATTGCGCTGGTCAGACTTGTTTTCCTCTTCTTGTATAGACAGTATCGGCATACCACATCTCTTAGTCGTCATTTATGACTTCCACGGGTAAAAGAGGTGGTGGTAAATTCTATTCTTATGGGTTATGGGGCTGCGCGCCGCCCCTCTGTCGCTTCGGATAGTGCGCTGACCATCCGACCGTATTTTGCCGCTTTTTAACTGTTATTTATCGCTATTTAAATTCGTTCACTTTAAAAAATGAAAATACTACTTGATGAAAGGGCAATATATTTAAAGGCGATAAATCGAGTTTAGACAACAAATTGTTCAGTGAATGCAGCAGGCATTCACTGAACAATTTGATTGGCGAATTTGGGTCGACTTAAATGTCATTTATAAATCTTTTATACATTTCTTAGAGTGTAATCTCTTTATTCAAAATTGTAAACACATTTAAAATGTAAATATAATATAACCACCCAATCTAAATATAATTTTTATGTCATTGCGAAATAAAATCCGCGACTATAATTCGTAAAATATTTCATAAAATATTGGTTGTTATTAGCCGCTATCCAATAACTAAAACAGAGAGGGGGCCTCTCTATTTTACACGTCAGTAATCACGTAGAAAGAGAGAGATAGCATAATTATTTTGGTTATTAGTCTTATTAGTAATCGTTCCATTACCAACATAGCGAAACGAGAATCACAGCACCTAAACAATTATTATTGGGATATTGTTAGTTGACAATGTCGCATCATCGTCAGTTATTTGTAGCTAGATAACTGATAGCCGAAATTAGTTATATCAATACCGATACGAATGGTTAGAGGTAGAGGTTAGAGGTATGTCAACCATTTTCAGTTACGTTTTGCTATAGCAACACATGTCTAATAGAAGGCTCGAGCTCAATAGTGGAAGATGTATGAGTGGAGATGATTATGTGATTATCTTATAAAATTATCACCAATTTCCAAAAACAATTTTACAATACTTAAAAAATATGTTTTATTTAGTATTTTAAATATTATTATCAAAACAAATGGGTTTAAATTATACAATAAAAATTACAACAGAAGAACTCCGTAACAACATGTGAGCCATAATCAATCAATGAACCATAATAGTTGTTTAGCCTAGCTTTTATCCAATATTGTACTTAACAGTAATTAGTTTTACATTTGTATACGACAAACTACGAAAGTCATTCGTATTTAATGGCTTTCGTAGTTAAATCTCATATTTTAAAAAAATACTATAACTAATTTCTACCGGCTTAAAAACTTAACTAAAGGACAATGGGCATTGCGGCCCATGAGCGGCCATCAATGAAACTAGTGTCATTTGAAAGGGGAGATCTTTGACAACAAATATTGTTCAAGGAGTACTATGAAATACCGTTTGGGAAAAAAAATATAGTTAAAATACTATTATTAAAATACTATTTTTTTTTTCATTATTATTTATGTATCCTAATATTCAATACTTTTTCTATTAGAGGTCTAAGAACCTTTGTTAAAATCGGTCTCGCCATGTTTCATGTCAACCAATCAGCGACGAGCGCCGCTCGCACTCGGCGACTCGGCGATTACCGTTATGCTCGAGCGCACAGCGCAGTCCATCGTTGACATTTGTTTCGTTGAGTACTGTGCGATTATTATTGTTTGACAATTTCTTTTGACTCTGGCTTGCATATCGGACTTGTTAATATCTATCTTGGTGACTTGTGCTCGTTTTTTTGGACTTTTTTTAAGCAGATTCCTATAACAATGGCAGATAATCGCCAAGTGTGTATTTTATGTAACTATTATCCCAATAACACATTACCGGTAAGAGCCATAATGAAAGTATCCTATGTGTTAATTCAGTAATTGATATATCTTATTGGCAATTTTCATCAAAATATGGCCCACGGTTTAAGCCAAATATCTTCATAAACTAAAACATTTATAAAAAGAGAGTTTTAAAAATACAACTAATAATAATTCTATGGTACTTATTAATAAGGGTAGGATATTATTAGATGGGATTAATTATATAAGTATTATTATATATTATTGGGAAGAAATATTTATCATTTAAATTCTTTTTTAGAATTTCTAAACTGCTGTTGAGAACGAACCAAGTTTTTGAAGATAATAAAATAAACAATTGCGAGTTATTTTATCTAAACCATCTCAAGATTCAGGCAAAACATAATATAATTTCAAATATATTAATAATTTTTAGTCTTTTAAACTACTGAAACGTACCGTGACATTTATATTTATACTTATTACAACAGTGGCAAGTTATGTTGCAATCTCAATGCAATAAACATTCAGCTTGGCAGCACGTGCCGTCGGCAACTAGCCTTTCTACTGCCACTACAATAGATATAAAGAAAACGAATGAGACAAGGTGATAAAGGATCAATACAGAGCTATAACATTCTCGAGATATAACTTTTTACAGCTTCAGATGTACTTTTACGTAAACCAATTAGAGTTAAAATAAGACATATTATACCAAATAATTACAATTAGTGCTATCAAAATATTGTGGGATAACGGAGCGGGAATACAATTCGCCACCCTCTAACTTGCCCACTCTCTCTCTGATCGCTCCTTTATAACTGAGGGTCGTGGTCAACATTGGCGAATGCTGGTGCAATGGTGCACCTAGATTTTATAATTTGTCTCCATCGGTGCCTATGCATTGCGTCTCTGACAACCGAAGAAAATTTGGCTGAAGATGGAACCTTTACTTGATCACTCCACCTGGTCGGGGACCGTCCAGAGTCTTGTTTGCCCTCGGTTTTCCCAACAACGATCAGTTTTCTTCTTTCCTCCCTATATGGCCGAAATATGTCAATATTCGTAGTTGGCAGATTGTGGAGAGGCGGTTTAGGACACGAAGCTGCAATGGAATCCATACATTCGTATGCTTAGCAATTCAGGGGATCCTCACCATACACCTCCAGCACCACAGGTATCCTAAAAAACAACTAAGGGATTATGATATGCTGACATATTATTTAGAGTTTACCTCTCAAGAAGGGCAATTCGAGATAAAACCAGATTTGTATAGTAGCTCAGCTTCCCTCCCATTGTGGAGTAGGGTTGAGCGCGGAAGTGGGACGTATAGGAGCTGAGATGATGATTATCAAAATTAAACTATATTTATCTTCTTTATATATATACTAGCAACCCGCCCTCGCTTCGCTTCGGTTATAGGTTATAATCGTTTTACCCGCGTAGTTCCCGTTCCCGTGAGAATACCGGGATAAAATATAGCCTAGTTTACGCCCTGATATTATAGCTTTCCATTTGTGAAAGAATTTTTGAAATCGGTCCAGCCGTTTTGAAGATTACCCGGAACAAACAGACAGACAGACAGACAAAAATTTATTAATTGCTATTTTAGGCATAGACTAGCAACCCGCCCTCGTTTCGCTTCGGTTATAGGTTAAAGTCGTTTTACCCGCGTAGTTCCCGTTCCCGTGGGAATACCGTGATAAAATATAGCCTAGTTTACGCCCTGATATTATAGCTTTCCATTGGTGAAAGAATTTTTGAAATCGGTCCAGCCGTTTTGAAGATTACCCGGAACAAACAGACAAACAGACAGACAGACAAAAATTTTTTAATTGCTATTTTAGGCATAGGTGTCGTGCAAATAACCGTGTGAGCATGAAAAAAGCCTATTATTTTGACATTACAAACAGACACTCCAATTTTATTTATTGGTATAGATGTCGTGCAAATAACAATGTGAGCATGAAAAAAGCCTATTATTTTGACATTACAAACAGACACTCCAATTTTATTTATTGGTATAGATTTCTTGTGTTCGTGTGTAAGTCACTGAACTCCTTCTAAACAGCTCGACCGATGTTGATGAAACTTTTTGTGTGGATTCAAGGGGATTTGAGAATGGTTTAGATTCACAATTGGACCCGGTAGGTGGCGCTGCTGTCGATTTCAAGGAGAACTTTTTATTTTATTTGAACAACACAACGTCTGTTGGTTTAGCTAGTTTAATGTTCGTTCAACTAAATATAACGTTGGTTCAATTTTACTGTTGATATTTGCATAGGTGATTTTATTTGATGACCATTATATCATTATTCTTCCCTTATTTCAAACTAGCAATCCGCCCTCGCTTCGCTTCGGTTATAGGTTATAGTCGTTTTACCCGCGTAGTTCCCGTTCCCGTGGGAATACCGGGATAAAATATAGCCTAGTTTACGCCCTGATATTATAGCTTTCCATTGGTGAAAGAATTTTTGAAATCGGTCCAGCCGTTTTGAAGATTACCCGGAACAAACAGACAGACAGACAGACAGACACTAAAATTTTTTAATTGCTATTTTAGGCATAGGTGTCGTGCAAATAACCGTGTGAGCATGAAAAAAGCCTATTATTTTGACATTACAAACAGACACTCCAATTTTATTTATTGGTATAGATACTTGAGTTTGTCGCAATATGTCTTCTTCCTTCATACAATTATATCAGACGTCATCATAATGAAGACTATCCATCTTTTTTTTATCTTTCCTTACCCCCAAACCCTTCAGCATTCTTACTTGAAGCTTTCCGCACAACAGTGTTGGGCAAAATTTAATTGCAAGGTACAATTAAAAATAACAATTGATTAATTGTTAATTATAAAATATCAATTAACAATTGATTAATTGTTAATTATGACGTATCAATTAACAATTAATTAATAGCAAGCGACATAGACACGGCTACTTTGCATTTCAAGCTGCAGGCGACTGATGTTTACAAATGGTGAGTGGTGACTGGCGGGCGGCGCTCGCCGGGCCCTAAGCGACGACGTGAATTGAAAGAAACAGACAGAAGTTATGAAATGGCCTGAGCGAGAGCTTACAACTTTGACTTTGATGTTAACTTTTCGTTTACCTGCGCCCGCGCGAACGTAAAAGGGTTTGTACCTGCAAAATCACAGGTAACAATAGCACAGTATAGTCATCTATCCAGTAATGTATCTCGGCCGTAACCTTGAATTAAATACCTAAACGTAAACATGTGATAGGGCTGCCCGCCTCCAGCATTTTAATTACATTTGCCTACTTTGTGTTTCCATTTAGTTTTGTATATACTTTTCTTATATAAACAAATAAAATACTTTGTGAATTGAATAGGAAGTGTTCAATAAGAATGCGTGTTGATTTTTGATTGGTAGTTTTAATTAAAAAAAATCATGTTTATGTTTAAATAACAAATCGGTCTATAAATTTAAATTATCTAGTGACAGACAGACGGTCAAATTATTTTTTTCTAGTACTATTTATACACATAGTACAATAAACATATATTATTAATAACTAGCAATCCGCCCTCGCTTCGCTTCGGTTATAGGTTATAGTCGTTTTACCCGTGTAGTTCCCGATCCCGTTGGAATACCAGGATAAAATATAGCCTAGTTTACGCCCTGATATTATAGCTTTCCATTGGTGAAAGAATTTTTGAAATCGGTCCAGCCGTTTTGAAGATTACCCGGAACAAACAGACAGACAGACAGACAAAAATTTTTTAATTGTTATTTTAGGCATAGGTGTCGTGCAAATAACCGTGTGAGCATGAAAAAAGCCTATTATTTTGACATTACAAACAGACACTCCAATTTTATTTATTGGTATAGATAAAATACCACGTCTTTACTTTGAATTATATAAACTAACAAAACAAAACACATTATGAGTTTTAACACAAGCGTACCGTAACATGATTCATGAACCGCCTATAACTACCTATTTCACTCGTGCCAATCACTTTATTCACTTTATTTATTAATCCAGACAACTTTTTTTCGGGAGATAATTAAAACGACACACATTATGTACCTACCTACTAGTAAGTAAAATTATTTTATAATCTTACCTTTCAGAGTTTCCAGGTAATCTAAAAAAGTTATCTCTGGATTCGTTATTGACGAATTCATGCAACCAAAAGCAGCACAATATACCCTACTTGTCATATTAAATATGTGTATAATTATGTATTTTAGTGAAAAATTCGCGCAGTTATTGTTAAAAAAACAACACACCGTTCGTTCATCACTGCAGCACAGTCGCGACTGTCTACATGCCGAGCGCATGCCGAGATCGAGGCGCGAAGGTATAGCTCGTGTTTCGTCCGTTGTATGAAGTTGGATTACTGGTAGATTATATTACCGTGACAATAGATTGCATTGAAAAATACACAGAAACGGCCGCAAAGTTTCGCGGCGAAAAAAGTAAGATAATAAAAAAGATCATTTATATTATGTGCTCCTACAGGCGCAGTGCAGAGAAACATGATTAAGAATTGTTAGTTTTAATTGTTACTTACTACAATAAAAAAAATTAGTTGCATTATTTTAATTGTATCTTGCAATTAACATGAATAAATTTAAATAATTAATTAATTAATTGCAATTAATTTTTTAGTCAATTACTACGATGATTAAAATATTACTTGATTAATGCCCAACACTGCCGCACAACATTACTTTCCTCCCATCTCATCAAATGTCCATACCTTGCACTAACATTTGAGTATTCACTTTTTAACTTCTCCGTCACTGGAACAACTTTCTTTTATAAATATTTTTTTTTATAATTTATTATAATTTATTTATTTAGTTCTAAAACAAATGCATACAATAATTCCATCTTAATTTAAGTTACATAATAACAAATTGAGTACATATTAAGATGGAGTAAACGACGGTGTCTGAACTACACTCGCGTGCAAGTAAATCGACTCAAGCGTCAAGTGCGCATAAAAAGTGATTTATCTTAACAATGACTCATTTTACCTCTTTATAATGTTTTATATATTTAAAGCCTAGGAATTGGGCTTTAAAATGGTGTAAGTTGCATGAAAATCAATTCAGTAGTTTAGTAAAAAAGGTGTATGTCAATGATATTGTAAAAAATATTGAAAATTCAAACAATTTCACAGTATGAGGTTATTGTGTATAAATGAAACAAAATGTGTGTAAGAAAAAGAATTTATTCATGTCAATATTTGGTATTCCCTCCTCTAGCCCTGATCACTGCCCTCATGCGATTCTTCATAGACCTAATCAACTTTTTTATTGATGATTGTGGTATTCGACCCCACTCTTCTACCAACGCAGTCTTGAGCTCATTTGTGTTTGTAGGAGCTGGATTCCTCGTTCTAACTTTTCTTTTGAGCTCATCCCATATGTGTTCAATGGGATTCAAATCGGGGCTGAGCGCTGGCCAATCCATAGTGTCAATTCCAACTTCGTTCAGGAACTCACGTGTCGCCCGAGCAGTGTGACATCGGGCATTGTCATGCATCAAGATGAAATTAACCCCAATAACGCCTTGATAAGGGACAACTTGATCCCGTAGAACCTCTTCAATGTAACGATCACTGGTCAGACCTCCTCCCCGGCCTCTCCCAGGAACGAAAACAAGATCCGTTTTTCCTTCTAAGGAAATTCCAGCCCACATCATGTAAGAACCGCCACCATATGCCACGGTTTCAACAAAGCAGCACTGTGAAAACCGTTCACCGGGACGCCGGTACACCCGGCCTCTTCTATCGCTGCCATGGAGACACATCCTCGTCTCATCAGTGAACAGGACTGACTGCCATTGATCTATGCTCCAATCCAAGTGTTTTCGAGCAAAGTGAAGGCGTGCTTGACGGTGAGCTGTGGTCAACTTCGGGCCTGTAGCGGGTCGTTTGGGAGTAAGGTTGGCTTTCTTTAACCTTCTTCTAACTGTCCATTGACTCACAGTCACCCCGCGAACTTGACGTAGCTCCTGCTGCACATCTACACCGGTAAGGTGTCGATTTCGGAGAGAGGTCGAGACCAAAAACCGGTCGTCACACTCCGAGGTGCACCGGCGTCGGCTGGTATTAGGCCTCCGAGTGAAGGCACCAGTCTCTTGAAACCTTCTGTACACTCTCGAGACACCAGACTGACTCATATTCAACCGACGAGCGACTTCTCGCTGGTTCAACCCTTCTTGCAACAGGGCAACAGCTTGAGCGGCTTCTTCAGGTGTAGTGTCCATAATTTTCTTCAAACAACGCCTTCAATTTAGAGAGATGTGTTCAAGTCAACGTCTGATGAGCGACTGACAAGAAAAAAGAAATATGGTGTCGTGGGACACCAGGTAGGAACGAAGTTCCTTCGGCTAATGTAGAATCGACACACTTTGCAAAAAAAATCAAAATTCAGGGCTTTTTTAGTTGGTGTCCTTGTTTCGAACATTGTTAGTTTCTAATTATAAAATTTATTGTGACTACACTATTGGGTGTAGGCTCTTGAAATTTAGGTTTTTTAGTATTAAATCGGTTCTACTGGAAATTCTATGAGGTTTGTTGCAAAAATCCGGAGTTCCTGCGGTCAAAGATGACTGATTTATGGCAGTTTGGGGTTTGAACGATGTTTCACATCAAAAAAGGGGGAGAGGGAAGTTTCTAATGGGGTGTAGGGGTAGTCCGGGCGACAATGTAGGATGCAAGGGGGTTCAGAATTTCTATCAAAAATGGTCTAGCACTTATAGTTTTTGAGATACGGCGGTCAAAACAATTGTAGGTTGAACGATGTTTCACATCAAAAGAAGGGGGGGGAGGGAAGTTTCTAATGGGGGGTAGGGGTAGTCCGGGCGGCAATGTAGAGTGCAAGGGGGGTCAAAATTTCTATCAAAGATGGTCTAGCGCTTATAGTTTTTGAGATACGGCGGTCAAAACAATTGTAGGTTGAACGATGTTTCACATCAAAAGAAGGGGGGGAGAGAAGTTTCTAATGGGGGGTAGGGGTAGTTCGGGCGGCAATGTTAGGTGCAAGGGGGGTCAAAATTTCTATCAAAAATGGTCTAGCACTTATAGTTTTTGAGTTACGGCGGTCAAAACAATGGTAGGTTGAACGATGTTTCACATCAAAAGAAGAGGGGGGGGGAGTTAAGTTTCTAATGGGGGGTAGAGGTAGTCCGGGCGGCAATGTATGGTGCAAGGGGGGGTCACAATTTCTATCAAAAAAGGGGGAGAGGGAAGTTTCTAATGGGGGGTAGGGGTAGTCCGAGCGGCAATGTGGGTGCAAGGGAGGGCAAAATTTCTATCAAAAATGGTCTAGCACTTATAGTTTTTGAGATACGGCGGTCAAAACAATTTCGTCTCATTTAACGGTTTTATTCCACGCACTTTTTCTTACGGTTTTATTCCACGCACTTTTTCTTACGGTTTTACTATCACATTTTTTCAGTTCGGTCGCGCAGCAAAATCCCTATCTCCTCCAAGCCTGCCGTAAGGAACTTCGTTCCAAAACGATTACAGGGGTTTTTATAGGGGGTTGAGTCGCGCAAGATGTGTATAGAGCGCAGAGCATTTTTCGAGGGTTGCGTTCAGTTGCATTCTAAAGACAAGTGTTTATTTAAATTACTGAAATAATGCTACCATTTTAAAGCTCAATTCCTAGGCTTTAAATATGTAAAACATTATAAAGAGGTAAAATGAGTCATTGTTAAGATAAATCACTTTTTATGCGCACTTGACGCTTGAGTCGATTTACTTGCATGCGAGTGTAGTATAAATTGTGCGACAGTTACCGTCGCCTTCCTCCCTAAGCAATTAAATTAAATAATAACTATAGGTGTGTCAGTGTGCTATTGTTTATTTCTATTCCCATTGTACTTTTTGTTTAATTTTCTTATGTCTCGCGCTTTGCCACAAATTAGGAATCTTTTGGGAAGCAAGCGTCTCTTCATATATCAACGTAATTCACATTGGTAGTAAATAAAAAAGTATTTAGGTTGGTTTAAAATCACAAAATGTCAGTAATTACCATCACTAATTAGCATATCTAGTAAAACTGTGCTGTGTATTTATATGTAATACTGGAGAGGTTTTCCTTCTATGTGCAAGCCTTAGCGGTAACATGGGCGAAACGTGAAGTATTACGAAGGGTCTGTATAATGCAATATGCAACGTGTGTGCAATATAGCAACTTACCTAAGTGAGAATTGGCTTTGTTAAATAACGTGTTCTCTTAACGTTTGAAGTACGTTCATGATATTGCATTGTTAAGAAAATGTTATGTATTAAACTACTTAATAAACTACATATTATTATGTAATAACATCGAACTATTTAATAAACTACTCGTATATATTAGCACCGTCCCTTGCACATATTAAATTAAAATAGTATAGTAGCTACGGTTTTGCTGATTATAATGTAGATTTTGTCCATTAACCTTTCTAACCCTCGGAAATAGTCTGTCTTTTTTTGGAATAAGGATATTTAAAGTTACAACTAAATCTTTTAGTCGGACCATAAATATACGAGGGGTGATCCAAAAGTAATGATAATCAATAATAAACACAATGAATAAAATAAAAAAATATATTTATTTCTCAACATAGTCTCCTAGCAAGTCTATACATTTAGTCCATCTCTTTTCTAAACCTAAAATTCCCTTACAAAAAAAATCTTTATCTTGACTCTCAAAAAAGTCCTCAACCGCGGCCATCACGTCGCTATCATCATCAAATTTCTTGCCTCGGAGGTGTTCCTTGAGTCGTGGAAAGAGATAGAAGTCACTGGGGGCTAGATCTGGTGAATAGGGGGGGTGTTCCACCAACTCAAAGCCCGCTTCCTGAATGCCAGCCATGGCAATTGCAGCTTTGTGAACAGGTGCGTTGTCTTGATGGAACAACACTCCAGCCCGCAGTTTGCCTCGCCTTTTCTCCTTAATAGCCTCCCGCAATCTTCTTATTTGTTCTGCATAGTAGGAGCCTGTAATAGTGGCCCCCTTTTCCAAGTAGTCCACCATGATTATTCCTTCAGCGTCCCAAAAAACAGACGCCATAACCTTCCCTGCTGAGCTTGACACTTTGAATTTCTTCGGCGTCGGTTCATCGGATCGTTTCCATGTCATCGATTGTTGTTTTGTTTCAGGATCAAAATGGTGGATCCAGGTCTCGTCCATGGTCACAAAACGTGACAAAAAATTGTCCTTGTCTGCCTGGAACTTTTCGAGATTTGCTCTTGACATGTCGACTCGTTTCTTCTTTTGCTCGTCGTTTAACATTTTCGGTACCCAACGCGCGGAGACCTTTCTCATATGCAATTCGTTCGCAAGGATTCTTTGAATGCTGCCATATGAGATCCCTGTGACCTCAGCTACATGCCTGATAGTCACTCTTCGATCTTCCAATACAACTTCTTCAACTTTTTTCACATTTTCTTCAGTGAGGGACGTCGATGGGCGTCCTTCGCGGTGTTCGTCTTCCGTCGATGTTCTTCCCAGCTTAAACTCCTTAGCCCAGCGTGCAACTGTGGAATATGGAGGAGAAGAGTCCCCTAATGTTTCCACCAAGTCGCTGTGTATGTCTTTGGTAGACATTTTTTTCAAGCAGAGGTATTTAATGACAGCTCTGATTTCGTGTTTTTCCATTTTGATGTTCACTCCTTGACAGTCCGTATTCAAATGAATGTAGCTCCCGGGAATTGTGGCCTATTTATATGATTTTTTTTTCCTGAACTAGTGGGTAACTGAGCAAGTGACTGAAATTTTTTTGTATTTTTGTGTGCACTAGAAATAACTGATTATCATTACTTTTGGATCACCCCTCGTAATTACAACTTAAACACTTCTGAATATTATATTTTCGGAATTAATATTTAGAATTAATCATTTTCTGCCATTTCATATATATTTTTTTGGATTTTGTTATTATTTAACAATAATGGGTTGATTAGTAAATAAAAGAAAATTTTAGTGATTGCCTTGCATAAAGTGGGTTTGGAGCCGTCGGTCATTTCGACGACACATCAAAAATCATATTAGTCATATGTTTGTGTATAATTATACGTGTGTAATACTATCGATATATATACCAACACATCCTCCACGTATCGAAGTTCATACAAATCAGGGTGGCTGCATGCTGTTAGAATTCACGCTATTAAAGAGAGAATTCGCGAACCTATAAGGCAACAACAAAAAAATATTGCGAGAAATGAATATTTTCGTGAATACTTTTTCTCGTAATATGAACATACAAGAACACTCTAAACCAATCCCTATAATTAAAGAAAGTAACATGATTAAAATACTCGCTGTCCTGTCACGCGAATGAAATACACAAAAATATTCTTTATACTTACTGGTAAAAAAATTTTTACAACGAACAAAGCGATAAAGTATACATCTTAAGGCTCCAAAGAAGTTTCACAAATAGTCAGAAAGGTGAAATGCGGTCATCATCCTACATTATTCAGGGTTGTGATTTTTTTTGGGGGTGGGTTGCGGTCGGCGCGCTCCTCGCACCACTCCGTCCGGGGCGACAGAGGGGCGTAAGCACGCACACCCGCAACCCACCCACGATACACGTCGCCTTCGTCGTTGGGCCGACCACCGGAGCAGGGTTACTTGTCATCAGTGGTCGGTCCGACGGAATACCCCCTACTCTCCCATCAACCGACGTCCTCCCCCCGGGGAGGAAGTCGGTCTTTCCTCACGCGGTCGGCCTCTCGGCGGGTGACGGACTAATTCCCCGATCACGTCACCCGCATTATTCAGGGTTTGGTGTCTTATCGAGGAGTCACAAAGCGTAATTTTTGTGAAAAGTGAACTTAGGGAATATATTATTATGTGTATTAAAATTTTAACTATGCCACATATGGGTATCTACTATGACTTTGTCTAAACTTTTGTAATAAAGAAATAATAGAAAGAGGTACTCTGTCTAACATTTTTAAAAATTAAAGGCACGGAGAGGCCCATCTTTCTGAGGGTGTTTGCATGTGGTAGGTTTTAGTGATTGAGATGATGAGCCTTTCGTATCACCGAACCTCATAGCATGCGCACAGAGTGTGAATACACTCTCTTTAGTTTTTTCGCGGTAGGCAGCGACCTTGCAAAGGTCTATCAGTGCCATCAACACTAACCATTAGGTGTCTGTTTACTAGATTGTCACCGTTAGAAATAAAAAAAAATATATTGACTTCTGATGTTTACACGAGTCTTATACATTTAAGATAAAACTATTTTTTTTGAATTTTATTGCGTTTGTATTTGATTTTCCATGACTGAAGACGTGAGGATGTTCATGGTCACGGAAATCTGAAAATCAGAATCAACGCTGAAAAGTGTTGGAAACGTCGAGATAATAAGAAGTCGAAGACGGACGAGATAAAATCCGTAAACAGTTTTAATTCATAAAGTAATGTTTCTAGAAAATAATTCTTCAATTTACTCAAGTTTTTATTCTTTAGTCTTATAATTGATAGCATTCTGATCACGTATTTAGAGTCGTGTCGGTACCAGCTAAAGTCCGCTAACAAGGTTCCCATCCTATTCAAATTCACGAACAGAATTAAGAAGTTAATTATTAAAGTGTTTTAATATTCTATCGTTACCTTTGAGTATCTTCCTAGCGTTTTGGGATAACTGCTTATTTTCTTTTTAATACAATAACTTAAAATATCTTTAAAAAGACAAATATAAATAGAGAATTGATTAGACGAAAATTTGGTCAGGCTTATTATATAATGAATTAATAATAAATGTACTAGAAACACGCAAAGAACCCATCACAAGCAATTGCACACTCTTGATTAATGAGTGACTACATAGATATCTACCTAAATGTAATGTTCCACAGGCGACCATTTTAATAAATAAACGCTTTTACAATTCAATTTATTATTGAAGTTAATTCATTTTGGTGCGTAAAGCAAGTTGAAAAAGTTAAAGCAAGTGATGAGAGTTATTTTTTACAATGCGCGTGCACACCGTCACGAAAAATCGACACTCTAAAGTTACTTTTGATGTGAAAGATTCATAGGCGAGGGTGAACCCAATCGTCGCGTGGCGTTTAACGCCACGCTTCGCGGTCCCATTTCATTTTACCTATTAATTTAAATCCGTATACGTATATCTACAATTTTGTAACGAAACCATAGCGCGATTTAGAATTTGGTACAACGCCATCTAGTGATCATAGTATAAATAGTTACCTTTAATGTATACTCGTATGGCATGTCCTGTCGTAATCTGTTCTTTTATGCATATATACTTGTAAATAATGATTTCGATGTTTCACATCTGCCAGGCGTCCTGAGGGACGGCTCGCTTGTTTTTTATTTAAGTCATTTGACATTTATTATTTACTAGTAACTCGTCCTCGCTTCGGTTTCAGTCGCCTTACACGCGTGGTTCCCGTTCCCGTGGGAATACCGCTATAAAATATAGCAAGGCCGCGGGCCCTAGCCGAGGCCGCTGTTGACGGGACCAAGGATTAGTCCGTCACTCGCCAAGAGGCTGACCGCGTGACCAATGTACTGGAAAGGGAACGTCGTGAGGATAGGGTACCCCGCAGGGGTATTCCATCGGGCTGACTACTGATGACAAAGAACTCGGCACACGGCCCAACAACGAAGGCGACATGCTACTGGTACGTCATGGGGCCCGCGCGCCGCCCCTTTGTCGCCCCGGATGGAGCCAGGCGGCGGGTGCACCGACCATAGCCCACCCTTTTCAAAAAAAAAGATAATACAGAATAAAAGTAATAATCATCATCGTCATCTCAGCCCATATACGTCCCACTGTTGGGCTCGGGCCTCCTCCATAATGGAAGGGTAATCGACCTACCACACTGGTCAGACGTGTTGGTATAGGGTTTTATTTCGAGTTTGCCTTCTCTCGCATAGATGTTATATGCGTTTTATCTCCCTTAGTCGTCTCGTACGATCACCCACGGGTAAGATAGGGGGTGGTGAATTGTATTCTTATTACTTCACTCCGTCACGACACGGAATGAAGTAATAATACTATATATTTATTGTTTTACTAAATATAAATATAATATTACAATTAAATAGGTAATCCCCTAAGATCCACGTGGTAACGGAGTAAGAATACAATTCATCACCCCTTATTTGTAAAAAGGCTTGCTAAGAGATTAAATGTGCATAAAACATCTATGCAAGAAAAGGAAAACTCGAAACAAATCTCTATACCAACCCGTCTGACCAGCGTGGTATTTTTAATTTGCCTCCTATATGGAGGAGGTTCAAGCCCAACAGTCGGACGAATATGAGCTGAGAGGTAATGCTGAATAAAAATCGACCACTATAAAAGGAGTAACGAATGATTCTTGTAAAATAAAATTAAATAACTGTCTGAAAGAAGACAATATAAAAGTTGAAATTAAAATAAGGAACACGTGTAAAGAGATATTTACAAAAAGAGATTATATTATCTATATATAAATACGTGAAGCAAAAACTTTGTACCCCTTTTTACGAAAATTACGTGGATGGACAAGTATGAAATTGGCACAGTTGAAGTATATAATGAGGAGAAGTGCATAAAACTGCATATAATAATGGATTAGAAATACATTAAATTCATTAAAAAAGGCATTACGCACACTACAACGCAATCGCTACACCCACGAGTTTGTGTGTGTTGCGTAGCAACGCTTATAGACTTTTGTTTACGGTTAAAATCTCTGGTCGAACTGAATGTCAAACAATCATAATTATGATGACAATGTCTACTAAAGAGTTGTGCTTATACATTAGTTATTAGTGAAATATAGCTTGCTCAATTAACAATTATACATAAATAAAATTAAAGAAAATTGTGGAGCAGAAAAATTTATTAAAATCAATTATGGCCGAATTTCGACCACACGCCTACCACTAGTTAATATAAATACATGGAAAATATCCACCCACATAGTTATAAATTAGAAATGCTAGTAGCAATTAGAAAAGTTTGTGTAATTACGGAGTAAGAATACAATTAACCGCCCCCTCTCTTGCCCGTGGGTATCGTAAAAGTCAACTAAGGGATATACAATTGCACAAATGGCGTAGTGGTTTGACTGAACATATAGCGTTGTGATTAAGATACCGACCTAGCGTACCAGTGTCATGGGTTCGAATCCAACACAGGACAACCCTTTGTGCGATCCACAAATTGTTGTTCTGAGTCTGGATGTGTTTTTTATTTTTTTTTTATTTTTGTGTGTACTGCTGTTGGCCGCAGATGGCCTTGACAGCTTGTCGCGGACTATGGGAGCACTGAGGGCTCTCAATCCGGTAAGTCTGGATGTAATTTGTCTCCGTTAATTATATGTTTGTAATGTCCTCCACAACATAAGGATGATTTCCATAGTGTAGGGTGTTGTCTTTTAAAAAGAAGAAAAGAAAATATGCAGGTTTATTTGATGCGAGTGAAGGCAAACTTAATATAAAATCCTATTCGAGCACTTGCAGAGTAGCATGGTTATAGTAGTCCAATTTCCCTTCCACTATGGAGGAGGCCCAAACTCAACAGTGAATTTATATGGGCTTATTTTTCCTTTTTTTTTGGGATTTATATGGGCTGAGATGATGATGAGAATGATGATTAAAAAACAGTTTCCAATATATTTTATATTTTTTTTTGCAAACGGTGGCAAACGAGCAAACAGTACACCTGATGGTAAGTGTTGCTGCTGCTCATGGACCTTTGCAAGGCCGTTGCCTACAGCGAAAACTGTGAAGGGAGTGTGGATGCATGCAATGAGGTTTGCCGATACTAAAGACATCACTAAAACCCACCACACGCAAACACCCTGAGAATGTTAGGCTCTCTCTCTCTCGCTCACCGAACGAAGCGCAGTAACAAATTGCTACTACTCGGACGTGGATTTTCTGCGAGAGTGTGGCACTATCCCGAACGGACCGGCCTGCGGCTGTAGACAGGCAATTGTCAACAGTGTGGTCCTATCACTAACAAAGATTAAATCTATACCAATAAATAAAATTGGAGTGTCTGTTTGCAATGTCAAAATAATAGGCTTTTTTCATGCTCACACGGTTATTTGCACGACACCTATGCCTAAAATAGCAATTAAAAATTTTTGTCTGTCTGTCTGTCTGTTTGTTCCGGTAATCTTCAAAACGGCTGGACCGATTTCAAAAATTCTTTCACCAATGGAAAGCTATAATATCAGGGCGTAAACTAGGCTATATTTTATCCCGGTATTCCCACGGAAACGGGAACTACGCGGGTAAAACGACTATAACCTATAACCGAAGCGAAGTGAGGACGGGTTGCTAGTATATATTAACATTGATGTAAGAGAAGAAAAATTCGACATGAAACTATATGTCAACAGGTCTGACCAGCGTGGTATAGTAGGTCAATTTGCCACCCATTATGGAAAAAGCCTAAGCCGAATGATCAGTGGAATTTATATAACTGAAATAATGATGATAATTAATAATAGTAGGTACATAAATGATTATCAATAAAGTAATGAGTCAAAATACAATATCACAATTTTTCACCACGTTATTTTCCCATTAAAATCGTAAGAAACAGGTGAAAGATAATCCTATTATTTTGACATTACAAACAGGCACTCCAATTTCATTTATTGGTATAGATTCGTTAACACTCATAGACAAGACAATGAATGGTCACAAGGTGATGAATTGTATTCTTATTCCGTCATCACATCGAGAGTGTGTCATCATTCATCATTTGCCTGCCCTTATCCCACGCTAAGTGGGGTCGGCACAACATGTACTTACCTTCCATAACCTGCTATCGGCCGTCATATCAGCACTCACCCTTTTCATACGCATTTCCTCATTCACACAGTCTATCCATCTCTTTTTGGGTCGCCCACGCTTCTTTCGTCCATCCACATTCATATCGATAACCCGCCTTGTCACATGGCCTTCATCCCTCCTCATCACATGTCCATACCAAGACAACCTCGCGCTCCTAATCTTCTCTATCACTGGTGCCACTTTCAGGCTTCCCCTAATATACTCATTTCTTATCTTATCTAACCTTGTGACCCCACACATCCATCTTAGCACATCGAGACTGTGTGTGTGTACCATAAAATTTTTATGGTACACACATAAGTTTTTCCTAACAAGAGTTAATACAATTCACCAATCCCTATCTTGTCCGTGTATATCCTAAAAGATGACTAAGGGTTACAACCTTAGAATAATAACGTATAGAAGGTAAGTTCGCGCACAAAAAGTGAAGCATTTCAATTGGAGCCTAATGGAGCTTACGCCGGAACCGTTTCGTAATGTACGAGGTGACTATTCTGCAAGTACGTACGCTACTCTTAAAAAATAAATAGGTAATTATGACGGTTTGTGCATTTAAATGGTGTCATAACATATTTGAAAAACTTAAAAACGTTTTTAACATTACTTTTAAAAGTATTTCGACGATTTATGCTCATAAAAACAAAATTTGATTTCATAATTTGTGTAGTGGTGTGCGTGTATACGTGTAATCATCTGCGCGCATGTAGTATTTTTAGATTCATGTTTCGAACGTTTGAAGTACGGACACTATCCTTCTATACGTTGTTATTCTAAGGTTACAATTCACATAACATATGTGCAAGAGAAGAGAAACTCGAAATTAAACCCTATATCAACACGTCTGACCAGCATGGTGTAGTAGATCAAATTCCCTCCCATTGCGGAGGAGGCCTGAGCCTAACAGTGGGATGTATGTGGGCTGTGATCATGATGATGTGATGCTATCGTTTTCAAAGATCTATGCAGGAGTTATTACGGCATGGTGAGAAAGTAATAATCCAATTCACCATCTTCTCCGCCCCGTGGATGTCGTAAAATTGAGTAAAGGATATAATAATCATAAAGTATCTATGTAAGAGAGGGAAAACTCAAAACAAAACCCTATAACATCCCGTCTAACTAACGTGGTATAGTAGGTCAATTTGCCTCCTTTTGTTGAGGAGGTTCAAGCCCAGAAATGGGACGTGTATGAGCTGAGGCTGAGGCTGCTACAGGATATATATACGTGTGGTAAAGTATCAGCAATACAATAACTAATTTCTATAGCGGGATCTATATACACTCATTTGCAAAAAAAACGGGCACCTAAGCAATGAACCATTTCAAATGTTAATATTTCTTTGTTTGATAATTATAGGTAGTTTTATCCACACAATTTGCTAAATTAATAAGAAAATAATCGTTTTCATCAGTATTTCATAAAATTTAGATACAATTTATGGGAAATAATGCTAAACCTCGCTAGTAGTGTATATTCGCTAGTAGTGCATATGCTCATGAAGTAAAAATAAAAAAGTTTTTTTGTTTGTTTTTCTTTAATAAAGTAAAAGCAGATAAATGTTTAGTATCGAGTGTGACCCCCTCTAGCTAAAATCACAGCTTGAATTCGTCTGGGCATGCTAGCGAGTATATCCCGGATACTTGCTTGCGGAATACGTTCCCACTCCGCAGTAATCACATTCTTCAGCTCTCTGATGGTCTGCGGAGCCGGGTGTACTGATCTCACACGCCGTTTCAGAACGTCCCAGACATGCTCTATGGGATTGAGGTCGGGACTTCGAGCTGGCCAATCCAAACGACGAATGCCAACCTCTTGCACATACGCATTAACATCGCGGGATCGGTGGGCGCGAGCATTGTCGTCCATAAAAATCGAGTCTTCACCTAGAGCGGCCAATGCGGGTTGTGCATGAGAAATTAGAACTTCCGTTATGTATCGATGCCCAGTCAGTGAGCCGTTTTCAATGAAGACTAACTCTGTACGATCCATTGAATTTATTCCTGCCCAAAACATAACAGAGCCCCCACCATAAGGTGTGATTTCTTCGAAACATGCCTCTGCAAAGCGTTCTCCTTGTCTTCTTAGCACTCGCCGACGTCGATCTTCACCGAACAGAGATATCCTGGCTTCATCAGAGAACAAAACCCTATTCCAATCGTCTTGAGTCCATGATTCACAATTTCTAGCGAACCTAAGCCTGTGAACTCTGTGCTCACGGAGTAATTTGGGGCCGCGGGCCGGGCGGTGACTGCGTATATTGGCAGCGAGAAGCCTCCTCCTGACCGTCCATAGACTAATATGCACATTTCTTACTTCTTGGAGGTTGTTCTTAAGATCCACATACGAAGATTTGCGATTTCTCAATGCGCGACTCACAAGAAAACGATCATCCCGTGGTTGGGTACATGGTTTTCTTCCAGAACCAGGCCTTCTCTCGACGGAACCAGTCTCCTGATATCGCTGCCAGGTCCTTTGGACTGTCGAGCGACTAACATTTAGCCTCCTAACCACGAAACATTGGCTGCAACCCTCTTCAAGCAGCGCGATAATTTTGGTAGCTTTTACCACTTTATCTACCATTTTTGATACAGCCAAACAGCATTAAATAAAGCTTTGACAGTCAAGGATATGAAATTAATCGATAAAAATTGAATAAAAGTTATGAAAGTCGATGTTAACTTCTGGAACTTCGCGCCAAAAATGTAGGATAAAAAGGGGTTTTCTGTAAAAATGAACATCAAATGAAAAATTGAATTTAGAACGTACTTTTTTAAATACCACAGCATTTTTAAAACCGGCCAGTAACGTGTACAAACGATTGAAACCTTTTTGGTATTGTATCTTTTTAAATATGAATGAAAATCAAAACCGCCCGTTTTTTTTGCAAATGAGTTTATAAATACGTAAAGCAAAAACTTTATACCCTTTTTTAAGAAAATTGGCACAGTTGAAGTATATAATGAGGAGAAGTGCATAAAATTGAAATTTCATTTAATAACGGATTAGAAATACATTAAATTCGTTAAAAAAGGCATTATGCACACTAAAACGCAATCGCTACACACACACACACACACACACATACACGTTTGTGTGAGTGTGTTGCGTAGCAACGTTTATACACTTTTGTTTACGGTTAAAATCTTTGGTCGAACTGAATGTCAATCAATCACAATTATGATGACAATGTCTAATAGAGATTTGTGCTTATATATTAGTTATTAGTGAAATATGTAACAGAAAAATTTATTAAAATGAATTTTGCCCGAATTTCGACCACACGGCGACCACTAGTAATTATAAATGTCAGCAATAATGATGACTTGTTGGACGTCAGACATTTAAGTCCGCCCGTGACCATAAACGCTGTAAAGTGATTGAAACGTCGAAACAGATACAAGAGTATCTGTTATTCCAGTATCGTATCTTCATCATCATCATCTCAGCTCATTTATGCCCCATTGTTGGGCTCAAGGCCTCTCAACAAAAGTAGAGAAATTGATCTACTATACCTGCTGCTCATACGGATTGATACAGGGTTTGATTTAGCGTTTTTTTTTCTTGCATAGACGTCATATGCATACCTCTTCAGTCATCGTTTATGACACCCACGGGGAAGATGGGTGGTGAATTGTATTTTCCCCCATCAGCACACGGAGATCTTCAACATATCACTTCAGCTTCTGCTCACGACTTTGTCCGCTCGGTATAGGTACTTTTGGCCCACGCTAACTTTAACCTTTTTTTTTCTTTTTTTTGTTATATTTTTTTTTTATTTTTTTTATGGGTGGGTTATGGTAAGCGCACACGTGGTCTATTCCGTCCGGGGCGACGAAAGGACGGCGCACGGGCCCATAACCCACCCTTACCCATGTCGCCTTCGTCGTTGGGCCAACGCCGGAGCAGGGTGACTTGTCGTCACTGGTCGGCCCGAACGCTAACTTTAACCTAAGACTTTGTTTACAAAGAGGGTGAAAATATTTTTTAATATTACGATCCTGTCATACATGATTTTTGCGAAAATTTAGCCGTTTACGTAGCGGAAACTATCAAAATGAAAAAAGAAAACGATTCGGCAACATTCTTCAATGGTGCTTCGCTTCTGTTCGTCTTAGCGCGATGATATACTGCCTATAGCCTTCCTTGATAAATGGGCTATCTAACACTGAAAGAATTTTTCAAATTGGACCAGTAGTTTGTGAGAGTAGCGCATTCAAACAAACTCTTCAGCTTTATATATTACTAGCAACCCGCCCTCGCTTCGCTTCGGTTTCAGTCGCCTTACCCGCGGCGTAGTTGCCGTTCCCGTGGGAATACCAGGATAAAATATAGCCTATGTTACTCCCTGATATTATAGCTTTCCATTGGTGAAGGAATTTTTGAAAACTTTTGAATAATATTAGTAAGGATTATAGATATTTTAATCTCGTATGTAATTAATACTTTAGGGATACTTAAATATAATGACAAGAATAAAACTATAGATCATCTAAAAACTACAAAAATAATTATTCTATGATTATAGAAAGTAATTTTATAGATGTCATCATCATGTTGGATAACGTACATCCCACTGTTGGGCTCAAGCCTCCCTTGCAATAGGAAAGAAATTGACCTAAAATACCACGCCGGTTGGACGGGATAGGATTCTATTTCGAGTTTTACTTCTTTTCGCACATTATAAGCAGATAACATCTCTTAGTCGTATTTTACGATATTTACTGGCGAGATGTGAAAGAGGGTGGTGAATTATATTCTCAATTCGTGACTAAACGGAAATATATGGATGTATTAGTATTTTATCGATCGTAACAAGTTATGTAAGTTTAGATAAATTACAATAAATGTTCGTCTGCCTATAATAATTACGAAAGAATTCCAACACTTGGTAGCTTATATTATTAATGTAATTAGAAACTGACAATCATTTCTTTTGTTCCTTTTCCAAGAAGTATTTCTTGCGTTAAAATTCTTGATAATAATCTGTTACAATTTGTGTAGCGAGGCGAAATTGATGTCTTACAAATTACTAACAGTGAAATATATTTGCGAAACATATTTTTTTTTTGTTAGTTATTTGTGAAAATTCCGTTTGGTGACAAAGGAAGTATACAATTCATAACCCCTACTTTGCCCGTGGGTATAGTAAAAGACGACTAAGAAACATCTTGTGCATATCGCAACAACCCAAGAGAAGAACACACGAAATAAACCACACCGACTGACTAGCGTAGTATAACAGGTAAATTTCCCTCCCATTGGGGAGGTTTAAGCCCAGCAGTGGAACGTATATGAGCTGATGATGATGATAAAAAAAAATACTGATGAATTTGGAATGCTTCAAGCTACCATATCCTTTATCACAAGTGTTATAATCCTTTATTATTTTATACTTCCTACTAATATTATAAACGCGAAAGTTTATGTATGAGGGTGTGAAGATGTTTCTTGCTCTTTCACGTAAATATTACTGAATGGATTTTGATGAAACTTTACCATAATATAGCTTACAAATCAGAATAATACATACGCTATAATTTATCTCGATATTCCTACGGGAAGGGGAACCATGCGGGTTAAACCGTAGGGCGCTGCTAGTTTACCATAATTAAAATCAAACCATTGTGTGGTAGCGCCTACGAATACTACTAACCCCTACACTATTCGTGAATGTTGTAAAAGATAACAAGAACTTTACATCGAGTCCAAACAACACTTCCAAGGACAATTGAAGTCAAGAAGGCGGCCGGTCATAAAACTATTACCAATAACTTTTGCGTCATGTATAATGGAGGAGGATACTTACTGCATCGACGAATGAGAATGATGATGACTATAATTTTAATCGATATCTTAAATACAGAATACACTAATTTTAATAAGTAAAATTGAAAATTTTGAATAACTCCCGTCACAAATTAAAATAATACATAAAGAACTAACACTTTCTTCAACAGGCATTATTAATTAACTAGCAACCCGCCCTCGCTTCGCTTCGGTTATAGGTTATAGTTGTTTTACCCGCGTAGTTCCCGTTCCCGTGGGAATACCGGGATAAATTATAGCCTAGTTTACGCCCTGATATTATAGCTTTCCATTGGTGAAAGAATTTTTGAAATTGGTCCAGCCGTTTTAAAGATTACCCGGCACAAACAGACAGACAGACAGATAGACAAAAATTTTTTAATTGCTATTTTAGGCATAGGTGTCGTGCAAATAACCGTGTGAGCATGAAAAAAGCCTATTATTTTGATATTACAAACAGACACTCCAATTTTATTTATTGGTATAGATTGTCATTTAACGACTGTACTGGCATTCGTGAAGCATCTAATCGAGTAATCATACACCATTATATTTGGAAAAGAGCTGCTACTCTTACACAGCTGGACCGATATTAACCAAACAAGCTAAGAACCACCGACAAGAAACTGAATTTAAAATAAAAAACCGCATAAAAATTCGTCTATCCGTTTGAGAGCTACGATGCCACTGACAGACACACACAGACAGACAGACATCGACGTTAAACTAATAATACCCCTCTTTTTCCGCCGGGGGTTAATTATAAAAATGTTTAAATAAAATAACCACAGTCCGGCGTAATAATATTAAAAATTTATATCCGAATATGTCTAAATCTAACTGTATAATATACACATATAAAAAGCTTTTAAATATATATATATCACCCTCTTCCGACGTACTCGTAAAATCTGAGTACGGATTGTTGCGCATAAACTACGGTCCACTGAAATATGTACGCTCTATTCCCAGTACTAGAATATCTTACAACAAACTCAGAAATATCTCTGAGCATTCCTTTATTTTCCCAAAGCCTATCGATTTGATCCCGAAGAAATTCACTTCGTTATTTCTTGTGGTATTGCAGTTTTTATTTGATAGTGGATAATATAGTACGTTTTTCTTTAGCCCTCTAATAGGCCCGGGCCATCTTAAAATGAGAGGAAATTGGCCTTATATCCCTCACTGGCCAGCTGGGTAGATGTAGGATTCTGTTTCATCATCTCAGCTTATATATATTCCATTGCAGAACTTGAGCCTCCTTCACAATACGGGGTAAATTGATCTACTATATCACATTAGACAAACTAATAATAATAATTATTCTTTAGTGACATTAGATTTCATACAAATAATGCAAGTTCCCTGGTTCCTACGCTAGTTACATACTGTGTTATAGAAACCAGTGTCCTCCCCTTTTATGACGACATTTATCATTGAAACTACTACATTGATGGTGGTATAGGGTTTTATTTCGAAATTTTTTGCTCTTGCATAAATATTAATTGCATATTTTCCCTTAGTCGTCTTTTATCCAATGGTAAGATAGGAGGTCATGAATCGTTTTCTTATCCGTCACCACTAGACAGAACTAGTCTTCGTCGTCAGAACTAGACCCTCCTTTCTCTAAGTAATCACATAATCATGTAAACATAATTCATATTTTACGGTGATAGAAATTTTACCAATTTGAACATTCACATGGCTCCCAAAGAAGACGACTGAGATATTGTGACGTTCACTGAGAGAGAATGAAATCTCAAAATAAATCTCCTCTCTCGGTATAATGTAAGTCAACTGGCTTCCCATCGTGAAAGAGGGGCCTAGCAGTATACATGAGTTTTAGAATGCAAGTATACAAGTTAAACAAGAAAATTTACCATTGACACAATATTTGCTGCAAAATTACAATACTAATATAAGCTACAAACACGATACAATCAAAACAGCTTTGAATAATAATCACGATCATCACAAGAACCTATTGGCCTCCGAGGAGATTCGAATTATGCGACAAATGTGCCAACTGCCAGAGCGTTTTACGACCGAAATGACGCGCTGAATCGGATTTGGATCACGTCCTCCAGCGAAGACAGTTTGACGTGTTGTCGTCGACTTGCATAAATTTGCAAGATTAAACGGGTTTCTATAGCACCGGTACTCACACTCAGTGCGGTCTCTCTATTTACATAAATGTATCCCCTTTCTGGCAACCGAACGGATGCTATAGCCACTGTAATATTATTAGAAAATGGACAGCTTAATTCCCAATCGCAAATTATATCATCATGAGAAAAATGAATATGTAGAGTCTGGAGTATTGCTAAGGTATATCGTGTATAGTTTGTTTAGTTTGTTACGTTTTCACGCTCAAAGCACTGAACTGATTTCAAAAATTCTTACACCAATGGAAAGCTATAATAACAGGGAGTAATATAGGCTTTATTTTATCCCGGTATGCCCACGGGAACTACGCGGATAAGGCGACTGAAACCGAAGTGAAGTGAGGGCGGGTTGCTAGTATATCATAAATTTTTAAATCTCCTAGTGTGTGATAAAATAAAACCAAATACTACTAATATAAGCAAACCATTGCTAAAAATTACTAAATAAAAACCCCAGCCAGTACGCCTGGCTAGCATGTGATAATAGGTCACTTTAACAATCGTTGTCGTCATCTTGGCTCATATATGTCTCACTGCTTGACTCGAGCCTCCTCCATCTGAGAAATATTGACCAACTATACCACGCGTCAGATGGGTTGGCACTGGGTTTTATTTTGACTTTTTCTTCTCTTGCGTAAAAACGTTATATGCACATTGCATCTCTTCTATCGTCTTTTATGAATCCACCACATAAAAAAATCGTTTTTACCGTTAGTGATTCATAAAACATATTTTTCACTTCAAACTCACTGGAACTAGAACACAAAAATGGAAAGAATTTAGTACTGACTAAATACTGGCGAACTTCGTACATTTATTCTCATGATTTATTCTAAATTTTCGAAAATCTTGTTTTATTAGTTATCCGCCTCCCTTGGGCAAGAAAGGGGGTGATGAATTGTATTCTTACTCCATCACCACACGGAGATAAAAAAAAGAAATATCTATTATGTTATGATCAATTATAAGCATGTTATTTTATATAACTTTTGTAATAATAATTTTCATATGTTGGATTCAGAATTAGAAATGGTTGTATAATATCTTTTTTTAAATGAAACCTAATTACGTTTTCAGTTAAACGTATCTAATTTTTTAAATCATAACGTAATTTTTTCATTGTCAATTTGTGACAGACGAGCAAACAGGTCATGTGATGATAAGTGGTGGTCACGGCCTACCCTGGAAGAAAAGGTCTTAAGAAGAAGAATCTCATGATAGCATTTGGGAAACATCGCAGAAGCCAGTTCATTCCAGAGCCTACACGTATATGGCAGAAGTGTACGCTGAAAACGTACAATCGAGGACAAAATTGTTTCCATGTCATTTGAATGATTCATACTGCAGTGTCGAATGGTCCGATGATAGAATATGGAATGGTCCGAGATAGAGACACTAGCACCACGCCATATAGTCTCTCGTAGCACTCCCCATTAAAGAATCGCTGGAGACCGGCAGTCTTTTCACTGCTCTAATGACTTTAATCCATCCTTAAGATTGATGTCGTCGATAATTGAAATACACGTCTTTGTAGGGAGTCAAGTGAGTCGAGCTGATATTTGAGCACACCCGCCTAGACAAATCTCGTTGTCTCAGCGTGACTGCTTGGCTCTGTTCAGGAGGTCCAGCTTTTTGCTCGCCAATTCGGTTTTATTTTTTAAACGAGTCTCAAACTAAATAATGTTAGATATTTTACTTTAAGCTGTTGGTCTCCCGATAAATAAATAAATATTTTGAACCCGAGGATACCAATACTCTGTGAGATTTGAAGAGTCATTCCTTGCATCTGAGGCGCTATGACTAATGGATCCTTCTTCAAAAATACAAACAAACAAAAGTTCCTTTCATCCCATTTCGATGTCCGCCTCAAATAGCGCTTGACATCGGATACAAGTACACAAAGATAGAGATTTATAAGAGTTGAAGAAAATCGGTATAGACCTATGAGAATGGGGATCAACTTCAGGACAACTGTAGGAATACCATTCCGTCCGCATCGACTTACGGACCTCAGACTTAATGATCTCGATGTCACTAATTACTGTTCGATGTAAAGCAGCTCCCAGTGGGATAGCTTTCTAATCGTTCATTAATTCCGGCCACACATTTTGCCATGACTCTGGGGCCATCTTCCTACAATACCTAGGAGCTGCATCCAATTTTCATTTTTCTTTTTGGTATTTGGGTTCCGACAACTCCTGGCATAATTTCCAGTTTGATTTGAGCACTCTCCTTTTGTTAAACCAAGGACAACTGCGGCCGCTAATAGTTATGTTAAAATTGGGTTGGAAACCAAAGGAAAAAAAATATAATTGAAATTACTGTTGAAAAACCGTTGTCAGATAAACTAATGTATGTCATTTGTATAAATTGATTTTCGAGTGGTTTGTACTTCAAGTGACACTTTATACCAAATTTGCCGAATTCGTTAAAAATTGACTACATCGTTATATACGTTATATCATAATGTTCCACTGCCCGTTACTGCTCTACAAAGAAAAACAAAGAAAAAAGCATTGAAAATATATGTATCGGTCTAGTACTTTCATAAATTAGCATGCTACAAGAAATGTTTCATTTCCAAAAAGTAATATAAATAGTGTAATTTAAGTTCTTTTCGATTTTAATGTAATGCTTCTCAATAAAAGTCTACATCCCGAATTATATTTCTGTGTTCAACCCAAAAGCCATGTAATAGCGCCATATAAAGTTATGTCTCCAATTTTGAGGAGACGTCGTGACATCGTATGAATATTAGTACGACAGTTTGCCTCGGCGTTTGCCTATAAAATGATAAAATAATAAATATAGGTGCCAACGACAAAATTGACATATCGACAGTATGTTGACAATAATTTTATATAGGATATGTCATTGTGATAGTGAATATCAGTTTAGACATAAAACTTGTCACCTTGCAATATTATCATATTCTTCAGCAGATTTGCCTGACTTATTGGACGTTCTCACGGGAATATAGAAAGAACTATTTGACTATATGTGTGTCAAATACGGTTAAAATTTGAATTCGATATTCTGAACACTTATGATTATTTCATGATTCAATCAGTTCAAGCTGAAAATCTTTAAATTAAATCTGAAATTACAAGAGTTTTAAGTTGAATATGTATTATCAAATGCAAATAATTACATAATAATTTAAAATGACAATCTGATTTTGAATAGTGATAAAGAGTGAACGCGACTGAAATATTGCATCCGTCAACGTCATGTAAAGTCAATAAGGTTAGTAAAAAAAATACTGAGCAAATTGTATTTCATGTTTACATTCGAAGGTTCAGAGTTTTACTTAGGTTAGCATCCGTGAAATCTTTAAAAAGAAATTTACTGCATAAAGACAAACAAAGCCAAAATAAAATACCAAAATGAAACATTAATTATCAAGTCTATAATTGTTTTCGACTTTAAATTTTCTTTTAGATCTCACATTAATTTAAAAATATTACTTATGTTGTTAGAACGCAGCAAATAATTTTTATTCTACAAAAACTTATGGTAGCAATATGAATTTCACACATTAATCACAACTTATCCTATTTCGCACAAATCACATAATTAAATAGGAATATTTACGGAGCTCGTCGCCTTTGTATTCAGGCGGTCCGCCTGTGACCATGAACGCTGTTAAGTATTCGTAACGTCGGGCAATCAAAAATCAAATACAAACGCGATAAAATCCGTAAAATAGTTTTATTCGCACAATTAAAATCTGTTCATAAATATTTCTTTTCTAAAAACATAATAAACAAGTTTTCTGTGTAAGTGATCTATGATTTCATAGTGCTAATAAAACCTTATCTTACTTTTAAAAATATTAAGTGAAGAAAGGAGTCTATTAAAATTGCTCCTGAACTCTAAATAAACCACTCATATAAATTGCAAATACAAATAAGGTATTTAGGTGTAAGTGAGTAAACAAGCTTAGGGGCATTTAAGTTAAATACAAGGTAAATTGTTCAGTGAAACAAGTGTTACCTATCAAAAATTTTAAATTTCAATTAAATTGAAATGTATCTATATAGGTGCGCAGTCCAGTAGAAAGTCGTAACTTTTCTATTAATTCTCGTTGAGAAATTCTGCAAGTAATTCGCTTGATTTTCCCTTACAAGTTGCAGAGCATTTTTCCTTTCCATTCTGTACACAACAAAGGAAACGGGGTGTTTTGTAAGCGACAGCGGGCTTACGGCACGGTTGGTTTCAATCCACGTTGACGCTTCTTACGTGACGCTTATGTCAATATTATTTAAAAATGTATGCAGTAACCCACCCATGAATGAAGGTATGTTTGTGACTACTAATATTATAATGATGAGGGTGGCTGCTAACAACTTGTGTGTTTTCTGATATACGGGAGGATATTTTGTTTTTCCTTACTACCTACAGTTGCTTGTATCATAAGTTGATGTTATTAGCGTGGTAATGGGTAATTAACAAAGGTTGTGCATTGTAATCATATATTAGAACTCCGCGTTGGTTTTAATGTTGTTAATATATTTATTTTATATATATTATTAAAATCTAGTCTCTCTTTATTAAACTAGCATATGTATGCGATTGACTATTTAAAAGCTTTTATTTAACTTGCCCTGTTAGTATGAGATAAATCTTGCGAGTTAATTTAGAACCACTTCCTATCATTAGATTAGGTTGAAATTTGGTTTACTTAAGTAACTTCGGTGACAATGCAATAATATGGTACCATGAAGCTGGTCTCAAGGTGATGTCGAAAGGTGGCCATAGGAACTCCTAAAATAAACGAGATAAACCCGTCGATTTTGAAATAGTTTGCATAGTCTTGACAAGCGGCATTTAAATAAAGGCATTTTTTTTTAATTTGATAATATTTTTTTAAAGGCTTGGATTTAATTTCCACCTCCGTGGACATACTATATATTCACCTATTAATTTACAGAAATTCTAAATTAGAGTCTACCCTTTTATATTTACCTTCTTTTAATTATTAGACCATAGTTTGTTAGATATATGAAATGCTCTGTATGGTGATGGAGTGAGAATACCATTCACCATCCCCTCTCTTGCCCGTGGGTGTCGTAAAATATGACTAAGGGATATAATATGCGTATAACATCTATGTAAGACAGGAAAAGGAGGCCCGAGTCCAATAGTGGGACGTATATGGGTTGAAATGATGATAATGATAAAATTGTGTAACCTATTTTTTTAATTTAATATAGATGGGCCCCATTAATCCTTAATTATATTATTAAATTCTTATTATAGGTATAAAACAAAGGGATAGAGTGAAATTACAAGAAATTAAAAATAAAACAAAATTAAAAAATGCACACACAGTCTACAGACAGCTCAAATGGCGTTGGACGGGACATATGCTAAGAGAAATTAAAGAGAAATGGACTAAGTTAGTAACAGAATGGTATCCGAGAGATAGCAAAAGAAATAGAGGTAGACAAATCAAGAGCTAGGAAGATGATCTAAAAAAAAATTACTGGTCTAATGTGGACCCGTTTAGCAAGAGACAAGAATACGTGGAAATCTTTAGAGGAGGCCTTTGTCGACAGACAAGTTGTTTCACACCAACATTCAGTTGCCGATCATTCAAAAGCAAGTTAGAATTGATTAATTAAATTAATTTTTAATAAGTAGGCATGTATTAATTGTAAGGAAAGAAACAGAAATAAAGGCTATTTTATTTTATTCTTATTATATTTAAATACCGTGTGCTTCTGTAAACGTTTTCCTCAAAAACAATAAAAATTATATAATTTCATCAAAAATGTTTTTATGTAAAATGTTGCTAAATTGAGACCATATAAATGGCACTATCCTGAAGTTATCGAATCTCATTTAGAGTCAAATTTCTAACTCTACAAGCCCTAACCCTGTAAGGCATTAACTTCACATTTTTTTGAATAATAAAGTTTATGTAAACAGCAAAACTTTTTCTTATCTTGCCCAAGATTTAAATTACCGGGATCTCACTGATCTCACGATCTCAATAGTATACGCATGCTATTGGCAATCTAGAATGATTGAAAATGATTGTAAAATAATTTACCTATTTTTTTTATATAATCATCATCATCATCATTTGCCTGCCCTCATCCCACGCTAAGTGGGGTCGGCACAACATGTACTTAAGTTCATGTTGTCTAAAGTTTCGGCTTTATGTTTTATGACCGGCCGCCTG
Source organism: Lymantria dispar (assembly GCA_032191425.1). Classification (NCBI taxonomy): domain Eukaryota; kingdom Metazoa; phylum Arthropoda; class Insecta; order Lepidoptera; family Erebidae; genus Lymantria; species Lymantria dispar. The sequence goes on from CM063442.1 coordinate 23,816,855, forward strand.
CCTGACGTCAACCCTCCTCAGGAATTTTCGTTGATAGGAAAGGGATGGGGATATGGCGGATGTATATGGTGGAAACTGGGTTAGGGAACACTACTGCCATTAGGTATAGGATAGGAAAATGACAGGAGCAGCTGGAGCAGTCCGGGATCGCGTGCCCGTAGCGACACTAATCAGTTAACGGACAATCAACTGGTAGTGGCACCCTCTGAACACTCTCTGAATTTTTTTATATAATATATAATTAATAAAGAATTATTTTGTACCTTAAATAATATGTATCAATTTTTTTTTACTACAAATATTTTATTAAATTCTTATTTAAAATATTATTTAAATGCCCGTATTAAATAAATTCACTTGTAATATTTCGTTGTCTAACTCAAAATGGCTATTAGTCCTGTTTATTTTGGTATACAGTACTAAAATGCACATTATTAATGAAAGCACTCATGACCTGACAGTTAGGGCATGTGCCACATGAATATATAAATCAAGCCTGTGATTATTAGCATTACCTTGCTTTATAAATCAGGCATGAGCACGGCTGCACGACACCATATGTATGTACTTATATTACAAGACCTAATTAATAATACGATTCATTTATTGATCATAGTTAGTGACTGCTCAGATGGCATAGAGTAAGATACCGACCTACAGTGCCAGTGTCGTCTGTTCGAATTCCACGCAGGACAAGATTTTGTGCCCTAGCCGAGGCCGTGAGTGACTGGACCGGGGAGTTTAGTCCGTCATCCGCAGAGAGGCTAACCGCGCGACGGCGACTGACGTCCCGGGAAAGGGACGTCGAGAGGAGAGTGTACCCCTCCAGAATATTCGTCGGGTCGACCACTGAAGTCAATGAACTCGGCTCCAGTGGTCGACCCAACGACGAAGGCGACGTGCTATGGGTGGGGGGCCGCGCGCCGCCCCTGTATAGCCGGGCAGCGTGTATACGCTGACCGTAGCCCACCCCCAAAAAAAAGGACAACATGTTATGCGATCATCAAATTGTTGTTCTGAGTCTAGATGTAATTTGTGTTCATCCTTACTAATATTATAAATGTGAAAGTAAGGATGTTTGTTTGTTTGTTACGCTTTCATGCTTAAACCACCGAACCGATTTCAAAATTCTTTCACTAATGGAAAGCTATAATATCAGGGAGTAACATAGGCTATATTTTATCTCGATATTCCCACAGAAACGAGAACTACGCCACGGGAAAGGCGACTGAAACCGAAGCGAAGCATGGGCGGGTTGCTAGTGTCATATAAATATGCATATTAATGATTAGAAAACCGAGATAATAATTATTTTTAAAAACAATATTTAGTCGTATTTATAGTGTAGTTATTATCGTTCATAATATTACGGTTAATACATGAATACACTGGATGTATAATTGTATACTTATAATAAATTTAACATATATTCAAGTATGCATAGTCTCAAGAAAAAAATAATATTTGTATTTTAGTTTCTATTTAATACTATCCTAAAAGAAAATAGTGAGACTTAAAACTTCTTCATATATTTTCTTGCTAGAGAACTCTTATTATCGTAAAGAGTAGGCTGTGTAAACAGCATATTTTATGAATTGTTATTGTAATTTATAAAAATCTGCAGCGCCTAATGGAGAACAATGTGACTTCCTATTTTGCTGTATCCTTCTTAGTTTATTTCATATTTTTGGTATTAAAAAAAAAATAAAGACCTGCACATATTATAACGGTTTAAAATAGGACTTATCATTACCTGTTGCTTTATCGTAGCCACATACGCCCTACTGCTGGGCTTGGGCCTCCTCCAAAATGGGAGGAAATTTGATCTACTATACCATGTTGGTCGGACATCTTGGTATAGGGTTTCATTTAGAGTTTTCCTTCTCTTGCACAGATGTTATGTGCATATTATATCCCATAGTCGTCTTATACGAAATTCACGGGCAAGATAGGGAGTGGTGAATTGTATTCTTACTTCGTCACCGCACAGAGAGCCCGTTACCCGTTGCTTACTTGTGTAAAACCGCCTGAAGGATTATCAGGAGCAATGATTGAGGAGTAATTCTAATGGTAAACTAATCAAACCAACAACAACGGTCCTCAATTTGCTTCTCAGACATGGCCATTACGGCATCTGTTTCACACTTATTTTTGGGGCCTATATGCAATAGAGGATGCAGGCAGATTAATTAACGCAATGGAGAGAAGATTTTAGATCAAAAAAATAGTGTCATAGATTTTTATAATATTCTTTTATGCATTAAGAAATGACTCAGTGTTTACTTTAGAACACATAAATCGTACTTATCTACGTGTGTTATGCTAAACAGGACCTCTTCACGCAGACTCATACAGCCTAAGTAAATTATTATTTAAATTAAGTCATATCATAACCACGGCTATGTGTACTCGCCCTTACGACGCTGCGGAGCATTTGACGTAATAGTCTGAATTTCTCTCACGTAACGCGCGACCGTTCCAGACAGCCAGATATCTGTCTGCGCTATGAATTTATTTTACAGTTAACTACACCATTATGTCAGTTACTTGTTTGCAAAGAGATTCGGTATAGTAATTAGTAGGATGGAGACTTTTGCAGAGAAAGCTTTTATGTCACAGACTTTATTTTTATATCTATAATCTAATTATTTTTGGCATTTATGCGAATATTACACATTATATATAAAACTGTCTTTATTTGATTTTTGATTATCTGACATTTCCAATATTTTTCAGTGTTCATAAAAATAATTTGCATTGCATTAAATAGTAATAGATAGGTAGAAAATGAAAATAATTTTATTTATGTTCTGTAATCTCGTTTTGACAAATGATCGTCGAAATAAGGCAATTTGTTCTATATATTTACGAGTATTTAAGTTTACTAGTTGCTGAGTAACTCAAAAGTATATTTTGTGAACAGAAAATAAGTATATAGAGAGAAGAACACATGAATAACTTTATCAAAGTTAGCAATTTCTTTGAAGTAAGCTCTATATACTATAACTAGAACAGGTCGATAACCCGCTAAGAGAACCGTCAAAGTTACATTTATCTAGTGCTTGTTCACCTCAAAAGATCGTACGACCATACCTTGCACCTTTTGCCGTCCTGCTCTATCTAACATTAGGTGCTAGAAAACGAATTAATCAGATCATAGCCCCTAATAAGAACAAAAAAACAACGTAGCATATACATTTTAAATCTATATACTGTTCACACTTTTTTTAGGGGTGGGCCATGGTCGTCGCACCCACCGCCCCGTTCCGTCTGGGACGACGGAGAGGCGGCGCGCGGCCCTCCGACTCCCCCGTGGCACATCGCCTTCGTCGTTGAGCCGACCACCGTGCAGAGTTCCTTGAATTCAGTAGTGGGCCTGACGGAATCACCCGGTCCAGTCACCCGCAGTCCAGTCACCCGCGGTCCAGTCACCTGCCGTCCAGTCACCCGCGGTCCAGTCACCCGCGGTCCAGTCACCCGCGGTTCAGTCACCCGCGGTCCAGTCACCCGCGATCCAGTCACCCGCGGTCCAGTCACCCGCGGTCCAGTCACCCGCGGTCCAGTCACCCGCGATCCAGTCACCCGCGATCCAGTCACCCGCGATCCAGTCACCCGCGGTCTCGGTTAGGGCGGCACCAGGCGCACGTATATTGACACTGGGATGTAATTGAAAATTTGTTTTAAAGATCAACCTCTTTTGACGTTTTATATATTTATTTGTTTAATTATCTTATTTGATGGGTGTGATATTAACGTTTAGACAAAAATTTTGTATCGTGTTTTGCTTTTTCTTTACAAGTATCATGATAAAACATGCTGTAACCATTTGATATTATTTGGGTATGTATGACATAAAATGATAAAAGTTATATTATAATAATTTTGGAACAAAGAACGATTATTATCAACAATTATAATTTTCATATGTTATAAGTTTTCCAGCAAACTGAGATTGCTGCATAAGGAACAAACTGAAAACTTTCTGTTTGCCTAATTAACTACATTTGATAGACCCTTTCTTGATTAGATCACGTATTGAAAGGATGGAAATGGAACTCTAAGTAAATAAAACTTTCTTCTTTTGTTGTTTGAATTCGATAAACGTTTTTGAAGACGCGAATATTCAAACTCTACGAAGCCTACGAAGCTTGCTTACCTTTATTTGTTACAGAATGTAATGATCATTTTAGTTACCTTGAAAAATTAAACCCTAGTCGGCTATTAATTATGGTGGTCTTTTATCTTTGATGCCTATGAGAAATAGAGATAGCACAAATTTATTTTTTATCATCGCTATGTGCCTAGGTCTTTCCCCTAAAGGAAAATTGGCTTCGCAATCATACAGCATTGTGTATATGCGGTTTTTTATAGAGTTTTCATTATTCCTCCTTAGGGATGCACATATCGATTTACTGATGGAATCTTGGAGTTTTACGTCTAAATGTTAGATTGGTAAACATTACGTATTCTCGAAATTGAAATGAAAATTTTCTCGAATTTGCTGGATTGTCTGAGAAAATTGTCAGCAAGAATTTCGCAGTACAATGCTATGCTCGACTAAAAATAGACATTGTGAATGTATTACAGAAGGTATTATATTCATCCATCTCAGCCCATATGCGCTTTGGCTCAGGCCTATTCCACTGTGGAAGGGATATTAACCTACCACGCTAGTGAAACGTGTTGGTATAGAGTTTAATTTCGAGTTTTCTTTGTGTTGCATAGATGTTGTATGCCTATTATATCCCTTAATCGTCATTTACTATACCCATGTGCAAGATGGGGGTGATGAATTGTAATCTTACTCCCTCACCACACGGAAAAGTATAACATTAGGTGGCACTAAATAGTGTGTAGCGAAAAGTGGGTGTGTTCACACCTTCGTTTCATCTTTCTTCTTACGAGGATAAAACATGAAAAAATAAAAATGGCACCATTGTAATAACACATTTGCATCTCACGCCTCATAAGAGACTGCAAATAGATGTGCATAAGCTTAAAAACTCATTGACGAAATGACAAGTGCAAAAAAAAATAGCGGTGACATAATGTATTTTTAATTTGTTATTACTCAGATACTTATTATCCCTTATAAGATGAAAAAAGCGAGCAGTTGATATCCATCTCTGTATCAAGAGAACGTAAGAGCAATTTATTTCGTTACGCGAGTTATCCAATATATTGCTGTTTTGTTCATTTCGCTGTGACGTAATTGGTCTGCCATTTGTACAACTTGACACCAATGGCTCCGTTTCGTCAGTAATTATTCATTTTCATTGAAATATATATCTAAAATTTGTTGATATATTTATAAGTTATTGTATGTTAACGAACATTGCTCGTGGACGTTATATAAACCGAGTAAGAACTTGGCAGAGTTCTTACTCGGACAACACTATATATTCTATTCTATAGCCGTGTGCTCAACAATTGCAATCCCAAGTATGGTTTATAAGGCAGATCATAAAATACAGCTTTTGCTTCCATCCATCCATCAGCCTACAGACGTCCATTGCTGGAAATAGGCCTCATCACGAGAATGGCACTCGGAACGATCATGCGCTACTTGCATTCAACGGTTCCCTGCGAATTTAAGAATCTCGTCAGTCCATCTAGTGGAGGGTCATCCTACGCTGCGACGTCCGATTCGTGGTCGCCACTCAAGAACCTTTCTCCCCCAACGGTCGCTGGTTTGACGAGCGATGTGGCCTGCCCATTGCCATTTCTACATGCTAATTTTGCGGGCTATGTCGGATATACCCATTCTTCTACGGATTTCCATATTCCGGATTTTAATCACGTAAAGATAAATCGAGCATAGCCCTCTCCATAGCACGTTGAGCGACTTTGAGGCCGACGGTTAGAGACCACGTTTCAGTGCCTAAGTCATCCCTGGTAACACACTAGGTTATAAAACTTTGTTGTTAGACACTTGTGCTTATTAGAGAACAAAAACCTTTAATTATTTTACCCCAATGACCAATTGCAGTACTGTCTCCCAATTCCTAACCGTTAAGGAGTTCTGTAGCTTCAGAATCAGATGTTGATTCAAGCATACCTCACAAGCAACAAGTTACCCCTACATATTACTAAATAGTTCCATCCACCAATTGCAGTACTGTCTCCCAACTCCTAACCGTTAAGGAGTTCTGTAGCTTCATTCAGCACAGCAGCATCAAATGTTGAGACCCTGAAGCATATACCTGAGTAAGACATGATTATTACGAAACAACAACACCATACGAGCAAACAATTTTCGATGGTTGCCCTCGATTTCTCCTGGATCCCATCATCAGATCCTGACCTGGTGAAAATCGGACCACCTCAGAAGTGAACTCTATCTAGAAAAAAAAATCCGTCTATAATTGACAGAAATATCGGTGAACATACATAAAAAAAATATTATACATACATATTATAATATCTAAAACGGCAAAAACACTCACGTGCTGAGATCGATCGCGGTGGTGGACAAGACTAACCTTGTGCAATTCACGGAACACCTAAATAAGATACATCATAAGATCAGTATTACCGTGGAGGAAGAGAGAGAAGGAATACTGCCATTACTTGATGTACGTGTTATCCGAGAGACAAATGGTAGTCTAAGCCACACTGTCCACCGGAAAACTACGCACACAGACCGATATCTTAATACCAGTTCTCACCATCATCCTGCACACTTGTCCTCAGTACCAAGATCACTAATCAACCGGGCTCTTCGAATATGTGATCCCCAATCCCGTTGATGCAGAGCTCGAGCACGTAAGGAAGGCACTAGTGGACAACGGGTACAATTGGCGGCAATGCTGCCGATGGGCCAAGCCAAGTGAACGTAAGCGGCCAACAGGTGTGGAACATTCTCCGTCCTACTTACCGTTCGTGAAAGTAATAACGGACAAAATCGGGCATCTCTTGCGAAGGAAATACGACATTAGAACGTTCTTCCGCCCACCGGGCCATACGGCAAATGCTTCGTTCACCGAAAGACAAAAACCACCTGGGCGTACTAGGCGTCTATCAAGTACCATGTGATTGTGGCAAGAGTTATGTGGGAGAAACTGGACGCAACATCGTCACCAGACTAACTGAACACATCAGGAGTATGAAGAGCATGGATACGACACAATCAGCAATAGCAGAGCATGCCAGTCTCGCGAATACAAGGCACTACATTCGGTTCGACAAAGCCTCCGTATTAGCCACAGAGAGACGTTACAGACCGCGGAAAATACGTGAGGCCATAGAGATAAACTGACATCGGACCTTCAACAGAGACGGTGGATGGAAGCTGTCGTCAGCATGGTTACCAGCTCTTAATACTGCCGTGAGTCGTAAGGTGATAGTGTGCGTGGAGAGTGACGTGACCAGCGTGGTATGTGATGGTGACGACACACGGAGTGACATACCAACAACGCCGCTTAACTCCGGGTGTGAAGTTTCGCTCGACGTTTCCGCCAAGGACTATCAAGAGGCGAACACCTCCCCCGCACCCCTCATGGCTGTGTCGAGGCGCGCTGCTCGATATGCATCGCGCAGTGCACGCCGGGGCCTCGCAGACGCCGCTGCGCACTCGCCCTGATGATGAGCATCGGACATGCTCGAAACCCGGGTCGACGTAATCGATCTCAGCACGTGAGTGTTTTTGCCGTTTTAGATATTATAATATGGATCAGTCTCACGATAATTTCAATACTAAAATTATACATACAGACGAATTGAGAACCTCCTCCTTTTTTTGAAGTCAGTTAAAATGTAATATTATTGAAACTGAAATACTACTAACTACAATAGTAAGGAAATGTACATTTAAATTTATAATATCAGGTTGACCGAGCTTCGCTCGGAGTATTTTTGTAGCATTTATTTAGATATATATTAATAAAAAATAAAAAAATAAATAATGAAATTTATATAAAAAATTACAAAAAGAGAATAATAATAACACCGAGATTCGATCCGACGCCGTTTGTCGCCGATGTCAAAAATAAAATGAAACCTGACGACTTCGCCACTGGGCTATCGTAACTTATGACGTTGATGGCAAAATTTTAATTCATATTCTTTTAAAATTAATGTCATTATATTGTCTGCCAAAAACACTGACAAAACAACATTTTCTATACATAAAACCTAGCTAGATCGATTTTTTGGGCCCGAATCCTCTAGTATGCCAAGTTTCAACAAAATCGTTGGAGCCGTTTCCGAGATCCTCAATATATATATATATATACAAGAATTGCTCGTTTAAAGATATAAGATTAATACTAGCTGATCCAACAGACGCTGTTCTATTCACATCTAATAAAAAATTAATTTTATTCTTCTTGAAACCGATCGTAGCGTCACCTACCGAGTCCAGTTATTAATTTAACCCCTTCTCGAATCTACCTGCGGACATATAAAAAATTCATTAAAATCACTCCAGCCGTTTAAAGAAGTTCATTGATGTACACACTCCCAAAAGAATTATGTACCTATATTAAGATATATTTCTGAAATATTTATCACGGCAATTGTATCTTCTTCCTTGTCTAATAAACCATCTTATTTCAAACCTTAGAACTTTGATTCCCTATGAACAAATAAAGTCTTAATGCGGCTTGATCCGATATCTCCGAACATTTACGTCAAATCTGACACAGTTAACGTAAATGTTCATAGATATCTCACCGAGCCGCGTTAAGGGTACATTTAAGCTCGTAGTGAATACGGGCCCTGTTTTACTTATTTTATCTGAAGAATGACTTTATTTCTTATGTAACCTGCGTTTAAAGACTGTGTTAGAGTGTTTTATGAATAATAAAGAAAGCAAAAGCGTATTCTATGCGCTGCTCTTTGAAGTCTTATTGACATACAACCTCATTAAATGACTCTATCTAAATGTAGGATTAGCAAACATTTATTTTTTGCGGTAGATACTTTGAACATATATTTCGAATGTAGCTGAAGTATGTAAGCAATTTAAATGATAGTACTTTGTTGGCATGGAATAGATAAAGCACATTTATTTTCCATCAATCCATGGACGCCCGCTGTCGCCCGCTTCAACATGTCGTCAGTTCACCTGTAGGTAGGTAGGAGATCGTAGTATGCTGCGTCATTAGATTCGTGGTTGTCACTTAAGAAGTTTTCATCTCCAACGG
>CM063442.1:23829500-23842000 GCA_032191425.1 Lymantria dispar
CCTAACCTAACCTAACCTAACCTAACCTAACCTAACCTAACCTAACCTAACCTAACCTAACCTAACCTAACCTAACCTAACCTAACCTAACCTAACCTAACCTAACCTAACCTAACCTAACCTAACCTAACCTAACCTAACCTAACCTAACCTAACCTAACCTAACCTAACCTAACCTAACCTAACCTAACCTAACCTAACCTAACCTAACCTAACCTAACCTAACCTAACCTAACCTAACCTAACCTAACCTAACCTAACCTAACCTAACCTAACCTAACCTAACCTAACCTAACCTAACCTAACCTAACCTAACCTAACCTAACCTAACCTAACCTAACCTAACCTAACCTAACCTAACCTAACCTAACCTAACCTAACCTAACCTAACCTAACCTAACCTAACCTAACCTAACCTAACCTAACCTAACCTAACCTAACCTAACCTAACCTAACCTAACCTAACCTAACCTAACCTAACCTAACCTAACCTAACCTAACCTAACCTAACCTAACCTAACCTAACCTAACCTAACCTAACCTAACCTAACCTAACCTAACCTAACCTAACCTAACCTAACCTAACCTAACCTAACCTAACCTAACCTAACCTAACCTAACCTAACCTAACCTAACCTAACCTAACCTAACCTAACCTAACCTAACCTAACCTAACCTAACCTAACCTAACCTAACCTAACCTAACCTAACCTAACCTAACCTAACCTAACCTAACCTAACCTAACCTAACCTAACCTAACCTAACCTAACCTAACCTAACCTAACCTAACCTAACCTAACCTAACCTAACCTAACCTAACCTAACCTAACCTAACCTAACCTAACCTAACCTAACCTAACCTAACCTAACCTAACCTAACCTAACCTAACCTAACCTAACCTAACCTAACCTAACCTAACCTAACCTAACCTAACCTAACCTAACCTAACCTAACCTAACCTAACCTAACCTAACCTAACCTAACCTAACCTAACCTAACCTAACCTAACCTAACCTAACCTAACCTAACCTAACCTAACCTAACCTAACCTAACCTAACCTAACCTAACCTAACCTAACCTAACCTAACCTAACCTAACCTAACCTAACCTAACCTAACCTAACCTAACCTAACCTAACCTAACCTAACCTAACCTAACCTAACCTAACCTAACCTAACCTAACCTAACCTAACCTAACCTAACCTAACCTAACCTAACCTAACCTAACCTAACCTAACCTAACCTAACCTAACCTAACCTAACCTAACCTAACCTAACCTAACCTAACCTAACCTAACCTAACCTAACCTAACCTAACCTAACCTAACCTAACCTAACCTAACCTAACCTAACCTAACCTAACCTAACCTAACCTAACCTAACCTAACCTAACCTAACCTAACCTAACCTAACCTAACCTAACCTAACCTAACCTAACCTAACCTAACCTAACCTAACCTAACCTAACCTAACCTAACCTAACCTAACCTAACCTAACCTAACCTAACCTAACCTAACCTAACCTAACCTAACCTAACCTAACCTAACCTAACCTAACCTAACCTAACCTAACCTAACCTAACCTAACCTAACCTAACCTAACCTAACCTAACCTAACCTAACCTAACCTAACCTAACCTAACCTAACCTAACCTAACCTAACCTAACCTAACCTAACCTAACCTAACCTAACCTAACCTAACCTAACCTAACCTAACCTAACCTAACCTAACCTAACCTAACCTAACCTAACCTAACCTAACCTAACCTAACCTAACCTAACCTAACCTAACCTAACCTAACCTAACCTAACCTAACCTAACCTAACCTAACCTAACCTAACCTAACCTAACCTAACCTAACCTAACCTAACCTAACCTAACCTAACCTAACCTAACCTAACCTAACCTAACCTAACCTAACCTAACCTAACCTAACCTAACCTAACCTAACCTAACCTAACCTAACCTAACCTAACCTAACCTAACCTAACCTAACCTAACCTAACCTAACCTAACCTAACCTAACCTAACCTAACCTAACCTAACCTAACCTAACCTAACCTAACCTAACCTAACCTAACCTAACCTAACCTAACCTAACCTAACCTAACCTAACCTAACCTAACCTAACCTAACCTAACCTAACCTAACCTAACCTAACCTAACCTAACCTAACCTAACCTAACCTAACCTAACCTAACCTAACCTAACCTAACCTAACCTAACCTAACCTAACCTAACCTAACCTAACCTAACCTAACCTAACCTAACCTAACCTAACCTAACCTAACCTAACCTAACCTAACCTAACCTAACCTAACCTAACCTAACCTAACCTAACCTAACCTAACCTAACCTAACCTAACCTAACCTAACCTAACCTAACCTAACCTAACCTAACCTAACCTAACCTAACCTAACCTAACCTAACCTAACCTAACCTAACCTAACCTAACCTAACCTAACCTAACCTAACCTAACCTAACCTAACCTAACCTAACCTAACCTAACCTAACCTAACCTAACCTAACCTAACCTAACCTAACCTAACCTAACCTAACCTAACCTAACCTAACCTAACCTAACCTAACCTAACCTAACCTAACCTAACCTAACCTAACCTAACCTAACCTAACCTAACCTAACCTAACCTAACCTAACCTAACCTAACCTAACCTAACCTAACCTAACCTAACCTAACCTAACCTAACCTAACCTAACCTAACCTAACCTAACCTAACCTAACCTAACCTAACCTAACCTAACCTAACCTAACCTAACCTAACCTAACCTAACCTAACCTAACCTAACCTAACCTAACCTAACCTAACCTAACCTAACCTAACCTAACCTAACCTAACCTAACCTAACCTAACCTAACCTAACCTAACCTAACCTAACCTAACCTAACCTAACCTAACCTAACCTAACCTAACCTAACCTAACCTAACCTAACCTAACCTAACCTAACCTAACCTAACCTAACCTAACCTAACCTAACCTAACCTAACCTAACCTAACCTAACCTAACCTAACCTAACCTAACCTAACCTAACCTAACCTAACCTAACCTAACCTAACCTAACCTAACCTAACCTAACCTAACCTAACCTAACCTAACCTAACCTAACCTAACCTAACCTAACCTAACCTAACCTAACCTAACCTAACCTAACCTAACCTAACCTAACCTAACCTAACCTAACCTAACCTAACCTAACCTAACCTAACCTAACCTAACCTAACCTAACCTAACCTAACCTAACCTAACCTAACCTAACCTAACCTAACCTAACCTAACCTAACCTAACCTAACCTAACCTAACCTAACCTAACCTAACCTAACCTAACCTAACCTAACCTAACCTAACCTAACCTAACCTAACCTAACCTAACCTAACCTAACCTAACCTAACCTAACCTAACCTAACCTAACCTAACCTAACCTAACCTAACCTAACCTAACCTAACCTAACCTAACCTAACCTAACCTAACCTAACCTAACCTAACCTAACCTAACCTAACCTAACCTAACCTAACCTAACCTAACCTAACCTAACCTAACCTAACCTAACCTAACCTAACCTAACCTAACCTAACCTAACCTAACCTAACCTAACCTAACCTAACCTAACCTAACCTAACCTAACCTAACCTAACCTAACCTAACCTAACCTAACCTAACCTAACCTAACCTAACCTAACCTAACCTAACCTAACCTAACCTAACCTAACCTAACCTAACCTAACCTAACCTAACCTAACCTAACCTAACCTAACCTAACCTAACCTAACCTAACCTAACCTAACCTAACCTAACCTAACCTAACCTAACCTAACCTAACCTAACCTAACCTAACCTAACCTAACCTAACCTAACCTAACCTAACCTAACCTAACCTAACCTAACCTAACCTAACCTAACCTAACCTAACCTAACCTAACCTAACCTAACCTAACCTAACCTAACCTAACCTAACCTAACCTAACCTAACCTAACCTAACCTAACCTAACCTAACCTAACCTAACCTAACCTAACCTAACCTAACCTAACCTAACCTAACCTAACCTAACCTAACCTAACCTAACCTAACCTAACCTAACCTAACCTAACCTAACCTAACCTAACCTAACCTAACCTAACCTAACCTAACCTAACCTAACCTAACCTAACCTAACCTAACCTAACCTAACCTAACCTAACCTAACCTAACCTAACCTAACCTAACCTAACCTAACCTAACCTAACCTAACCTAACCTAACCTAACCTAACCTAACCTAACCTAACCTAACCTAACCTAACCTAACCTAACCTAACCTAACCTAACCTAACCTAACCTAACCTAACCTAACCTAACCTAACCTAACCTAACCTAACCTAACCTAACCTAACCTAACCTAACCTAACCTAACCTAACCTAACCTAACCTAACCTAACCTAACCTAACCTAACCTAACCTAACCTAACCTAACCTAACCTAACCTAACCTAACCTAACCTAACCTAACCTAACCTAACCTAACCTAACCTAACCTAACCTAACCTAACCTAACCTAACCTAACCTAACCTAACCTAACCTAACCTAACCTAACCTAACCTAACCTAACCTAACCTAACCTAACCTAACCTAACCTAACCTAACCTAACCTAACCTAACCTAACCTAACCTAACCTAACCTAACCTAACCTAACCTAACCTAACCTAACCTAACCTAACCTAACCTAACCTAACCTAACCTAACCTAACCTAACCTAACCTAACCTAACCTAACCTAACCTAACCTAACCTAACCTAACCTAACCTAACCTAACCTAACCTAACCTAACCTAACCTAACCTAACCTAACCTAACCTAACCTAACCTAACCTAACCTAACCTAACCTAACCTAACCTAACCTAACCTAACCTAACCTAACCTAACCTAACCTAACCTAACCTAACCTAACCTAACCTAACCTAACCTAACCTAACCTAACCTAACCTAACCTAACCTAACCTAACCTAACCTAACCTAACCTAACCTAACCAGTACCGCGCACCCCGCGCCCGAGTGAGCAGCTTTTTCGCAGAGCTCCGTATTAAAAAATTCATTTTAGTGGGTTTTTCTTGCGCGATTCCAACGAAAAAGGTGTCATTGTGTGCGGCTCGTGAAAATCTATAAAGTGCAATATAGTGGTGCAGCCGCACGATCACCCCTGAAGGGGGAAACCCCAAAAACTACATTTTTGAGGGTTAAGTGACGAAAATTTTATCGGTTTTCTGGCTTTTGTGCTTTATGTGAAGTGCCTCCACGAAAGCTGAAAGTGCCTTCGGGAAGAACTCGGCTGCCTGCATCGATTGGCGTTTGTTTCAGCGCGATCGGTTCGGCGCAAGTCGGTCAAAAACGCAAAAAAACAACTTCGCCACGTGTTTTCAGACACCACGAGGTACAAGAAATACTGGACCTAGGAGCAAGAAATTTTTACTGTAGCTAGGGGCTACTCCCCCTATTATAAAACTACTTCAAGAATAATTTTACCTATTATAGTTTTTTAACTATAATTAATTAATCAATTGAACTTTGACCACTAATAACTCCGAAGATACGCAAGATTAAGAAATTCTGCAATTGCAGTTCGCTGCGCGCTCGCCTGGAGAAGACGACTCAACATCGAGAACAATTTAGAGATAAGTACTTGCTGTATTATAATAGAAAAACTAAAAAATTCACATTTTTTGCAATAAGAGGGTAGTTTTTAACGCCAAAATTTTAAATTTAGTATACCCGTGTAGAGCGTGAATTTACACGATTTTAGGCAATTTTTTCAGATTTTTCCCATTGATAGTGGGGAAGTTATTGAATTTTTTGTAATTTTTTGAAATTAATTAAAAAGTAATGTATATAAAATTATTTTAAGAGTAGGATAGGTTTTAGATCACCTTTGGGCATAGCCTGAGTCCAAACTCGGCCACTCTAGGACCATAAATAAAGAATCTCGACTTTTTGGGGGTGTCGGGGGGTGTTTGGGTTTTTACAAAAACTCAAATATCTTGGGAGCTACACGTCGTAGGAAGACCGGATTTTCACTAAAGGTAGGGGGGGGCTTTTCTCTACACGACTGGGGTGCTAAAGTGCAAATTGGACAAAAATTTTTATTTATTAGATTTGGGTATCCAGGAGGGTAGTCCTGGTGAGCCCCATCACAACGAAACCTTTTGCGCCCTCCTGCGACGTCTGGTTCGGGAGATATTTGCTTTTAAATATTGATTTTGACAGCTCGGCCGCCATTTTGGAAATTTTTGGAAGGCCATATCTCTGGTGATAAGCATCGTAGAACGTTGGGATTTTCGGATTCGGATTAAGGGGGGAGTAAAGAACCGGAAAAACTTAATTTTTTCTAAATTGGGGGTAAAAATTTTTGGCAATTTTATTTCAATCTTAGTTGGTAGATTTCTTGGTCCCGAACCCGAGGCTCCAAACCAAATTCTTCTGCGACGCTTAGAACCGGAGTTATACCGCATCAAAGTTTGGATTTGACAGTTCGGCGGCCATCTTTAAAATTTTCAAAAGGCCATAACTCTGCCCCGTTTGGACATAGAAAGCTGCCGTTTTCGGCTTGGTGGGTCCCCGGGTCTAAGGCTTCGACCTAGTGGGGTTTGGACAAGTTCTGAGCCCCCGAAATTTCGACTTGAACTGAGGGCTGTACTGGGTCGGTTGGGCATAGAGAACCTCAATAGTCCAAACCCGGACTTTCTGCGACCAATAGGACCGGAGCTATCGTCACCCCAAATTACCCCCCGGGACCCCCCGGGAAATTTGGGGTCGAATTATCTCAGGAACTATTGGTCGTAGCGCTTTGGGGTTTTCTCGGCTAAGGCCGGCTTGGTGCAGGCTACCTTTGGCATCAGTCGACTTCCTTCTAGCAACTCTTCTTCTTATACTTCTCTTCTTCTTTTTACTTCTTTCTGTTTCTTTCTTCTTCTTTTGGCGTTAGTCGATTCCCTTGGACCCGGGGGCTTCCTTCTGAGAGCCCGCGGCCTGCAAAGGCAGAAATAGCCGAGAAAAATAGGATAAAAATTTTTTTGAAAATTTTGATATTGACTTTTTGACTCGAATTGAGTTGGTTGGACTTTGCTGCTGCTCTGCGGGCCGGCGGCAACAATTGGACATTGCATAAGGCAATATACCATTTTGCGCCGCAGCCGGCGGTTGGTTGCTGGGTACCATCCAGCCTAATAAGATAAATCATTGCTGGGTTATTTATTATAAGTATTAATATAAGAATTTTGTAAATCCTATTTGCTATTAACTATTTAATATCATTCTGAATTTATTTTGATTATTAGTTATTACTAAAATTTTATTTTTATCTTTATTTTGCATCCTATTGATGACTATATAATTTTACTATTATACAAATTTTAAAGTTAGGATAACAAGGGCCATTTACACCCGCACACTAATTTACAACTGACAAGCCGGACCTTTACATCCGTGCTATTGACACCGGGATACTGACCAAAGGTCTCGGACCTTATACACCCGAAACACTTTTGACATTTGACATACGGCACCGCGAGCCTCACAATGTTTAGGTCACCACCAAACAACGCTAAGGTACCAACAGTACCAATAGTATCTACACTTAGAAATAAAAATATTGAAAAAATAATGAAAAAGGATCAGGATAACCTAAATTTGACACAAACCATTATCCCAAAACAAGGCATAGTTTCCTCTACCCCGAATGACAAACTTAATCAAAAGAGCAAAACACCCTTGGAGCCCTTTGATAAACCAAGTCCACCGGTTAAAGATGCGGTAAAGAAGCTGGAGATGGGTCTAAAAGAGGATGTGGAAACACCAAATTTTGGACCCATGACACAGGCAGAAAAACAGCCGGCAAAACCGGTGAACGGTAAGGGGAAAGGAAAGAGAATCATTGAGGACGAAACAACATCGACCTATAGAGGTAAAAAGTCCTTTAAGGACGAAGTAGAGGAAGCAAATTTTTATGTCAGCGAATTTAAGATCTTAATGGGAACCTCGAAGAACATTAAAACGGAGGTTAAAACAGGCACATTAGAACTCCTTGAATTACTACAAGAACTGGTAATAAAGTTAGCTGGCAAACTTAAAGAAGGGAAAGGAAGCGAATTAGGAAACGAAAAAGGGAAAATAGTGGACATAAATCCTGAAATAAAACAGAAAGAGGCAGAGATTTTGAAACATCAAGAGACACTGTTACAGGCACTAGACAACCATAACAGTCAAATGAAAGAACATGCGCACTTAATGCGTGCACTCCAAAATGTAGTAGAGAGCGCCCCAATTATACCCCAGGGGAACTATAGCCATGATGAGAATAAGGCACTAGTAGAAGAAGTAGGCAAACTAAAGGAAATTGCATTGGGCGTGGGCAGACAGGTCGCGCAGATGAGGGAACATTCCCCTTCGTACGCGGAGATCGTAGCTAAACCCCAGCCATTAGACCTACTAAAACAGAAGCCGAAACATAGTGTCATAGTAACTACGGACTTGGATACCCCAACACATGAGGACACTCTAAAGCGAGTAAGGGAAACACTGAAAGCTAAAGAGACTGGCCTCCAAATCGAGGGCGTAAGAAGGGTAAGAAACGGTAAAATAGTAATAAGTTGCGCCTCCAAGACCGAAATTAAGAGAACGACGGAGCGACTTAAGACAAATAAGGACCTTAAGGTTGAAGAAGCTATGAGTAAGAACCCACTGGTAGTGATAAAAAATCTCATTGACTACCATGAGTTCAGTGATATCAAACAGGCTATTGAGAACCAGAACAAACATATCCTGGAAGGCTTGACCACTGAGGAGATGAAAATGGAAGAGAGATTTAGGAAGAAGGCCCGGAACCCGTTAGAGGCACACGTGGTTCTCCGGGTCACACCTCAACTATGGAAAAGAATGACCACAGTGGGCAAGCTTTTCATTGGTATACAGCATGTGAGGGTCGAAGATCAGACCCCACTGCTGCAGTGCTCCAAGTGCCTGGCCTACGGACACGGTCGCAAAAACTGCAATGAGAAGGCGGACCTTTGCCACTATTGCGGGGATGAGCACCTGAGAGCCCAATGTCCGAGATTAAAGGCAGGTCAACCGCCGAGTTGCGCTAACTGCAGACGGGCAGAGCACTTGGACACTGAGCACGCTGCCTATAGCTCCCTCTGTACAATAAGAAAGAAGTGGGATGAAATAGCTAGAACAGACATAGCTTATTGCTAAAGGCGCCCCAGGCTCAAACACAATTGGTGCAACCCCTGCATATAATATAGCTCAATCCAACCTACAAAGGAGTAACCTGGCCACAACAGAATTTATAGTGGAAGCTAAGAGAAGGAAGATAGATATCGCCTTGCTCCAGGAACCTTACGTGGGAAGCAATAAATACATGAAGACGTATGGTACCGCTAGAACATTCCAGAATATAAGCCCGGGGAATGGCGTGGTGAAAGCGTCGATAGTTGTGTTTAACGCAGAAATCGACGTGGAACCATGCCTCCTAACTACAACGAACAACATAACAGTGGTAAAATTAAAAACTAATTCGTGGGAGGTTCTGGCGGTATCATACTACTTCGAGCCAGATAAAGACCTAGAGGAGTACTTGAGACATATGGTCAAAATATGCAGGGGTAGTAACTGTAGTAAGATTTTAATTGGAGGAGATGCTAACGCCAAGTGCATACTATGGGGAAGTGCGAACACCAATAAAAGAGGAGAAGCCTTGACTAGGACCATTACAGAGTGTGGGCTCCATGTGATCAACAGTGGCACCAGGCCTACTTTTGAAACCATCAGGGGAGGAAGGCGTCTCACGAGTCACGTGGACGTCACAGCTTGCACGGACGACCTGCTGGGCCTGGTGGAGGACTGGAGAGTGGCTGATGACCTCACCGGCTCGGACCACAATGGGATTGTTTTTGGTTTACAGCTGCAGCAAAGTAAAGGCATTCACATACAAAGAACAACAAGGAAATACAATACTAAAAAAGTTAATTGGTCCCAATTTCATATGAAATTGGACCAATTAAAAATAGACGCGAAACTAAATTTAGAAACCCTTAACAAAATTGAAACCACAAGTCAAATCGATTCATATATAGCACAATATACAGATGCAATAACTAATGTATGTGATGCCATAATACCGAGGAAAAAAGTTGCCCAAAAACTTAAGGTCCCATGGTGGTCTGACGAGCTGGCGGGGTTGAAGCGGGCGGTCACCATCAGGAAACGCAGAGTCCGAAGTGTCGCTCCAATGCATAGGGCTGGTGCCGTTGAGGATTACCTGAGGGTCAAGGCAAAATACGAAGAAAAAGTAAAAGCAGCTCAGGTTGGTAGTTGGAAGGAGTTCTGCACAAAGCAGGAGAGAGAGGGACTGTGGGAGGGGATATACCGCGTTATAAGAAATACCACTAAGAGAGAAGAGGACTTACCCTTGAAAATAGGGGGGGTGCAGCTAAGCCAAGCTGATTCAGCAAAATTGTTGGTTGAGACCTTCTACCCCGAAGACAGAATCGAAGATGACGATCCAGTCCATGGCCGAATTAGGAAAGAAGCCGAAAATGCTATACGCCCAAACCATGATGATCATGAGCCGGACTATACTGAGCTAGAACTAACATCGGCCGTGGCTGACTTTAACGTCAAAAAAGCCCCTGGGTCAGATGGCTTTACAGCAGATATCTGTTCCCAGGTAATTCTGAGGGATGTTAAGATGCATCTAGCACTTATAAATAAATGCTGGAAAATGAGTTATTTTCCAAGGAGCTGGAAAGAGGCCACGGTGGTTGTGTTGCGGAAGCCGGGTAAGGAGGACTACACACACCCCAAGTCATATAGGCCCATAGGTCTTTTACCGGTAATGGGTAAAATATATGAAAAGATGCTGGTCCGTAGATTAACTCACCATCTGGTGCCGCGCCTAAGTTCCCGCCAGTATGGCTTTTTGCCCCAACGCTCAACCGAGGACGCCCTCTATGACCTCATGGCCCATGTGAGGGGTCTACTTCATGAGAAGAAACTAATCACAATGGTGTCGCTGGACATAGAGGGCGCCTTCGATAGCGCTTGGTGGCCTAAGATAAAGGTCAGGCTGGCGGAGGAGCGTTGCCCAGACAGGTTGAGGCGGACAATGGCAAGTTACCTAGAGGACAGATCGGTACGCCTGAGGTATGCTGGCCACGAATGTGTCCGATCGACCAGCATGGGGTGTGTGCAGGGCTCTATAGGGGGACCAATTTTATGGAATCTCCTTCTGGACCCTCTGCTGCAGAGTCTCGCGGAGAGGGGGGAGCACGTTCAGGCATTTGCTGATGACGTGCTTCTCGTCTTCTCCGGGGACACGGCGGAGGACATCCAAAGTCGTGCCAACTCAACCCTCGAACATGTTTGGCGGTGGGGTGTCGAGAACAGACTTAGGTTTGCACCACATAAGACCCTCGCTATGGTGCTGACCAAAAAGTTGAAATACGACACTCCACGGCTAACCATGGGCGGGGTGGGGGTTGTCATGGCTAAGGAGATTAAGGCCCTGGGGCTAACAATAGACTGCGGGTTGACGTTCGGCGCACACGTGGCTAATGTCTGCGGGAAAGCGCTGGGCGTCTACAAGCAGCTATCGAAAGCCGCCAGGGTCAGTTGGGGACTCCATCCCGAGATCATTCGCACAATTTACACCGCCGTGGTCGAGCCGATAATCTCCTATGCAGCCAGTGCTTGGGCTCCAGCCACCAACAAAAAATGCGTCCAGAAGCACCTCCACATGGTACAACGCCTATTTGCGCAGAGAGTGATAAAAGCGTATCGAACGGTGTCACTCAACGCCGCTCTGGTGCTGGCCGGGGCGCTTCCTCTTGACATACGAATCAGGGAAAATGCTTCCCTGTACGAGGTCAGGAGAGGCTTGCGCCGGCCAGTACTAGATCGTGAGATTGAGAGACCAATTGCTTACGTTGAAAGACCGCACCCAGCGGAGCATATCAGCTGTAGCTTCATAAGGCTTGAAAACTCAGAAGATCTAGAGCAAAAAGTGGATAGCACAGTGAAGCTGTTTACTGACGGCAGTAGAATTGAGGACAAAGTCGGTGCTGCTGTTTCAGTATGGGAAGGAGCCGCGGAAATAAAAAGTCTTAAATTCAACCTGCCGTCTTATTGTTCAGTTTATCAGGCTGAACTACTAGCTATATGTGAAGCTGCTAGGGTAGTGGTCCAAAGTAGCTATCATGATTGCGCTATAATTAGCGATTCCAGGGCGGCTCTTGAAACCGTTGTGAACCATGGTTCAACGCATATATTAGCTGCCAAAGCCAGAGCCTACATGCTAAGTGCCAGAACAGAGGGTAAGACTATACGGTTGTTCTGGGTTAGGGCACATGTCGGTGTCGACGGTAATGAGAGGGCCGACCATCTGGCCAGAGAAGCAGCATTGCGCTCTAAAAAGAGACCCATTTATGACATGTGCCCAATATC